>OX336896.1:19071645-19601645 GCA_946959425.1 Argyrosomus regius | reverse complement strand
AACAAAAGCAAACAAAGCTTGTTGCTAATAAAGCAAAGCATAGCTTGGGGGATAGGGCTGTCTTAAGCGTTACTTTCTGCCTGTAGCTAACATCACTGCAAACAGGTCACCCATTTTATGCTGTCACTAATTTTTGCCAGTATCAATTGAGAAGAGAGGAGGTGGGAAAAAAGCTGTAGCAGCCAGCAGGGAAATTATGAATCTGGGACATGGCCTGTCATATGAAAAGCGACAATCTGATGCCACTGAAGATGCAGAGGCACTGATGCAACATTTGTAGTTTCAATGTTGCAAAGGTAAACGTGACTATGTATGTATTGAGCTTAAATCTTTCACAGCAGCTTTGACCGGCAGTATGTCAAACGAATGGTTTCACAGTGCAAAACTTCCCTTCAAAACATATATTTATTTCACAATAAACTGTGTGATTAAGAGCACATTGTGTCCTAACCGAAACCTACCTGTGCTGGACTGGACCACACCAGAATCCACACTCTGTCCCATCAGATCGTACTGGTTTAATCTGGATCCATCCTCTGCCACCACCACAGATTGGGCAGCCCCTCTGGTCCACACATACACAACCTCTGCTCGAGTGTAGGCATCTGACAAGGACAAACAGAGCGAAAAGTTATAAATTATTTTGCTGCTGGTTGTCTGTCGTCACGTGTTGCCTTGCAGGTTATTTGTATGGAGCTGTTAGGGGATGCCAGGTGGAAAAAAACTAAAACGAGGTCTCCAGTTTTGTCTTATCTCATTCCATTTTGTCTCATCTTGTCTTCTCTCATCTTGTCTAGTCAGCTCACATCTCAATTCTGCTTGTCTTGTCTCATTTGCCATTTAAGCACATTATCCTTTTTTCACCTTGTTAGTGTCTGCTAACCTCATCTCAACTGTTTAATCTAATCATTTTTTTATTATCTAAGCTCATCCTGCCTCATATTTTGTTGTCCCCTCTCAAACATTTTAACATTTTATCACGGAATGTGATGCCGAGTCACATCATGTCACCCCTCAACTTAAAAGAAAACAAACAAACAACATCCCAACAGGACAACATGACCTTAAAACAGTCAAGTCAGTCTTTCCTTCCCTCCGGCCACCCAACCTGTTAAAGCTGCAGTGTGGCTCGACCACTGCAGAGGAAAGGATGGCTCGACTGCAGACTGCAGCATAAGGAAGAGAGCTCATCACTGAAATATTTAGGGAGTGAGTTCAATTTAAAGGGGGTTGAAGCTCGGCCCTTTCACTCACACTGTGCAGCTGTCTGAAGAATGGCACAGAGATGGTGTGACGTTCACCTCTTTATCTGTTTCACTTTTACTGTATTTTTGCTTGCTTTCTCACCCCACCCACCCCTATGCTTTCCCCACTTTAGTTTTTTTGCCTCATTCTCTATTCTAGTCTCCAAACTCCATCATTCTATCTCTTGTTATGTCTTCTCAAGGATGATGCAGGGGAGGGGTAGCTGTCAGCGGTGAGCAGCTGGTGTGATGCTCTGGCAATATTACAGCTCGCGCTGCCTTGGATAAACGCAGGTCTGTGTGCTGCATTTCTGCCAGGGTCTTGCAGGGTCTTGCAGGGCCTGGCAGGGTTGAACAGGGGGACCAGAGGGGCCCTGGCAGACAGTTCCTCTGGGAGAACAGCTGTTACCACACTGTCATCCCCTATCAGGGACTGGTGCCGGGGTCGCGCTTCCAGTTGGAAGAGGTAGTGACAGCGTGTCAAAGAGGCATGTGTGTGTCTGTTTGGTGTACTCATGTGTGTTTATGTGCATGTAGGTAAGACTGTGTGTGAGTACAGAAGCCACTTACAGCTGCCAAACTTCAATGGACATGCATGGGCATCCATAGGGAAGTCTTCGAGGTGCATGGGACATTCTGCTCTTACTGTAAGCCTAGAGAGATTCAGACAGACATCGGTAGTGAATTAGAAAAGTAGCAAGGAAAATAAGGAAAAACACACCATGAGGCAAAGCCAGGAACAAAGAAACCATGGTGACAGTGGCGGTGGAGGGGTGAGGAATAGGACTGGAAGAATTAAGGCACATAATTGACATTCCAGTACAATGAGGCACGAGAAATATGTGGTGTAATATTTTTTTTTCCAGTCTCTCAGCACCAAACACTGTCAAACTGCAGATATTTTCCCCCAAACTAACAAAAAATGCTCCAGTTCCCTGAGCTGTGGGTTTCTATTTCCTGACAGCTTGGTGAAAAACAGCATGTCAGGCCACCCGTGACACACTAATCTCCCATCCATCCCTCATCTCGCTCATCTGTGACAGCAATATGGGCTCCGCCTCTGCCCCCTCCCCCCGCTAGTAAACATGTTAAAACAAATGTTTTACGACCCTTGCCTTAGACGTCTCACATAAGCATCACTCTATGGTCTACATCAAGGTTTGTACTGTCTTAAAGTTTTATTTTCCTTTTCTGCTGAACACTGCTAGCTGCCACAAATGGCTCTAAACTCAGCTCAGCTGGTCATGCACCTTATCTTCCTGCTTGCAACTGTCGGGTCGCATCCCCATAGTGATAAATCATGACAGGATAAAACTATTTTATTTTCCTGGTGAACACTACAATGGAAACATTAAAATGTATGTGGTACACAGAGCTTAATCTCTAAAGAATAATAAATATAGAAATAAAAATAGAAACTGAGCAGTGTAGTGAATCAGAAGAACTATATAATGTAACACTAAAGTGGAGGATTGTGTGTTGACAACATGACAACTAATCCCATTCCTTTGTGCTACAGATCTCCATCATTGTGCAACAACTATTAAAAACACATTGATGAACCACACCATTGGACCGGGTGACATGTTCCTCCATTACAATGAACATTGGTGCTGTAATTTATTATGAGCCAACCTTGCACTGTGGTGCCATAAATACTTACTAGCCCACCAAATGTGATAAATCTGCAGCTGAAAATGGTCCCCAACAAAAGCATTATTTACCTCAGTTTGAGTATGGTGTAATTGCAGAGCTGTTTTTAAGAAATTACTATTTCCAAAGGGTCTTGGGGCTCAGTGCTTAATGGAGGAAAGTCAGAAAATATTGAGAGACGGGCTAACACATTGTCAGTTTTGTTTGATGGGATTTGTTGAAAAATATGAAATATGGCCGGCCTCATCCTTTGAGCTGCAATCGCTGAAACTGTCACCACTCGTGTTTTCATGATGTCTTAACATCAAATTACATCAGTCACACTCTTTTCAATTCAGATAATAAAGACGCCGTGAGGTCTTAACCCTCCATCCTTTTCAGCAAATGAAACGTGCGTTGATATTAAGCTGACACAAGGTCTCTGCTTATTCTTCAAGCTCACAACCATTTTAGTCTCCAGCTTGTCCTTTATTGGACCGGTGTAGTAGAGAGAAGATGTCAGCTTACCTCATGGTATACAGCAGCGTGCCTTCCTCTGTAATTCGCAACAGCTTGTTAGGCATGGTCATGTTGTGGGCCACTGACTTCTTGCCATTGTGGAAGAAGGTATCGGGGGTCCAGATCTTGCTGGCCATCAGGTTGTTGAGACGCAGCACGGCCATTGGGCCTTTGAACTTTAACCGTTCATCCTTCCAGCTCTGTCTGAAGAATACATCAATGGTGTACTCCTGCAGGTGAACGGTGAGAGGTAGAGAAAAACACAAGTCAACAGAGAATAGACAAAAAGAAGAAAAAGCCAAAACCTGAAGCAATTTTCTTTCTATCTATCTACTACAGCTGGCTTGGGGAAGATGCTGAGTAATCCAGCCTTATTTTTCCTTTTTTATCCTTTTTTTCATGTTCTTACTTTTTTCTCTTTCTCTTCCTTGTGTCACTTTGACTTTTTTATGGTAGTCTTGGCCTAGTTCCCCTGCTGTTAACTGTCTCTTCATGTTAAATGCGTTGGCAAACATAGGTTAGAGCTGGATTGTTTTCTAGCTGGTATCTTTAAAAGCCCTTTATTGTTGGAGTATAATAATTGGTCTGTATTTCTCATAGTATTAATAATGGTTCCTTTCCATTTTCTTTCATTTTATTATTTACGTAATTATGGTCTCATCAGTTTAATGCGTTTTATGCAATTGGGGGATCATTGTATTTGGTCATTTGGTATGCATTGTTAGGTAAGCGCCAAAAATGATCGTTGTTAGCACATATCTTTAGGGAAACTTCTTTTCTCCGTAATCTAAATTACACTGGACACAAACAGGAAACGGTGGACACAAAATTAGGAGGACATTTCATTTTGAAGGCAGCTAATGACTATAGCTGAGAGCAGATTTTAATGGTTCCACATGACTGCCCGACAGAATAAAGAGAGCCTGTAAAAATTACAGTTCAGCCTGTTTTTTCGTCCCCCCACCCCCCCTTCCACTCGGTCTGCGTAAGATAATTAGTATGAACTGAAACAGAGCTTCAAGGTAATAGAGGGGGATAGGGTGGATAAGGCTGGAGATGGAGAAAATGTTCTTTAGCTATTCCTTCTGGCTTTAACACAGGAGCAAAATAGTCTTGGGCTGCATGTCAGCCAGTGCAATTAACTGAGATTATGTCAAAAAGAGAACAGACACTTTACGTGCTTATAACAGGAGTATTTTTTTATTATTTTTTTCTCCAAGTGGTAAAGGCGAGGCAGCGAGACATTTGGATGGGATTAATTGGTTTCCGGTGCATAGTGCAAAGATCAGATGCTCATGTTTAAACAGCCAAAGGCTTTTTTTTAGAGAACATATTGAAGAAGACTAAAGAAATGACAAAAGTGATGATTCCTATTTTGATGTTTTAATATGATATTTAAAGAATCTCAGGAATTTGACAACTGCTTGACCTCGCAAATATCAGCATCCCAACACATAGCTTTAAAATATATTTGCTGCAATTTCATTTCAGGAGTGAAAGAGAGATTAGCACCTTAAACTTGTACTTCGAGACAGCTATGATGCATTTGTTACTATACCAGTCAATCACTTTTTATTTACTTGATTATTTTTGTTAACTTTTGGTCCTTGAACCTCAATATGCACATGTTTCTTGCTCCATATATTTCAGTGAAGACGGATCAGATAGAACAGATGTAGTTCTGAAATATAAATACTCCTTCTGCAAGCTAAACATACTATTTGATTTGTTATTTTTCATATTCCAAAACAAATACATTTGAGGATCTGAGGTCAGATTTCAGAGCAAATTTCGACATGCACATAAGTCACATGCAGTTATATTTACGAGTAGGGGCGACGTTTATGTAGAGTGGGATCATGAACCATGCACCAGAAAATACATTTCACACATGTGACAGTTTTATTAACACATCTGAAGTCAATGGAATGAATCATCAAATTAATAATTATCTTATAGCTTAGAGACCGTTGTGTCCAGAGAGGTTAGAAGACAGGGGTAAAGGTGGAAGGATTGGGACATGGGGAAAGTAGTGACATTTACAGAGGCGAAAAGAGTCTTACCATGTCATGGTCCGAAACTGGCCCAATACTAGTCACGAAAATGTCAGTCTTGACTTCAGTTACACGCTCTGTTGAAGCAGGAAATTGCCAGAGTGAGTGACTATCAGTGGCATTCATTAGCCCCTAACTACCTGTTAATACAAGACCACCTGGCTATAGCTTCTGATCTGTTCAATCTATTCAATGACTATTATTTTTAACACACACACACAAACACATTGGTAATAAAAAAAAAAAAGAAAAACACCACCATAAAAATGCCCATTTTGGATGTCGATAACCATTTCTGCTAGTGTTGGTTTCAGTGTCAGCTCCATAACCTGGACAGTGGTTCAATCTCTTAATAAATTTGCACATGCTGTATTACTGAAAATATGCCACTCTGGTCCCATAATACTGATAGCCAAAATGTGTCCAGTGGGGATTCACTTGAAGGGGGTGGCAGAAATGATGTGTGTGTGTGTGTGAGAGAGAAGGTTCAATCCTTCTGAATCTGAAACTGAACTATGACAGCCTGATTTATGAATGATACCAATCATAATCCATAATTTCTTCCCCTCGGCTGCTGAACTTCTAGCAGGCTTGCTTTTATTCGCTTGTCTGTTTAATGCCTGCTGCGCGATCCTCAGTGTCCTTCACACACCAATTCTCACATTGTCTCTCCCTCTTTTATATTTTACTCTCTGTTTCTTTCTCTTTCTCGGTTTCTCTCATTTTCAGTTTCTGGATTTGGCTCCCTGTCTTTCTGCCATTTTGTTGCTCTCTCTGACAATGGATGGTTGACAATAGACTGAAGAGGAGTCGACACAATAAAACAACGTTCGCTGTGTCCTGTTAGACGTTTCACATAAGCAGGATGTGAATAATGAGTCTCCATTTTTTTATGTTTTAATTATCACACGCAAACTCTGACACTGAAAGTACACCCACCTCCATATGGATATTAATATGTGTGGTAATGTGGATGGTAAGCTATCTGTACGACTCCTTTTGGATGACATTTGCAGAGAAAGCCACCAATGATCCAAACAGTTACCATGAGGGACAAAATATATTCAATGACTTGGGTTTACTGACCTCCCAGTCCTGGCCTGAGGCGATTGTCATAGCCATCCAGAAGGCTGTCTAAGATCTTGGTGAACACTGTAGTGTTATCTTTCTGTTCATCTGTCATGCCGTTCTGCCCAGAGCTGGCAAAGAAAAGAAGAGGATTTAAAGTCATCACAGCTAGAATCCAAAACTACAGTCAAAACTGCCAAAAGAGTAAGAACAAACTCAGAATATGAATCATATATCAAAGACAGGAGCAAGATCTCTGCTCTGTAGTTAGCAAGACAGCTCTGTTGAAGTACATGGGAAGCACAGAATTCATTGTGATTCACACTGAGGAAAAAATGGACAAGTAAACAACTATATGAGCCTGATGCATTTCACTGTCAATGTACAACTCAAGTGCGACCGTGAGGTTTTAGATCATATTTATATGAGATGAATGGGAATGTCCAGAGGCGCATAGGAAAGAATATCCCATGAGGCCAATTTATCCCCTATTACCGCTTTGAAAAAAATCTGTATATTCATAAAGGCATGTTTGCCATTTTTCAAGTTATCATCATCAGTGGGTTGTAAAAACTAGGTATGCAGAACATACGTGCATACGCACACACACCTACATATAGGCACAATCTCACAGAGACAACAGAGAAATCATAATACATTATTTATACTTTAATATGGTCTTTTAAACCACAAAGGCCTTGCTGAATGTGCTCTTTGAACATGAAACAAAATGCTTAGAGCAATGCCGAAAACAGTCACAATCAGTGAGTGTGAGAGTTTGCAGCATCTCCACGCATAAATATTTCAACTTAATCAGGAATACAGCCCCTAATTACATTATGTATCATAAAGGCAGGATGTGACAGGAATGTTTATGTGTGCATGTGTGTGTTTGCATATCGGAATCAATGCATGCGTGTACGGTAAGCTCAGGGCCTGTGCACACATGCAAGATTATGTACATATTCATGCATATGTTTGCATGTGCGTTAGTGCTGATAGTAATCAGATGAAAGTCTCTAACAATGTATTGTATGCTGCTAAGCAATCATCCTCTCTCTCTTTTTATGCCAATAGCGGTTGGTTTGATTGCGTGCTAAATAAACAGCAAGTGTTTGGAAACAACAATCTGCTGGCTGAATGGCTCCAAGGAGAGAGAGAGGTCATCAAGATTAGTTAGCAGGGACTGGCAACGGGAGGGAAGGAAAAAGTAGGAGGGATGGCGGGGGGTGGCGTTTGGAGAAACATGCGAGGAAAGCTCTAAGGAAAAGACAAAGAATAAGAAAAAAAACAGATAACAGATGGAGGAGGGAGAGATAAAAGGCAGAAGAGCGAGGTTGTGAAAAGGTGAGGGTACTGTTAAGTGAAACTGGGGAGTGGCATTTTAGAGAGACACGGCTCACATTCACAAGATGTGGGATTGAGGCAGATCCTCCAGCTTTGATGTGAGCTGCTAAACATTTTTGCTTTCTAAATAAGGATGCGGCATCCGCGTCACACATGGATTTGTATAAAAGGGTTAATGCGCATCTCTCTGCCACCAATTTCCCTTAATTCTCAAGCACCACCCTATCTGCAAAAAAAAACAAAAAAAAAACTCTGAAAACCAAAGACAGAAAGTGTAAAAACTGTGGTGAGCAATTTTGTTTTGCGTCACTCTTTGGGGTTTGAAATACTCAAATTCAAAACAATAATTAATCTGTTTTGTTCAGGTCTGGGAAGCCAATTATATATAAATACAGGAAGCATCCACGGGATGTCAGCTGAGTCTGAAATAAAACACAACCTCCTCTTCCCTCCCTTGTTAATATTCCTGCTTTCTACATTTATTTAGACATTTCCAACATGCCAAATCAGAACAAGACACCTAAACAGTTTCTAATGTGCCCCAAGGGTTACAGTCCTCTTGTTAGGGTCTCTGCCAACAGAGAAAACAAGCCTGAATGTCCCTTAGCTCTTTCAAGTTCACCACTAATTAAAATACACTTAATAAGCAGAAATACTAACAAAAAAATCCACACTTACAAGTCATTTGTTTTTGTTTTTAAATGAAATAAAGAATCACTCAAGGGCACACTTTTTTAGTGTAGCATGATTCAAGATAGTCAAGACAAATTTAGTAGCACAATCCAGGACAAAACCAGATTTTTTTACACGTGCCTAGAATAATTTTTAAGATAGATCTTTTTTTACAGTGTCTGCAGGAAACATGGGTGGCGGGGACTTTAGGTTTGTATGTCAAGGAAAAGAGAGAAAAAAATGGAGAGAAAAAGGTGCTGTGGAAAAGAATACACATGTTTATCTGCCAGGGGCCACTTCCTCATAAAACATTGTACACCATCCCCATCTACAGGTCATCTGAACAGCAACAGTGCCGTTCACACTCACACTCTGCTAATGTCTCTCGCTCTCTCTCTCTTTCTCTCTCTGCCACTTTCTCCATTTTACTGTACGTCTCTCTCTCGCTCGCTCTCCCCCGTCACACGGATATCTAATTATAAGGCAATTTCTTGCGTTGGCAACATACTGAAGCAGAGTGCTAGGTCTTCTTGATTACTGTGTCTCATTGAAATCCCCCAAGGTGTGTATGTGTATGTGTGTGTGTGTGTGTGTGATTCTACATTTGACTTCAAAAGGGGGACTGGATTATACAGTAAATCTTTGGGTGATAATTGCTTTGCAGTTTGCAGTGACAGTTTCTCAGTAAAGTAATCAGTACTTTTACATTTTCTCTAATGTGCTCAACATACAGCACATCAAACCCAGTAAATCAGACCCTCCACTGGCTAGTCAGTACATCCCAAATCTAAGCTACAGCCGTGATTAATCAGTTAGATCAGATCACTGTGCCATCATGACGTATGGTGGCGCATCGTGTATTTCAAATAAGACACGTTCCGTCGGTGTCCTGTGTTTGCTCAGAGATGTGTAAGCTGAAACATGTACTCTGTGCTGTATGGAGTGTTTGTGGTGTAGTTGTTGTCACTGAGAGAAGCAAGATGGACCATCTCAAGACATCACTGTTCAAGTCAACTGTCTGTGACAGTTCTACTGAATTATTCAACCGTGCAGAAAAGCCTGATCCCTTCAGTCTCTTCAGGATTCTCCAGAAGAACCACAATGGGATGAGAGCTCAAATGATCTCATGCACTTGCAACAGCTGTTGAATTGTACTTTGGGTGTTGTTTTGTTTGTAACTGGGTATGTTTAACTGTTCTGCAGGTGAATGTGCTGCGGTGCTCAAGGTAAAGGTATTCTTCTTTGAGATATGCTGCACACGAACGTCTGCCCGGCATTTGAATCATGTGGGAATGAATGCAGTTGCAGTCACATGACAGTCCATCACATTGCTGTCATCTCTCATCCAATCATTCTCTCTCTTTCCTGCTTCTGTCTGCTTCTGGTTTGGTTAACATCCAACACCTCAGTGTTGACATTGAGAAGCGTGTCTGTACATCGAGCCTACTATCCCCGCGGTCACTGTCAAAAACACATGTGCGCAAATGTGTGCCAAATATCACACTGCAACACACATCTTCTAGTGTACACAGCCCAGAATGTAGACGTTGGCCCACAAGTCTACTGAACCAAAATAAGTGTAACACTGTGGTAACATGGATAGTGGCTATTTTGGCTCCTCATCTTCTCTCTCTCTCTCTGTTGCACTTCTTATTACCTCTATGCAATTATAAGCATGGAGGTGTCCTGTGGGGATGCCCTAGATGCAACCACAGAGAATTTGCTCTGTAAGGGTGTAATCCAATAAACCAAGCAATAGGCAGGAAGACAGAATATCATCCCAGCAGGTGTACCACTGGATGCCCCCTTTGCTGGCTGACTGCCTGACTGATTTACTGGCATATTTACTAGCTATTTGACAATTTGGCAAGCACTGAGATCAGAATTTAAATCCAATTGTACTTTTCAACAGAACTGTATTCAATATTTAGCCCAACTGCAGTTTGTCTTCCAAATGTCACTATGTATAATTACAGTGTCCCAGTAATATCTTTGATCATATAGCTCATATTTAGAGATACAGTAAGGAGCCCAATGCGTGTCACACTCTGAGTACGGCGTCAAATCCAAGTCACAAGAACAATGTACATGATATGTAATGATAATTTGCAGCTTTCAGATTTGTAAAATTATCCAATGATCTGATGTGATATTGGTAAATATGTAAGCCAAGGTTTGTTCTTACCTTTTCCCACCAAGTACGCTGTTGGCGACAAGCAAGCAAGCCCCCAGACACAGAAAGGCCGTCCTGCTCCGTCCACCCATAGTTGCAATATGAGGACCTTTCACTGCTGGAGGTCAAACAGAGAGAGAATGAACATCATTACCAAGTCATGTGAGCCAGTGGTCCACCATTAACTCTAACGTTTCATTACAAGTGTCAAAACACATGTGCTACAAACAACAGCCAATGTGGAGGTGGAGGCTGTGAGGGAGACTTTGTTCCTATAGAGATATTTATTTATCTATTTATTTTATGTGAGAGTTTTTTTTCGTCCTCCTTCTTAACATCTCCCACAGATTCACTGGCTGCACATGAATCAAACCAAATGGCCCTGTCACATGCATTGTGGGCCATCACATGCCACTTGACACACGCACTTCACATCATCATTTTGAATTATCTGTCACATGGACAGAGGCATATATTCTACACCCTAACAATGTGGGACACCGAATTTAAAATAACTGCTCAGCATTTCGATGATCAGAAAGAGACCCAGTGTAAATACGAGTTTCATAACTGACACACACACACACACGCACACGGTATGGCTGCATCTGTAGCGCATAATGATTAAGTAGAAATAACAAGGCAACACATCATCGACCACATAACACCCTGTGTGAGCTTGTAGCACCTGTACACAGCCTCCTCTAATACCCTGCAATGTGAAACGCGGCGGTACCGCAATATCAAACCAAATCCTCCTAAAATAAGAGCATTTGCTTCCTCCTCAATCATTAAGCTATGATGTCAGCCAGGTCATAAAGTATGTAAGCAATTAGCCTGCGCTATTGCGCATGCAAAACACAATGCTCAGATTCACGGTCCATTTTTTGAAGGTATAATCGATGTCCAAGAGAGGACCAATTACTTACTTAAAGGAGAGCGCAAAAAACAGTATTTCACAAACGACCACGAAATCCTGCCACTGAAACACAGCCCACATAGAAGACAATACCACTGCTATACTTGCTTGTGATGTTCCAAGGTGCACTGAGAGCGGATTTGAGTCGGGGGACATAAAATGTTCTCTTAAAAAAAAAAAAAAGAAATAAAAATAAAATAAATCCTTTTGCTTGACAAGGATTTGACGAAGCGGGGATGATGCAGATTAACGAATGGAAGAGAAAATCCCGCACAAGCACACTTTCTAAGTTATTCAGAGAGGAAATGTCACCCTCTTCCCACTGAGATACATGAACATATTTCAGCTGGATGGAAATTTTGCATGCAACTGGCATCCCTGCGAGGCTGCTCTAAATACATGCATGGCGATCCAATTCGTGCGTGGCGGAGTAATTAAGCAAATGTGCGTTGATGCTGTTTTATTCGGAGCGCTGTCCGTGGTGCTGAAACCAGGCTCTGCCTCCCGTTCAAAGCATCAAACGGCTCTTGTTTGCCATAAAATACCCCGTAAACGATCCCAATTTCGACGGCAGACTCCCCCCCTTCGCCCCAATAAAACTCGTCTTCGATTCTAGCGGGGTTCAGCAACACAAACCTTCCTTTTCTTAATCCGAGTGTTACTCCCCTCTCCCCTTCTTGTGCCCGATAAAAAAAGGCGAGAAAAATGGAGAAAAATCACTTACAGTAGACGAGTCGGGGTATATTCGGTGTCCGCTGGCTATATCCTCAAACTTTTGAGAATATCTTTTCTAGCCGGACTGAATGAGAAAAATCCTCCTGTGATCTCAGATCTGACGAATTTTAGCTTGAGGCTGGAGAAGCGGCTGCTGACGATATGCGCAGGTCTCTCTCACTGTTCATTGGTGGTGCTGTAGTGAGTTGAACTCTCTCAGTCTGTCAGCAGCAACAACAACAAAAAAAAAAAAAAAAAAAAAAAAAAATGTTCTACTAAACTAATAAATCTGCTCTGTGTGTCGAGGTCCCTATCCAAAATAGATGTTTTACTTCCTGTAAATAAAGTACATGGAAAACAGACTGTGTCCAAGCGCAGAGCATTTCATTTTAGAATAGGCTGTACCAACCTAATATAAAGACTAGCCCGCCCATTTTATATGCAGCACAATTTAACTTCCACTGCTGTCGCCCTAATCTCGTTTCAGTGGCTGCTAAATAAAAATCCTCTTACATTTTCAACTGGGATCCTTGTTTTTTCCCCCCACATCGCGCTTTCTCTGTCTCGCTCCCTGACTCCTACGTGATGATTTCCACCGGGATAAACTGACATTTGTTCAAAGACCGTCTCGCGACCAAGACAGCTAGGGCATCTTATGGACAAGAGTAGCAGTCATAAAACCGATAGTGAGTACTTAAGATGAAGCAACACACACACACACACACACACAAAATGAAACGCGAATGGATACACGACTCGGATACGCGCGCACACAAGCAGGCAAAAGACACCTCCAAAATGTTTTAAGAAAATCGTGTTCCCTCACCAGCTTGCACTGATGAGACGAGCCTCTCTCTGCAATAAAAAATCCTCCTCGAATCACTCACCGTCTCCTAAAAGCCTGCGTTTCGCATCGAGGCAACAGCACTGTGTCTCTGTTTACAGCCAAATATTCTGCTGCTACAAGCCGCGCCACTCAAGACTGAGCTCAGAACGGCGAGGAGCGCTGAGCTGCGTGCATCTGCAAGGGAGGAAAAAAAAAATTGGGCTGATGATACCCAGCGTATATTTTTGTAGTCATCTGCGTATTTCAAGTTAAACTACAAATCAGAGGACATTTTCATCACCGAGGACTACAGTAGGAGGCATAAGAAGGCACAAGGACATTTTTATGGGCAGTTTATGATCATATCAGTGTAATTCATGGTTGCATAAGCCTCATATAAACCCCCAGCTGTTGATTTCGGAATGCTTTTGACAGTGGAGCAACTCATTTTATTTTCGCCTTCAGTTTTGACTGGGGGGTTTATTTTCATCAGAGCAGGCAGTAGTGCGCTGGCAGTGTAGTCACGTCAGTCTGGTCTGCAGTGCAACGTTTCCTCTGTGAGTGTGTGAGTGTGTGTGTGTGTGTTGCCTCCTCACGCGTGGTTAAAGTAGTGCATGTGCGTGATTAGTTATGAGGGACGTCATGGGCTTATGTATTCAATAAGAGATCTATCTGTATCCCTCCCAAATCAAAGTGTTCGACGTTTTTAAGGACATAAATGTTACATGAACATTTTTACAACATTCTAAGTTCAAATAATGACACAAATATTTGGATACATGGACTTGTCCCCCCCCCCTTTTCTCCCTCTTCTTGCGCTCTGCTCATATTTCTTCCTCATAACCTGATGCTGCAGGTGCACGCGCATATATTAATACTAATAATAGTAAAACAAACACCGAGCTGCTCCCGCAAAATTAATGCCATTGTAATGCAAGTGGAGTTTCATTTCAAGCTGCTTCCCTTCTCTCAAAGCTCGACGCCACCGCACTGCATGTGACTCGATTTGCCTCTGCGCGCGCGTGCACGTGCCAACATGCATAACCAACACGTGCCCGCGTGCGTGTTGTGGTGGCGCGCGCACGCCCGAGACGGATAGTGGAGACATGGGAGAGAAAAGTACGACTCTCGTCTCTCCAACAACACCCCCCACCCCCTTCACCACCCACCACCACCACCACCACCAAACCGTTGAACAACCTTCCGTTCAGCCAAAAGGGAGAATTTCTTCCCGGTCAACAGCAGACAGCTTCTCCAGAACACCGCAAGTCATCAATTAAGACGAATTCCCAGTGACGCCGCTCAAGCAAATAACGACAATCGAAGGCGACTTGCCTACTCACAGCTCCATCTCTGGGCAGGTGATGGGAACGGATAGTGAATTGAAGTGTGTGTGTGTGTGCTTGTGTGTGTGCTTGTGTGTGTGTGCAGTGATAAACGGAGAGAGATGGATGACGGTAATTTAGGTGAGAGATGTGCAGGTTATGGGGAAATAATCACTCGCTGTGAACAGTGCTTTTGAATTTTAAAAGAAGGGATATTGACGAACTACGCCCCCCCCTCTCCACTCCTTCCCTCCTCTGGGGGTGTTGTTTGTGGTGATAATTTGTCTGTTTCACAAGTACCAACTGTGGTAAAAATGACATTCAGAAGCAATATCTGGTAGAGTCAATCTCGCATCACTGACACATTAACACAAAAAGTAACTTGCAGCCACCTCTGTGTGTTTACACATCAGTTGTTTTTTTTTTTTTACTGTTTCTCAGGTGCGCAATCAATCTTGAACATGTCTGTGTGTTTTAGCATTTGACCTTTTAAAGTTAAGTCATTCACTCTGTAGTTTATCACTGTGTTTTCCTGTGTGTGGATGTGTGTACACATACAAGTGTACAACCATTCGCTCTTTTGGGTGACCTATGGAGCCTTTGTCCTGCGCTTAAAACACCATGGTTGTTATCTCTGAAAGGAAAAGTGCACCCTGTGACCCTGTAAGGTTTTGTTGAGCTCTTTTTAGTTAAGTGAACACCTGCTTTTTAATGACACAATCTCAACACCCCCAGATTCTTTTTCAGTCCTGGTCCACAAGCAAACAGACATCAGCAGGTGAAGTCTCAACGTATTTGTAGGCAGTAAAGAGCATTTTATAAAGGGATGAAACCAGGACAGGTCACAATGGGTTTTTTTCAGCTTTTTTTCTCTTTGGAGTGGACCAGAGTAAACTCTTTACAGGGGAGGAATGTCTTAATTTGGTATGTGATGTCACTCTATTGGAGATTCCTGAGTCTCTCTGCCCATGGCCAGCGGCATGTTGTACCTCTGGTTAGGTCATGGTTGCTCCTCAATGAAGAGGTCACTCAAGACCACTCTCTGTCCAGTACGCAACCATCTGGCTGCCTCCAACTGTGGCTGTAGAGTGAGAAAGAGAGAGAGAGAGAGAGAGAAACCCAAGTGCGGTACTTCAGTTCAATTACTGCAGTAAAGCTTGATTTGTGCTTGCCTTTTTTTGCCCCTTGGGCTTGTACATTTCACAGTGCCAGTGGGTTGAAACTCTGCTAGTGCTCTGGCTCTTGAACCCAGATTTACACTGGTGTATGCTGCTTAACAGTGTCTCATTTCCCTCCTGCTCAGCTCCTGGTTTCCTTTTTTTTATCCCTCATCTGCCCAATCTGGATGGAGAAGCCTAATTAAGCCTTCCCACAGGTGTGGATGAATCAGTAGAAATATCTTCAGTTTGGTACTATTCACATGTTGTACCGAGGAGAGGAGAAACACTCATAGCAAATCAAAACTTTTAGAGGTTCTCCAGCAAACAAAAATAAAAGGAAGTTGGCAGTTGGAGTGGATCAGAGTGCACTGTCAGAAGCTGAAGCTGCCAAATTGCTGGGTACCTGCCCCTCTAGCAGTTTTACTGGTGGACAGCCACTGGGGCTCTAGCCGGTAGTTCCTTCTTCAAGAGTGACTTGCCTCAATCACTCGTCCTGAGAAATAAATCAGGATGTTGTAGAAGGCAAAAGAGTGCTTCCCCTCTGTGAGCTGCTCTCTGCAATCAGCCATGAGCTGGAACCTCCTCTGACTCACCGTTTCAGTGACATGCGACACACACAGACACGCACAGGTGCACACACACACATCGATATTCATATCTAATCATAAATATACATACCTCTATGGATTTATATGCATATCCACTGCATGTGCACACATGAATATAACTGAACATATTTTGTTTGTACTTCAATACAGACATGTAGTGGATAATGTTACGACATCCGTGTTGTGATTTAATCACATTAAGATTTTGTTCAAATGATGATGGACGTGTTTCATGTTATGATGAGGGGGAAGGATGGGCAGTTACAGCTTAACAGCTAAAGCTATAAAACAAAATATAATTAAAGAACATTTAAGTTAATTTTGGATGAACTAGGGATTCTTTTTGCATCAGTGCTGCCAACATACAGAATTTATGAATCACTTGATCTATTCCCAAAAGCTGTACAACCTACCAGCAGGCTTTAGAAACCAGCCATTGCTGATGTAGACAAACATTTATTTATAAAGTTCCATGCCTGTGTTTAAAAGTTTGGTGGTGTGATGGGGACTGTACATTGCTGCCCAGTCTCTCTGGATAGATTGCTGCCTACCCTCGCTGTGGGTTTTTGAATATTGTACTTTACATATAAATTTACTAAATAAATACAATTCCGGTAGACACAAATCAACACAATGAAATGCATATATTTACATATATTACACACACATACAAATGCATTGTGATTACCCTACACACTGTGCCTGCTTAATATTAAGAAAACGTAACCCTGAATCTTGATTGGTAAATGTTCTACAGTCTCTCAGATAAATCTTAAATCACCACCAACATTGTAAGACAGTAAACAGACACAGCTTCACTCTCCATGTCATGTTGGCAAAGATAATACCATACAACTCAAACAAACTGCATCAGCCATAGGTGTGTAAATGATTAGCTCCCATAATGATGAGCAATTGGCAACTTGCATGGCAGCCAATGCCATCAGTCTATGAATATGTGTGTGAATAGGTGAATGAGATATGTAGTGTAAAGGTGCCTTGAGAAGGCTAGAAAGATGCTAGCTATATAAGTACAGTCCGTTTACCAAAAGAATAACTTAATATTGCAACTTTACAAAAAAAAATCTCAACTGTTTTTTGTAGAGTACACTGTACAGCTTAATTACGCAACATAAATGAATAAATATATACTGAATAAAGTAAACCAATATGTAATCTGCACAGAAGTTACACTACTGCTGCAAATGCTTGGACAAATATACAGTATATGTTATACAGTATGTGTTTGCAAAAGGACATACAAGTAAATCCTGTGTGTATGCACATTAGCAGACACACTGTACATGCATTATGCATACATTCGGGTTGTGCACAAATTCATACACATATTTATATCCCACATATGTACACTGTGGTATAGGCTTGTGAATTAGCTACAAGCATACGCACGCCCACATCTGTCTTCTTGCACGTATGCACACACATGCATACACACACACACGTATAACAATGCAGGACGAAAAAGTAGATAAATCCAACGCTAAAAGTAGAGATAGTTTTCAAATATCTGCAGGCAATTGCACGACACAACCAGTTGATTCAAATATTCATGATTGCCAATGAACTGTCGTGATTTATAAACACCATGTCAGTGCATATCTAAAGATGTACACTGCTGCACTCCATGTTTAAAAATACTGCAATACATGTTTTAAAAATCTGAATAAAAAAATTGAGAGTCCTCTCTGCTGCATTTTTGTACCACCACATACGTACAGTATGCTATTGATTTTCTGTATCCTAAGACACCCAGTGGACTATATCATGTTTAAATGTATGTGAACTGTGTGGGTGTGTGCATACATGCATGTATACACTGTAAACACTCTTTTCTTGCAATAAGCTTTTACTCTGCAGTATTTTTATATAGTCACACCATTTCAAATGATTTTATAAATTATGTTTACCTTAAAATTCCAAATCTTTACAGTGATGTGTAACCAAATGCATCATGTCGAGGAATATTAGACCACATAAAGGCTAACAATACTTTACTGAAGTAAACTGGGCTTGGAATAAAGCTGAAATAATAAAGATAAATAGACACAAACATTTTTTTGGAGTCTTTATAGTGACATCATCTGTACTTTTCTAGCAAGGTTAAATATTACTCTGCCTCTTCATGTTATATAATTTAGTATTTTTCTACTCAAGGCCAGTAAATTCTGCCACAGTGCTCTATGGTGCCTTTCATATGTACAGTTACAGATAATCTCAGTGGGTCTCAAGCCAGTTTTCACATAATTAGCTCCCATGCCACAGTACAAACATATATGAGCAGCTAGTGGATTTACTGTACATGTATCTGGTCAAAAATTTTAAAAGGGAGCTGTCTAGAGCTTTTGTTGCAGCACAGAAAATACAACTCTAGTTCCAGGGGTGGGGCTAGAGAAGCGGCCAGAGCCAGTTGGCTTGTTAGTATTATGGATGGCTTAATGAATGAGCCTACTGGGTACAGGCTATGCGATCTCTGGACTAAACATCTGACCGAATATGAAGTGTCTGTTGAAAGTCAATCAAATGACTACAAAAAGACACAGAACAACTTCAGAGACACGCAATACGACCACAAAGAGATACAAAAAGACTGCAAAAGTGACTAAAAGGAGGTGCAAAATGACTGCAAATAGAAACAAAATTACTACAAAGACAGGTAAAACACACAAATGACCACAAAGAGACACAAAACAATGACGGAGAGAAGTGAAACAACCTCAAAGAAATGCAAAATGATAAAATTTTGTGTCTCTTTCAGTCTTGGTGTCTTGCTTCTATGTCTATGCCCTAACATGTCCTTGGCCATGAGCTCTTTCAAGCTACAAATAACTATTTGTTGACTTTCTATGATACTTAATTTTGATTATTTGGCATTCACTTAGAACACTGAATAACCCTCTCAATCCCATAGCACTCCAGAGTGCCTAAAATTGTTCCCAGTTTATTAAAACACATAAAATAAAGTTCTGACATTTGTGTTGTAGATAGTTTAAGTTGTCATTAAAAACCAGAACCAGAAATATATATCATTACATTGATATGTATTATTTTTTAGCAGGTTTCTGCCCTGTTTCCAGTGTAAATCTAAAAATAGCTCAGCTGGTGAAGCATCCCCAAGTTTACAGTCTTATAAAAGCTGTAACATTGTGTTGTGATGGAAATCCTGACCCACCGTGCATATAGTAGAAAGAACTAAATACATTGAGTGTTCAAGTGCTTTGCTTACATCACATAATCATCATCAATAAACCGTGGGACTGATGGTGTTTTCTGGGGGGCAGTTCGCTGAAGAGTCAGCAGGAAGGACTGACTGGGTCACACTGACTTTTTACACATGAATTTGTCTTTTTTTCATGTACCTGTAGCTGAATCAAACTCAGTTTAAAAAGCTACAAATGCCACATATTTGGTATTGAATTAAACAAGAAGTAGTGTTTTTTTAAAATGAAAACAAACTGTGATTGAATTTCTTTCTGTTTGTTGATTGAGTAGGAAAAGATGCTGATTTGAGTGACAGATCTCAGTGAACTGCGGCAACATTCTACAGTAGGAGTCTAGAGGGATAAACAGTGCAACTATAAATAATGTGCAGTGTATTATTGAGGAGAACTAGGGATTTTAATATCAGTCATAACACATTTTTACTCATTTTAATGTGACCCCCTTCTTTAGAACTGTACCCCAGTCTGGTCCCTGCATTCAAAAGTTCCTATAAGCCCACAAGTACTCAAAGAGTTGCTTATATTGGACTTATTCATGTTGTGCCTGTTACTTCAATATAAGCTTATTGGAGCCAGCCTCTAGTGGCCAGTAAAGGAAGTGCTTCTGTGGACCTGCATTGTCTCCAGCATTAAGCTGTGATGAACTGGTGTTCTCTATTAGACATGCAGGTGTCACTTTTTTCTGCTAAAAATGTATTTGAATTCCACTAAATGTTTGAATTCGTCAGTATCTGTTCCATCTGGCCATGATCTCCTTATCTCTCTTTGTTTCTCCATGTTACCCTTGGTTCTTGGTTTATGTCCATACTGGCTCTTCTCTCCCTTTTCCCTCTCAAAAACATTGACGTCTGCTCATGAACACACTATAAACATATACACACAAACAGTGCTGTGGATGCGAGCGAGTAGGGCCACAGAGCGGAGGCAGACCGCGCAGCAGCAGCGGCGCTCTCACTCGTCAGTTTACATAACACTGATTATAACCCTGAGATTTAGCCAACCAACGCGCAACAGTTTAGTTCGGCCTGGGCATTAAAACCTCACTGACCATCTGTTCCACTGCTTTCCTTTAAATACTTTTCCTGGACACTGATTTTACCTAGTGAAACTGTACACTGCTGCCACTCAAGCATCAGAGAGCAATGATGTGACTACTTCTTTTTGTAGAAGTGTTTTCTGTGCTCAAGTCATTATGAAGGTACATCCATTCATTCAACTAATATTTATCATAATCAAAATAACAAAATATGTATATAAATGCAGAAAGGAATCTTCATTATTGTTGAAAGAGTCTTAACATTTTTATATGGACATTGGAGTGAATGACGTTTGTCTCTCATGGTGTAGCTGCACATTTAAAGTTGAGTAAACACTTCTATTCTTTTGCACTTGGTAAGTTATCAATACTTCACTGTGAAACAATGCACTGTGAAAATCTATCTATGTTAGAGGGTAAGGCAACTTTCATTGAAATATTTGATTTGGCAGATTTGCTAGAAGCTATCTTTCTAATAATGAATGTTTGACGTCACATAAAAGATTTTCTATACAGCAACCAATCGTTTTCGCAAATTGCAGGGCAGATATTCAATAAATCAGGACCTTTTTGAGCCAAACACAGCTTGCTCTTCTCAGAATGACGGACATACAATTACCAGGTTTGTGTTCGCAAACCATTTAGAAATGGCGTGTTATTGATATTGAGTCATCAAAGATAACTTATTGGACATTTAAATTTATAGCCTTCCAGACTGCTCACAGACTGATTGACTTATTTATTAATGACAGATGCTGATTGAGAATACAAGACTGTTTTTATGTTCCTAATTGTATCCAATATCTAGGGATCTAGTAGAGACAGTGATGAAATACAAATTTGCCTGAGAATGGATGATTTTCATTTTCTTCTCCTCTCTTCATTTATGTTTATATATGGCATGTTTTGTATAATACCTGCTCCTACATGTGTATCCAATTCTTACAAAATCAACCCATTCCTTAACAAGCCACAACACAGATGCCTGAATGTTAATTTTGTAACTTCTGCACTGCACAACAGGTGCTATTGAGTTATTTATTAGACTGACAGTTACATATCCATCCCATTAAATAGTTATTATGCTGCATATTTGTGCTGCTGTACACAAGCTCAAACAAACCAAACAGAATTACAGGTCTTGAAAAATGTTATTCATTTATGCACATTTCACCCTTATTCTGCAATTGTTAGCAGACCCTTCAGTGACCATTTGTCATCCTGAGGTTTATGAGAAATTGTGCACAGGGATACGGTCGATGGTAAACCCATCTACACTTAGTTTATCTCCAATTTTATATCTCTTCATGAGACACAAGTCGACTGTAGACGTCAGTGTTTATGAAATCAAACTGTTGCAAGTGTCACAGCAATAAGGTTAATGCCTCTGCTGAAACCCTACTGGGTTTTGCTTCTCTGAGAAGTTATAGCACTGGTCATTTGAGTTATAAAGATCAACTTGTAACAGTCAAGGCGTTCTCTACGTCTGTAATTCCACCTCCTATGTGATGAACCTTGCTTCCATACTATCCTCTTTTGTCCGATATTTCCTCTGAGTGCAGTTTACAAGTTAGAGTACAGACATTACTGGATCATAAAGTCTGTTCGCTCTCCAGATGCGATGGAGAAATTGCAGTGTAGCACCATTACTTGAGCTGGGGCAATTATATGGAATGACAGTTCCTCTCAAACATCCCACTGATTCCAAAATAAAGACAGAGTGAGAGAGAGAGAGAGAGAGAGAGAGAAATGTTCTCTGATTGTTAGCA
Source organism: Argyrosomus regius (assembly GCA_946959425.1). NCBI lineage: Eukaryota > Metazoa > Chordata > Actinopteri > Sciaenidae > Argyrosomus > Argyrosomus regius. Next base: position 19,579,340 of record OX336896.1, on the reverse strand, counting down.
CAAGGTAATGAAACACTGAAAAGGTGACATTATCAACATGTGGGCTGAGATATTCAGTGAGACTGTTGCTGCCTCTATTTCTGGAGGTGTAGGAGTATTTGTGTATGCGTGTGTGTGATTGAGAGAGAAACCGATGGTGTTAGTGTGTGTGTGTGTGTGTGTGTGTGTGTGTGTGAAAGAGAGAAAGTGAGAATAAAAAACAGAGATAGAGGGAGGGAACAGGGAGTAAAGAAAGATTTTTCACACATCTCCTACCTCATTAGAGCCCATCATTCAGTCATTCAGTGAAACTGTGAATTTGTATGGAGGTGCTATTCTGGGTTGTAGCCACAAAAAGTTGCTCTTCAATTCCCACCACGTAGCCAAAGAGTCACGTAGACTGAGCATATTTATTTTTGACTCGTATCATTATGATTAATGCCTTAAGAGTTGTTGTTAGCATATCTCAAGCTGTCAAACGGTGAGATATTCAGAACAATGGCCTGCTGTACACACTCCTAAATCAAATGAAGAAAGCACTCACTGCAAAAATGTCAATTTCTACAATTAATTTATACACACTTCTCCCTGAAGATCACTGTACTGTGTTTCATTGCTTTGAAACGAGCACATATTTCCTCTGCATTGACTCTCTGGTTAAAATATAACTATATATATAAATAGTTCAAAGTTATCCTAGCCTTATCACAGCTTACACATGACACCATGCAACTGTAGAAATTGATAAAGTAATGGTGTTATTAAAACATGTAATAAAAACTGCCAGCAATCTGTCCATTTTTCTGTAACTGCTTATCCTTACCTGTTCATCAAAAGGCACATAGAGACAACCATTCACACTCACATCCGCAACTACGGGCAATTTAGAGTGACCAATTAACCTTTTATGTGCATTTCTTTGGTGTTGCAGTGACTGCCAAACTGGACACTTTAAAGATAGGTTAACACAGAGTTTTGGTGAACAAAAAGAAGCAGAACAAGAGAGTCGCACAGATGTAGAAGGAGTTGAGCCCTGTGACATCATAACCACCAGGCGAAAACTTCAGATACCTTATTATCTGGCTTTTGTTTTGCCAAACATCACACATTGTCACTTCCATCCCTTGTTGCTGGTATTAGCAAAATCAAACAGACACAAACCAACTATTACCCTTCCTTGATTAGAGTGTAGCAGAACAGAAGTCGAAAACCTGATGGCTATTTTTGTTTTTGCTCTTTTAGCACTCGCTCAGCATAACCTGCTGCCACTCAGAAAGAGAAGCAAGAGACTGAGATAATGTAATTTATATTTGTCTTTTGGAATGACGGCAAAATAAGTGTCTGCCTGTCAGCTTGTCACTGTCAAAGAGAGCTGCTGGCCTTCTTCTTACATGTGGTTGAAGCAAGGTTAAGACAGGAGAGAAAAAAACCCGAGGCAACACAAAGCTTTTTGCATGAAGTTCAGATAATACACAAAAAGCAGGATTGTCGGTTCTGTGATATACTAATTGATTTTAATTGACACCCATGTTTTATTAATGTGGCAGCTCCTTTCAGTTTAATTACATAAATGCCGCTCACTACAAATTTTCAAAAAGCAAATAGCGCTCTAGAGCTATTCTGTCACTTGCAGCTACCGCTGCCGTCACTGTTGCTTTTGTTCATATAGCATTTCAAAAGCCCTATTTCCACCCTGAGGTTCGCCTGTAAGGCGCTGCGTCTACATTCCCCCCCGGGATGGAGGTTATTATTGTCGCTCCCCACTCCCTGAACTCCCTGCTGTGGTGTTTCCTTGTGAGGAGTGATGAGGTCAGAGCCTGTACGTCAAATATCAACACTCTGCATTTTCTGCATTTACATAATAATCTATTTCACGTCAATTTGCTGAGAGAACTGATTTAGTGTTTAGTTACAAGAACTCATTTACTTGTGAAAGAAATATTTCAATTTTGAGTCTCTAGAAACCACAGTGAGGTAGCCTGAATCCAGCCCCATCAATAGCAATCTGGGCCACTAATTGGAATTATGAAGCAGTTTATGAGACTGGACTGCAGTCTCCCTCTTGTGATTTGGTCTAAGTCCGAGATGTCTCATTCAATGGTCAACAAACCAGGGATTCCATTACAGCGAGCGATAAGCCATCAAGAAAACGGCTCATAGCGAAATGTTGTGATTGCAGTGTAAACCCAATCACTAACAAATACGAAACATGTCAAAGCACTATAGATCCCAATCATGAATCAGTACAGCTTCAGGGAAATGAACACCAGACTCTGCCTTTTTAATTATGACTGACTCTCGCAGCCCACTGTGGACAAAAACCTTACAGATTAGCATGAGCACCATCACCTCCTGGCACAATGAGCTACCGTCATCCATGACCTCCAGCCATGCAACTGTTTAGAAGAGCAGGGGAAAGAGAAGCGATGAAGTGGTGTTACAGATAAGCAGCTTGCAGGATGTACTGTGTTCCTATGAGACACACTACAGTTCCTCTAACTGCGATGGGATCAATAACTAGTGAAACGTGTTCCATAAAGTAAAAGTTCTAAGAAGGGAGATAGTCATACATCCCTCGCTGGTATCTAAATAACAGCTTTGGCTCCCTAATATGAATTTATGAAAAAGCTAGGGCCGGCTTGCTGCCGTCCCAGTGGCAGGCATACGGAGTCATAATATACAAACATCCAGTCAACTCACAAATGCTCTTGTTCATGCCAGTGATATAGAGGCATCAAAATAAATTGAGGCTGTTAAATAAACAAAAATCTCTCGTAGTTGCTGTAAATGATTTCCTGATTGTATGCACACACTGCAGCTTTTATTTCTGTGTTGACATGCATTACCGGCGTAATGGTCTTGTAAACAAGATTGTTTTTGTGTGCTTTTCTCTGTTCTGTAAGAAGGATGAAAGGAAATAAGTTGACATTAAAATACAGCGCTGCACAGAAAACACTCAAAGTCTATATCAGCACATATGGCGACACAATCTAGTAGACGTTTTCATTATTCACACACCTCTACAGCAACACATGCTAACACAAACACATTCTCTCTCTCACACACGCGCACGCACACCCAAGTGCACAATGACCCTCTAGCTCTGTGCGAGGTGATATCATCCATGCTTTGCCAGTCACATCCAAGGTCAAGTGCTTAATGAAGATTGATGTTGGTGTGATGTGGACCTAAATTGACAGCACTGACTGTGCGCCATTGTGTGTGTGTGTTTGTGTGGAAAATCCGTAAAGTGAGAATGAAAAACAAATGTGTGTAAAACAGCTCTTATGAGTTTTATATCACACAGAAACTGTATCAGAAGTGTAAATAAAATTCAGATCAGATATTGTGTATCTGTGAACAGTGCTTACAGGCTGTATTTTTAGGCTACATTAGCTTGTCCCAAATGCTTTTCAGCCCCCACCAAGCCTCCATTCAGCCTCTATAGCTAGTTGACTATGATTGATGAAAGGCAGTAGACCACATTGGTGAGGGAGAGGTGACCACTGGAGCTTACAGAGGTAATAAGGTGTGATGGCGGTTGAGATGGCTGAAGTGGATGTATTAGTGCCACATACAGTAGAATGTAGATTCACATTCTCTTAAGCATCAATCCCCTTTTGGATATAAAGCACAAGAGGATCTTCCAGGTTATGACAGTTTAAGAGTCAGTCTTATGGATTTTAATGTGTTCAGAGAGCTTGTCACTCACTGATGATGTGAATGGTACAAGTTAAATCCTAAATCTTGCTGTTTAAATGAGGAGGACTATTTAAAATATATGACAGGAAAAATCTATCAACCCATAAAATCATGTAAATTGTATATAGCCATTCTTCATCAAGATTCTGGATAACCGGGCGACATATTTAACATTTAGTCAAGCTAAAACAGCAAGATATTAATTACATTTAAGTATCACATTTGAGAGTTCATTTTTATATTTGCTACTATGGCAATATTTTTAATAACCTGTTGAATATATACAGTATAAGGAGGAGGAAGTAGCTTGATTACTGCTGTAAAGTGTCACCATGGGGCACACATATTTCTGTCTTTGTGTTGCATTTACAGTGACACCAACAGAGTCAGAGTGAGGACATTGTTCAGAATAAGGTCAAGCACAGGAGGCGTAGTTATTATCACTTCCAAGATTAGGGTTAGGAAATGAGGCTCAATTAATTCTTGTTTTTGATTGCAAGTACATGGTTAAGGGTAAGGTTAATTCTAAGGTTTGAGTGTACAGTATGGCAACAGTATGTCAATCACAGTAAAAGAAGGTGTGTGTGTGTGTGTGTGTGAGTGAATGTGCACACATCCTCCAGTTTGGAAACATTAGTAATGCTAAAAGTTAATGAGTTTTTGGTTTAGTGTCTGTCCCAAGCTGTTTTTCTTGTGTTTGTGTTATATAAGATTGTTCTTCCTTTCTTCATTACTTTAATAAAAGACACAAGGTAAGTAGGTAAATGTGTGTGTTAAGATGATAATCACAAAGGATAACAGCCACAACAGAATAAACTCTAAGCGTGGCACTTCTGAAGAGCTAGATTTGAAAAGGAGATTTTCTCTCAAAGGAATGTCAGATTAAGACAAAGTTCTTGTCATACCACTGCTTGATACAATGCTCCTCTCCTCTGTCTCTGGCACACTTTCTTGTTTCTTACAGTGTGTCAGAGTTACTGAGATATTCCTCAACATATTTCAATTCGACTGCAAGACCTTGTACCTGCTTGGTTGTGTGAGAATGAGGAATGAATGAGAAAGAGTCCATTCATATTCTGACCGAGTGTGTTCGTTGAGCCTTGGTAGATTGATATAACAATAAACTTAGTGAATATCCAATATACAGTGAGAATCACACTTACCTTGTGTCTTTTATTTTCCATCTAATTCAAGCTGACTTAAATAACAGTTTGCCTGCATAACTACTGTAGTGCAACAGTCTCATATGTATGTCCAGTAATTAGGGACAATACAAGGGACATTTCTGTTTTTTTAACTCTAGACTAGTAAACTGGTTTTAATCATCGCTTGGTTTGTTTTTGTATTTTCTGCAGCAAAGGTGCAGAAAATGTCAGTCTGATGGGTCTGATGGGTCTGTTTTTAAGTAATGTGAAATAAGAATTGTTGCTGCCTTATTAGTCAGAACAATGTGCATGTCAGGTATGTGGGACGTGTGGAAAAAAATGTGTATTCCCTTTTCAGAGGATGATTGACTCACCATATATCACATCAGCCCTTAAGACAACACTGTAATCCTCCTCAGTGTTGTCCCCTGTGCTGCCATGTGCTTCCTGCACCTGTGGCATTTCTCAAGCTATGATTTGGAATTGTCATATTAATGCTTTTTCTGACCTCCAGGGCCAAGACATCAATCTCTGAAGAGGGAATAGAATTGTGTTGGACACCTGGAGCCATTCACTCTACTAAGATGAGCTGTCCACTTTATGGTGATGGCACTTGTGCCAAAGTGGGAGGTAAATTCCAGGACATGGGGGTTAGTTTAGATTCCCAGTTGACAGTCAGTGCTTCTCCAAGGCACTGTTGTTGGAATCTTTCTCTGCTACTTTATAGTAATGATGATTATAATTTTTTGAGTGTTTAGTTTGTGACTCTATTTTGCTGTTCACAGCAGAGGCACGTTTTAAAGGTCCAGTGTGTAAGACTTTGGGGATCTAAATGGAACATAATATTCAGAAAAATGTTTTCATTAGTATATAATCACCTGGAAATAAGCATTGTTGTGTTTTTGTTACATTAGAATGAGCCCTTTATACCTACCAAGGGAGTGGCTTTCTACAGAATTGCCCAGAATGGACAAACCAAATCCTACATGCTGGATCTTCAAGACAGAGGCTAAAATCAGGCCATAGGTCTTCTCTACTCAGCCCCTCTGACCTTGCTGTAACAAGGTAGGGATCGACCCTCCATTCCTGGAGAGGTGGCCACCCATATTTATTTATATGTTGGCATGCAGCTGATGCTCTCCACTAGAGCGCTTTAAAATGGGCAGGAATGGTTCAGTGTCTTGCTCAATGACAGTATGACAGGGTGAACACATTGGCTGCTGACACTGCAGATCAGACTTTTAGCTCTACAAACACCTCCTAGAGTTCTTCTGAAAGTTAAACCTCAATAAACAGACAGAAACGATTAAAGTTTTCTTGACACGGTCTTTGTCCTAATTCAAAATAGGTATTGAGTGGGTAGCCTACACGACAAACTTAAGTGTTCTGAAAAAGGTCAGCACACTTATTAAAAATACTTTCAGCTGTGCTGTGAATGTAAGCTATTATCCCAAAATTCAATCCAGAAATAAATTTATGGAGCTGCTCACAGCTGGAATTACAGTGATTAAATCAAAATGCTATTGCAGGTGAAACAACTCGAGAACAAGCTTTGCTTACTCTTTGTGAACATTCTGTGTTTTTTAACGGATGACATTTTGACATGCACAGTCGAAAAAGTGTAAATAATAAGATTAATATTTAGCTGCTTCAGTTTCGGGGCCCTGGTGTGATGCATGCTGGCTCACTGTCACACTTCCATGCCTTACAAGGACAGAGAACGCAGCTGTGATGGCAATAGCTTCTTTATAGTTCACATGTAATAGTTTTCTTCATTTTCTCCTCATTTGGTTTGTTGATCTTTGACCTCATGCACATTTTTTTTACCTTGCACATGTATCAGCAAACAGGGCTTCTCATAGATTATTACTGTTGGCTGTGCATTAGTTTTATTTGTAGTGAGTGCACAGCTGGTTAATATATGTTTAACTTAGGTTTGTCTTTAGTTAGGATTAGTTTTATTTTGAGGTTGCTGCTGTTCTTTTGTTCATGAAATGGTCTGATCTTTTCCCCTTGGTGTTCAAATTGATAAATTAGAGGTGTTTTTGTCAGGTCAGTTTGATCTGTTCAGCTCTAATCAGTTTATGTTGTTATCGAAGCCTGGATTATGTTTATGTCAACATACCTCCCATCTTATTTTTGACCGTTAAATTAATCTCCAAAAAATGCTTAACTGGAACTCACTCTTATACTGAATACATCAAACCTGTGACCTTTATGTTAGTGAGTGGTCTGTCTATGTTAAATTGCCTGGAAGTAATAATTTTCAAGGGATCTATTGTTGGCTGAGGTTTTGTGGGATGACAGCTGTGTTTCTGTGGGCTACGGGAAGAGGACTGTTTTCTCTTGTTTGGGTTGAGTGTCAGGCCTAAAATGATATATGCTGATGTGAAATATGTCAACTCAACATTGGCCTGAAGGTTCTCCTTGGAGCAGGTATTTACTTGAGCACCGTCAGCATATTGGACCAGGCTATAAATTGGTTGACGTAGAATACGGCTGCAGAAGTCCTGATGTGAATTTCTATGGGAAGCAATCTCTGACAAGCAGGCCGTTCACGCTAAGAAGACAGAGAAGAGAGGGGCTGGGCTTTATGAGGCACAGCATCATCATCATCATCATCATCATCATCATCATCATTGTTATTGTTGTGTTCCAATGAATGCACTGCATCTCTATAATCATTTTTTTTTTTGTCACGTGTCTCTGCCCTAATCATTCTCTGTTATCATTTAATGCCTGCGTCTCTCTTTGCTCTCACTTATCTATTCAGCACACTGACCATGTTCAGAAGCCTCTCTTATCATTTATTTTCTCTGGCGACCCCTTATTTTCTCATTTACAACCTTCATCCATCCATACATACACCCATCCAGCCATCATCCATCCATTCTTTTTTTCACCCATAGACGTTCATCCATCCATCCAGCCAATCCCTTATCTTCCACCTACAGTGTCCATTACATCCGCCCCTCATCCCTTATCCTGAGTTCACCTGTACTGTTATATGTCTCTCATCCTTCTGCTTCCTCCTTCACCCTCTGTGCTAATTTATCTTCTTCCAATTCAATCTTTGCTCAGTCCTCTGCCTTACAAAATTACTCTGACTCCATTATTTGTTTCCTATTCTTCACTCTTCTTGTCTTCTTTGCACCATTTTTCAGTGGCTTCCTGCTTTCTTCCTTTTTTATTTCACAGGAACATGATTTTTTATTTCTTTCCCCCTGCCAAAGAAATACATATTTTTTTGGTTTCCTGCCACTCATCTTTCCCATAATGCCTCTTCTCTCTTCTTTCTCCTCAATTCCTCCTTAACCTCTCCCCTAAATCTTACCTCTGCCCTTTCCTTGATCCCTTTTTTCCCACATTCCCTTTCCCTCATTGCAGTCTGGATTTTGCCTTCTCCCACATCTGTTACTTACATCCTCCTTTCCTCCTTGACTGCGTTTTTCTCTCCAAATCTGCCCTTCTTTTTCCTTCTTGCAGTCCCATCTCTCTACTAATGCTTTCACCTTTAACATTTGCAAATGTCTCCATCTCCAAAATATCATTCTTCATCCTCTCTCCCTTACCTTTTTCATGCCACTAAAAGCTTCTCCCTCTTGCTTTTATATAATGGACACAAACTTCTCCATCATTCCCCATTCTGCTGTTCCTCCATCTGCCCTGCTTTCCTTTTTCTTCAATCTGACATGACCCCTAGTGTGCGCTTAACAGTCTCATTTAGTGTAGTTAGATTATTTCCAGATTTTACAGCAATTTCTTTTTCTTTTTTGGCAAAACTGGTGCTGATGATTGTAAAATAATATTACCAAATGCTTTTGCCTGCATATCAAGCCACATTATGCCATAGCCTGTACCACAGTAAGAAAAGATTACGACACAAGCAATGTATTGAAGAAAGCTGTTAAATTAACATGAAAAAAAAATCAATATTACTCATACTGTAAACTCAACAGGGATTATTTAGGCTTTGCTTTCAGATTGGTCATGCAAAACCACCCACCAGTGGAAAACGCACAGCTTTTACATAAGATCGACTGCACAGCCTGCAGCAAATAGTCAGCAATCAGTGATGTTATTGATTAATCTTAACTCATTGACTTTTTGACTCATTGACAGTTACTCTCTTTGAGCATAGACTTTAACAATTAAGTCTGCAAAACTCCTTAGAGTTATTGCTAGTCAGAGGCACATTGTCATTGTGTTTCCAGGTGACAGTCAAGAACAAATTAGCATACTATTTTTCTAATGACCCGTGGGTGGTACAAAACAAAACAGCATAAATAGAGGGGAAAAAATGTGTTTTTCAGTATAGTTTGCAAAAATACATTTGATGAAAAAGCCTACTTTTGTTGCCATTAATAGTGTTAATGGAACATTGTTTAAATGCTTTTATTAAATATTAGCATGTTGTGTAAAAGAAATCAGAGATACTGCTATGTATGTTGCATTATTCAGTAGTGGGTAGAACTGCAGTCCCTCACTGATTCATTCATTTGTACAGCCAAATTCAGGGTCCAGTTCCAGGCAGTGGTACTTCCAAGTTTTGTTGTGAGTTGTAACTTTACAACTTTGCAAACACAGCAAGCATGTGCAAAACACAAGACATATTAGTCAGCTAATATTATTTACTAGCCAAGCAGCAAGAAGCCCAGCTTCTTCAACCTTTTATTTCACAAAACTATCACCAACAACTGAAATCAGTCCTAGATTTACTCTTGTACCTCTGCTTCATGCTCGGTCACTCTCTCTTTGGTCTCTGCACATCTGCCATGCTCTGCCTCTGTTGTGTTCCTGGCTCCGGTTCTGGTGCCCATTCGGGCGTAGCCTCCGTCTGCATCACCCCAGCCCCAAGCCTGAAAACCTCTTCCAAGTGGTTTAAAGCACCTGTGGTACAAATACTAACACTCTGCAGGTGTTGTGACTTCACAGTCCAGGTAGTGTGGCTAACAAAGTGAGCTAGTAGCAGCTATTGCAGCAGTTTACTGTCCACCAAAAGTCGAAGCAGAGCAGTCAGAGGACATCAGAAAGAAAATCATAAAATATTTTCTCCGTAACATATGATACAGTTTTACCAAAATAAATAAAACAGTTGGAGGTGTGTGACTTAATGCCGTGAAGCGTTACATACTTCTTGCAGGTCATACCGGGAGCACAAAGTTACATAGTGTAGAAACAGGCGTACAGGGTACAGAGTGGCAATGACAGAGACATTCATCTGATTACAGGTAGTTAGAGCAGCATTAAAATAAAAAGAATCTGTTATTTTATGGAAAAGAAGTCACATAATACAGCTTTAGACAACAAATGGCATAAATCTAAACAAAGCAAATTTTGATTATATAAACCTAACCTTCTAGTTTTTCACACTTGTCTGTTGGAACAAATATGCTTCTATTTTAATCAGTCTACACACTCTACACTAACGCTAACGTGCTGCTTTCACTCCGTGAACTGTGTTGACACAGTGTTAGGCTATCCAAAAAAGTTGAGTGTTCATAAACCTACAGTGACGATGGTTTGGAGTAAACAACTCTTTTCTCATTCGTGAAATGAAAATGTCAACCATGAAATGAAGGGAAAGTTTAAAATTTGAATAGAATAAAAACATATTCATTAAAGTTTATGGAGACTTTCTAAACTTTAAGGACATGGATGAAAACTTTGCAGTGAAAATCTTACTCATATTTATATTATAGTTATACAATACTGCATGATGTACATTTTTAAACACGGGTCCCAAATATAATCAGATATAACCATAATATATATATATATATATATATATATATATATATATATATATATATATATATATATATGCTAACTTCCTTAAACAACTGGACACTGTAGTTTTTTGCAAATGCTACTTTAACAGGAGTAAATATCACATTTTGTTAGGTACTATTTTCAGTTGCACAAGACTATGACAGACTAATCCTTTGAGGACCGTAATACATTTGCAAACAAAGATTTGGTGCTACAGTCATATGAGACTGTCTAATTTACTTTTATTTAAATATCATAACCCAGATGATCACAGATCATTATTTTGTGTCTCTTGTGTATGTGATTTGCAGCAGGAAAAGAGACACAAAATAAACAGCATGTTCAATAGGAAGCTTAAATGGATCAGTGACTCAGTATCTGTTATATTTCAGACACGCTGCAAATAATTATTTCTCTTGAGATTTTGTTTTTTAGTTGTGTTCCTTTTTTTTTTAATTTTTTTTTTTAACCTCTGTGCTGACAACAGCCATGTCCAGAGGCATTAGGTACATCCATCCATCCCATTCTGGTGGATGCGATATCTCAGGAACACCTACAGGGAATTCCTTCAAATTCCAAACATCTACACAGGCTCAATGAACTGCACTGATTAGATTTTGGTGGTCAAAGGTCCAGGTCACTGTGACCTCAAGTCTGTCACATTCTCGTGAAGGCGATATTTCAACGCCTGGAGGGAATCTCATTACATCTGGCACGAACGCCCACTTGTGTGGTTATACTGCAACCTCACAAAACATATTTTGGGCCATGACTCGAGAAATCATACGGCATTTATGGCAAAAATTTTACACAATTGTCTATAAAATAAAATGATGAAGTAACTATATTTTATATCCAAAAGGTCAAAGGTCAGTGTCGGTGTGACATCTTATTCTCAAAAACACTTTTCACTCTTCATCTCTGTAGCTCGGGAACAGAAGGGGAGATTGTGATCATATTTCACATTTGGTCGAATACTGAATTAATAAAACTAATCTTGGGTACCCACTTTGAAACTGTGGCTATTATATAGATCTTTTACATCCATATTGGAAGCATTGTCTACTGCCATGGCACAAAAAAAATTCAAAAAGATCAACAGAAGAGGGATCCCTCTCCCAGGATGGACGCACTAGATGTTTATAATAGAATAGAATTTTATGTCCCATTTTGCCAAAAACTAACCTTAATGTTTGTTATTACATTTCAAGTCTTAACAGTCTGGACAGATTAGACTGGTTGGTGGAAGCAACAACTGCGAGGCGGTAATTCTAGTTCTTTACATCATTAGAGTAAAGCAATCAGGAGACGCTGAAAATGTTCAGGCAGACAAGGACCTCTCAGCCAAAACAACCCTGCCTTGACCTACTGTATATGACACAACTGTCTTTTCAGGGTTCATTATTTACTTTAAGGTTTGTTCTTCAGTAACATTTTCTCTATTTGTGGGGCTCAAATATTTGAGATCGACTGCAGCCTTGACCTTTTTATTTGTGGGGACAGTAAAATGATAACAAAAAAATCAAACTGTCACCCGCAGCACACAACATTGTGCTTTTCACATTAGCTAGATCTCTGAGCTAAAACCATTGAACCATACACCCAAGAATATATAAATCTATCTATCCATCCATCCACGTATCTATCCCCCTCTTGTACCCTTATCCATCCATCCACCCACCTACCTACCCAGCCAGCCAGCTATAGCTAGCCATCTGTTATTTTCTCAACTTTTTCCCTTACTCCCTACTCTCCCTTTATTTCTACCTCTCTCATCTATTCTCTCTCTCTTGCTGGCTTTCTTTCTCTCTCTCTCCCAAAGCCCATCCATGATATGAACGCCTCGCTCCAGTGAGCAGTGAGCTTTTTCCCAGACATCCTGACGGAGAGAGACAACCTTGGCAGAAGACTTTATGTAAGCAGTTCATTAGCTTCTCGGTTCTGGACCCCCCACACTCACATGATAATCAGAGTGGCCGCCATGGTGAGAAATTACCCAGAAAAATATCCATTTGACATACAGACTGAAAACAGTCCAGCCGGACACGTTATGCAACTGTGACCCTGGTCTCGTTGCACTGCAGGAGTGATGGCACTGTGGGGCAGAAAAGGCCAATCCTTTGATTAAAGGGACTAATTAAAAGGGCTTTATTTCATTGCCCTCTTAAACTGGCACTTTTAGCACAAGAGACACCTTCTAAACTCAGGTTTGGGAAGGCAGTGCAGTGTTATGATACAACTTAATTCCACAACAGAGAGCTGTTACTGCTCAGTACCTCACCTGACACTTGCAATAGTAAGCAATGGAGCAGTTGTGGTTGAGTAGACTATGTCACTGAAATTGCCTGTGTTATGGAAATGGTTATTGACTTTGGGTGCACTTACTGTGGCAGTCTGCGCAGGAAGACGCTTCACATGAAAGCCTCTGCTATGTTTTATGTTAGGACATACATTTTGTACAGATAAACTCTGTTCTTTACTGAGCAATGCAGAATGAATACGTTACTGTATTGCAACTCAGGTATAAATCTTCTCGGTTCTTCTAGCTCATTTAACTATAAGTTAAACGTATAGTGTGACACACCTAAAATAGTGTAGCCACATTTATGTGATTAGTATAATTATTATGAGGCCCAAGCTAATTTCCTAATAGAGTAAGTAATATGTGTTTTGAGTAGCAGTCAGGCAGAACGTTTGTGTTCGCTCTAGTTGCTCCGGGGTACCAGTCAGAGACAGACTGTTTTCTGTTGTTTCCTCAGAACAAATCTGCAATGAGATGAAGCGTATTGTGTCCTCATTGCTCCTGTTTTACAGCCTGCCTCATACAGGTTACACTTTTGTCACTGTGGTACTCAAACCTGGGACCCATAACTATAGCACTAAAACTACTATATAGTTCTAATAGTGTGGAACGTGACTGAGTACATTAACTTAAGTACTATAGTGCTGTACTTCTGTGTAAATTACAAATACTTTAATTTAATTTTTTTTTACACCACTACATTTATTTGGCAGCTTTTGTAACAAGTTACTTATTTTAAATATGTAACAGGATCTTACAGTATTGTTCTTCCCAACACTATAAAAAGTTATTAAAATGAGCTCTACCTCATCCAACTACAACAATGAATTTAATGTGTAACAGTATAAAACACAGGGTACATTCTTTCTACATTATAAGTACTTTTATGTTTGATTCAAACATACATTCAGAAATATTCTGTATAACACTTTTTTTTTCCACAACTGTGCTTCAATGTGTACTATTTATTCATGTCAAACTCTGTTTTGGATATAAGGTTAGAGAACATGCCAGGGAACTATATGCAGCTTGCCATGGTTTGGGAGGGGCTGAACCGTGTTTCACACATTTAAAGCAAGCAAGCAAGGACTTCCTCAGCATTATTAATATTTAAATCCTCCCCTTGACTAAACTTAAAGAGAGAAAAGCTAAATAATTTCAGTTTATGTATCCAAATGTAAACAAATATTATCAAAATAGTAATGTTCATACATGCCACCAACACATATTTGAAGTGCACTTGCCAAATATTTGACAAAGAGCCATTTAGAGTCCCTAAATAAACAAATCACTGGTGCTACTGAATAAGTGCTAAAGTGCTTGAGCACTGTAATATTTTCACCTCACTCCTGTGTGTTACCTAATATGAGGTTAGTCGCTTCACTGTTTGTCATAATTAAACTAATTACGATTCAAGCTATGTGATTCTGACCAATAACCGGGCACGTTTACCAGACATGTTTTTGTGCAGCAGCTGAAGAATCTAGAGAGGGATGTTTCCTCCATGTAGCTAAACCAAAAATTGCAAATTAATGATCTCTGGTTGAAACCTACAGAGACACAGATATACAGGAGGTAAACAAAAATTGTGTCTTGGTTACTCTTTGGCTAACTGTGAAAGTTGATGCTGTGGATTCTGCTGGGATACAGAGAAAGGAGCGACAGCACTCGGATAATATTCAGTCACTAATCATTATTTAGATCCATTCCATCCAATTTGTCAGTTTCCTAAAACTGACAAATTGCTCCTTACAACTGGGGGAAATAAACCCTGATACACAGATTGTTGACCTCCATAATCCATGGCACAAAAATAATGTACCCCCATTTTGTCCCCAAAAAGGAAGCATTATTCGTTGAATATAACACAATGAATGCTGGATAGGAATGTTTTCCTTTGCTGTGTTTGTATTTTGTCTTTAAAACTAGATTCCAGTGAGAGTGCATAATACAGGATGTTGCTGCTTGAGTGAACATGCAGATCCTGTATGACTATAACAACAGCAGCTGGTATGAGGTGTGGGAGAACCGACTCAAAGTTAGCCGAGGAACAGATGGACCAGCTGGTCTCTTCTGGTGGGTTACCATGGTAATGTGGATTTGACCTTATTTGTGTCTAATATTTCTACTGGCCCCCCCACACACAACCCTCCTCCACCACCACACCAAATATTTTCTTTAATAATATAGGCGTATATGTCCGTAATTGAATTCACATGTGTGCTCACATGGATATCTACTTAGACACACATTACTTAGCCATCAACAAAAAGCACACACGTTTATACTCGTTTGCCCACGCACATATGTATACACCTATTTCCAGCAGAACCAAGCAGCACCCGCTGCGTTTAGAGTCACTGTTGCCTTGTCTCATTCAACTAGCCTTCTAAACCCAGGGGAGGTCCCCTGTGGTCCTCATTAGCATAGGTTCTGTCCACAGCATGCAGCCTGTCATCAATCTTCCACTTAAGATATGCAAAGTTTCGAGCAAGAAAAGAGAAAAAAATGAGGCGACTGAATTTTACAGTATTTTACTGTGGAGTCTAATGCTTGTTGGCCGAGTAGATCTACTTTCAATTTCAATGATTTTATTTAATCACATTTTAATGTTTATGTTTTTGGTTATTTAGGTTTTATGTAATTGTAATATTCACTACACTGAATGAACATTAGTAGAGGAAGAAAAAGAAGAATTTTGTTTATATAGCACTTTTGAAAACAGATTACAAAGTGCTTTAACAGACAAGCACAAACAGGATACTGCCAAGCAAAGGCAACACCAAATTAAGATTTATGAACTTGGTAGGGGGAAGACAATGAAAGCTGGACAATAAGAGTGTTAACCATATAGAAACATGACAAAATAAAAAATAATATAATAACAGCCATGTAAGCAATAAGATACATAAATGCATAAATTAAACAAAATCAAAGAATAAAAAATAATAATAAATAAAAGATGCCATCACATAAAGGTAAGTCTATAAAAATTTGCTTTTTATTGGTTTATTGATTTAACCCTCTACACCCCAGTAGAATTATAGAATGTTGCTGCAGTTAACTGAGAACTGTCATTCAAATGAGCATTCGAACAAACAGCTCTATCTCAAAAGAAGAAACCGACAATCACAAGTTCTTTTCATCTTAAAAAACACAACTTCCTCCATTTTTATCCAATTTGATACCAAATATGTGTCATTTGTAGCTTTGATTCAACATCTTTCTTTTAAAGAACAAATAGAAGTACAGCTATATGAGGAAAAAAAAACCTGCCCAATTTTTATGTGTAAAAGTCACCATGACCTGGTTACTCCTCCCTGCTGACTCGCAAACTCTCCCAGAAAACAGCCTCCATCTTGTTGTTGTTGCCTTTCACTATGCACAGTGTTGAATATATCATAGATGTATTGATGAAAACTTAAACTGTCTATAAAACAAAACTCAGGACTTTATTTTATGTGTGTTGATACACTGGGAATAATTTTAGAATGACGTGCTTCAGGGTGCTATAGTGAGATACACGATACACAGTACACAAGATATACAGGCGTTCTGGGGTGCTATGGGGTTTAGAGGGTTAAAGGAAGTCACTGATTCTGTGAGCCTTATCTCCTCAGGCAGGTTATTCCACACCATACAGTCCACAGATTTTTTATTTCTTGGTAACATGTAACGAAAAGGATGACCTGCTTGCAATGAAAATTTGTCTTACAGTGTCACCTGTCCAGGGAGCCACAATATATATGACTACAACGCTAATGCTTCATAAATCCTCAAAGGAGTCATTAAGTATGATTCTTTACAAGCATAAATGATTTCTCTGTCCACTAAAGCTTGTGAATTAAGTTGATAAAGTGAGTGTATTTAAATAAACTCTGCTGCTGTTGTTGTTGTGTGATGAACCTTCAGCCAACTCAAATCTGAGCTGCTAAAGTTTGTCTAAATTCCTCCTTTACTGGCAGCCGAACTCCCTCTTCCCTGCATCAGTCCTGTCCTCTTTATAGCCAATACCAAAATGCCAAAAAAATAAAAATAAATTAAAAAATGCATCGATTTCAGTGAGCTCTAACTGCTATTAGGCTGCCAATAAAACTCTTTTTCTCTTGAGTGCATGGAGCCAGGAAGCCCGGTTGATGTATAGAGATGCTTTAATGCAGAAATCACGGTGCCTAATGTACTGCTGGATGCTATGAATTGCTTATATAGTTGTTTATATACTGCTCTATAAGTGCTGGACAGGTTGTGTGTATATCAGCATATTTTCTCTTTTTTTCCCCTCTCTCTACCAATGTAAAGACAAATATAAGATTATGTATCCAAACCATATTATCAGTTTAATTTCTAATATATTACACATGGGACATCAGCTTGCTTGTTATTTCATGTTATGTGGATTAATGGCCAAGAGCATCGACAGTATACTGTATAACTACAGTATAATCTAGATGTTGAGGTCACACCAAGCTGCTTAATAGCACTGGTTTCTCTGTAAGTACAGATCGGCTTTTCACATCGCCCAGTATCCTACCCCCCGCCCCTCTCTCCTTCACTATCTGTCACACTCTCACTCCCCTGCTGTAATCCTCACAATGAATGTCTTTTGCCTAAACTGCAGTGTCAGGAGTAACACTACACTTCAGTAAATGTGGGATTTAGGTGTACCAATTTGTGGACAGGAGCAGGGTTAAAACATACATCACGGGACAGCTGAACAGTCAGCAGTGCTGTTTAGTTAGTGGGTTTGTCAATAATGTGTGAATTCAATTCAGCCATTTAGAGGTGTGGGTTAATATGCCGTAAATACAGGCAGTGGATAATTTAACAAGGACACCTTAATGCCACCCAGCCCTGCAATACAAACACTGCAAGTTAAATTGTTATGATTAATATTTAAGACTTGTTTAATCAACTATGTGGTAAATTTACAGATGGTGAGGTATTGGATTTCATCTTATTGTAAGTTCTGTGTGTCAAAACAACATTTTGTAACTTTTCTACCATAAAATATTTGAAATTGCACCCCATATGCCTGTTCTTGCACTATGTAACTTTGTGTTCTGTGCACAGACTCCCATGAGAAGTGTGCAGCACTTTACAGCACTGAGTCACACACCCGCAACTATTTTACTCATTTGAACCGGATCATATTTTATGGATCATATTTTATTTTATGGAGAAAATGTTTTCCGGTTTTCTCTTTGATGTCCTTCGGCTGCTCTGCCTCAACTCCCTGTGATTTATAGAGTTTAATGATGGACAGTAAAGTAAACTGCTGCAAACTATAGCTGCCGTTAGCTAATGTAAGCTCAGTTTATTAGCTGGACTGCCCAAATTGTGAACTCAGAGTGCAGAGAGAGGTTTACATCATGACCACAGTCATTTTGAAGCTTCAGGAAGGAAGAGGTTTCTGGTGTCCGGGATGGTGGGGAATGCAGACAGGGAGCAGTACCTGAATGGGCAGCAGAACCAGAGCGGGGCGAGTGGGTAACAGTCATTTGAGGTAACTAAGACGAGAAAAAAAGAGACAGAGACAGAGCTCACCGGACAAGAGTATGGCCACGTTCAGACAGGAACAGGGAAACTGGATGCCGGCGACGTTTTTTCAATTAATTTCAGTGGAGGTCGTGCGTTTCCACACCGGCAGCCCGCAACGCAGGGGTTGCCGCAAAAAACGTCGCCGGCGTCCGGGAGAGAAGTTGAGCCAGATTCAACTTTTGTGAAACTGGAGCCCCACATCACGCTCCACAAGCCAATCAGACACTCAGATCGGTCAAACCACCACAGACAGCCTGAAATGTCTCTGAAGCAGAGACTATCCAGGTGGATTCACGGACTAAACTCTGATAATCTACCTGTGTGTGTGTTCTGACTTTGTTTATTTCATGTACCAGCTTCTAAATCTGAGTCTGACTCGCAATTTACGCCGCAAAATAATGACACGAAGAAGTTTAATTTGATTGGTGATGATTAGAGAGAGAGAGAGAGAGAGCGAGAGAGAGAGAGCTTTGGTAGGGAGACATAGAGTAACAATAACAGAGAGCAAGCGCCAGCCTCGATAAAGCTGTTTGTTTCACAGCGGTACATTCAGCAGGTATAGACACGCCCACAGCAACACACCTCAGCCCCCCCCCCAGGTTGCCGGTTTCCCTCTTCCTTTCTGAATACAAGCTAAAACTGGGACTGGCTTTGACTCTTGTAATATTAAGTAATCTAAGTAATATTAGCTGCTATGACTTGTATTGTTGTCCTTGCTTGATGTTTGGCTGTATTAGCAAAGTGGTCGACTTACTAGCTTTTTTAACATATATAATCATAACAAACAGTGGTATTGCACTCTGACAGTGGGGTCAGTCAGATACATGGCCTTCTTGATTATTTTATCTAAAAATATAACCAACTTCACCGATGTCCTGAATCATAATCGATACAAAAAGTTGGAAAATACTACTGCTATTAAAGATTAAATCAAATGTATAATATGGTCAATAAAAGCATTAAATAAATGAAAACAAACATTTAATACTAATACTGGAAATACTGGCACTTGTGCTACAATCCTTTAGAATCAATAAAAGTAATCAGGCTGAAATGGTTCTGTCCTCAGTACCCTTGTGATTTTCCCCATTAAAAAACCGACAAGGGAGTAAACCATCAGCACTGTTTTGGGTGGCATTAGACACATTATCAATAAGAGCCATCAAGCTAAAATCACTCCCTCCTGTCCTTTTAACCTGGCCCTGTTCACAAGTAGCCCTCTCATGTAACATGTTTATGATCTATCAGGGAAGGGAGACCTTTGACTGTGACGATCAGCTTTTCCTCCAGTACTTGAATGGAAAACGAGCTGATTACTGTGATTATTCTCTGAAGCTTTCTCTCCTCCAGCTTGTCAGTTGTCTTAAAACAGCAAGTGTTGCAGGCTCAGTTCATCACATTTTACAGCAAAACTACCGTTGATTTTGTATATGTATTTTTATTCCTATATGCACCTCACTTGTGAAAGTGAAAGTGACATTTCCAGGCATTTTGAGTGGAAAAAAAGCAGTGATGTGTTGCACAGTTTTGTTATTTTGTGTTTTATGGCGTCTAAACATGGAGAGATGTGTTTAGAGCCAATAAATGCTCATCTGTCATGCCTCGTTTAAATAAGATGATTTTGATTAGAATGTAGTTGGCTAGTCACCCAGGTCACAGAATCACATTTATTAATGTCTCTTCATTAAAACTGGTCATACAAACTGCAGCAACATTGTTCTGTAAGTGTCTACCTAATCTTGGGTAAATCTGTTGCACCTTGTAACCAAATGCTATTTTGTTATCCACACAGGCTATGTATAATATTTTAATTAAACAGATGAACTTGCTAATATGTCATTTGTGAGTTATACTCTCTGAGTAGAATGCATGAAACATGTAACTGTTGACATAAATATTTTCCTCCTCTTCCCCTACGTTAGTACAGAGTCTTGTGCAAAATGTGTTTGTGAAGATGGTGAGAAACATCAAACTAGGTCTGAATGTTGCGTACAGTAAGTGTCTGTGAAATGTGGCTAGGATGTGAGTAACACATGTAAAGAAACAGATGTGTGCTCATGAGTAATTTGCTGGAGGAGAGTAGAAGCTTGATGTAGAAGTTGAGATGTGACCTTTCACCTGCCAGCGTGGGAGACCCAGCCGTTGGTACCCTGCCATCTCCTCTACAGGCTCCAACTGACCCTTTTGCAATAAGAAAACTTGGTTGCTATGGTATCAAGAGGAATTTTAATGATATGCTTGGAGGAGTTGCTATGTAGAGGCTACATAGAGACCAGTTTAATGCTACTGAACAGTGCTCCATATCGTCATGCCTTCAATGGCAGTAGGTTATTTGAACTGCCAAAAATGATTAAAACAATGCTTTGTTCTAAATGGGGCCCAGGTGGTGGTGCATGTTTCTTGCACACAATCCCATTTAGCTACGTATAAGCTGCTAAAGCCAAATTAATTTATGACAACATATATTTTTTTTTGTACACATTTTCATAAAAAATGGAATTTGAAGGATTTTGATCTCGAACAAATGTGAATGGCATCCCAGTTCCTTCAGTACTTTTTACCTTCACACCTGATTTGACAGGAACATTACATCACTTCATCTCATAACTCAATAACTCAAGTCAAATCAGCACACACAGACATTACACACACTGCTTGAATAAGTCTACCACACACTTTACAGTAGTGGAATGATCCCTGATCCAGTGAGGATAAAAGTCTATGAATCACTTTAGAAATCATAATCATAGTCATGAGCGTTCTTTCTAATATCAGATCTTCTAATACTTTTTTCTGTATATTAAATGTCCAGTATGTAACATTTAGGGACCTCTCTCTATAGAATATGGCAGAAATAGAATAGAATATTCCTAAATATGTTTTCATTAGTGTCTAATCAGCTGACAATGTAGAATCATAATGTTTTTGTTATCTTACATTGAGTCTTTCATATCTACAGACACTGTGGGTCCTCTTCCACGGAGTCTGCCATGTTGAACTGCCATGTTTCTACAGTAGCCCAGAATGGATAAACTTGCTTGCTCTAGATGGGGCTTTTCTTATTTTTCACAACCACTTAAGTTAGTAAGTAAGTACTTCACACAAGAAAGGAGAAGGTGAGAAGAGGGGGTTGCAATCTGCAACTACAGTGCTAGATGACACTACATCCTACACACGTTTTTATATATATATATATATATATATATATATATATATATATATATGATCATTGTGGACCCCAGGAAGATTAGCTGATTGCCATGGTACCAAATGGTTACCCTTTAAATACACAAATAAATCTTGTAGTGAGAGAAATGACCACACACAGGCATGGATAGTAGCTTAGCATTACACCCTGTGTGACGACAAGAGGTACTCAGTCCTGGTGCTCCTCCTCTTTTGTACCAGGCCAATATATTTAGCTTTGATTCTCTGAGTATTGAGAAGAAAAGACTGGCAACAAGCATTCAAAATTATGGAGATGCACTGTATCCTTATGATCTTGTTTCAACTTTTTTATTTGAGATTTCAAAGGATTTTGATCATTTTGAAGTTTAAATTTTAAACTAAATCTGACCACAGGGTATGTGCGTTGTGTTCAAAGAGAACAAATTAAACATTTGCGCAGAGACTCTGTTTTTGATCTTACATGAAAATGTTCATCGTTGCTCCTTATCTGCCCAGCGCCGTGCTTCCATTCCAAGAGCGCTGGAGTGTATCGAAGGAGGTCGTTCGTCACTGATTCTGCGGTTATTTTTAACCGTCCCCCATGTGCAGGTCTAATCAGAACAGGATGTTCCTCATCAAATTAACCAGCAAATATATTTTCATGAAATGAGACTGGGTCTGTACGTATAACCTACCATGATGTAGCAGACTAAGGTCAATTACACAGCAGGGTTACTGGGGCTAAATGCAGATCAGGGTTTTGCAATTGCTGTACTAATAGCTTAGAATCAGACAAGGTTAAGCTTATTAGTTACTTCATAATGGAGCAATAACCCGAAGACAAAGTCATATTTTAAATTCATGACAACTCTATGCTCATTTTTTTCTCCCTTTTGATGGTAAACCAGTCCACCCTTTGCAAAAAAGTTAACTTTATGGAAGATGGGCTTTTTACTTAAATTAAGCCTTCAGTTTAACGGTTCAGGGAGCACAAACCTGCAGACCATCAATCATTAAATGCTGTGTAATCTCATTTTTGTAACTGAGTAATAATTATTAGACTATATACAATGATTTCGTTATGATACAATTAAGACACTGTAATGTAATTGTTGATGTCCATATGCTGAATGCCTCTCTGCAGGGGAGGAGAGGCCTGCATGCCTGCGCACCCCCTGCACATTTGTTGTAGACAAAGTTTGCACCGTACAGGGACTGACATGAAGTGCAACATATTTCTGTCACAGGGATGAATTGTTCTATTATGTTAGCATTAAAGACATATACACTTAAACTTATTTTTTATTAACATCAATTTTAGGTATAATATGAATTTTAGCAAAACCATCAAGAGCATGGTATAATTTATGTCATGTCATTTCAGTTTTACTTCCTTTATAACTACCAGTGTAATCACATTTAATAGACACCCCCCTGCTGCTGTGTAAGCAGTGTTTTCCTCTTGCAGTACCCTAAGATCAGTAAAATTATCATACTTGTGAAGTGAACAGGTAAAAAAGGAAATGGCACGTCATTTGTGTTGTCATCAACCTAAAGTGCAATCTCTCCCTGTTCAAAATTATTTTGCGAGTTAGAAAGTCACTCGAGCTGTAATGAGCTTCTTCAGACCTCATTTACATTTCAAACAGTGACACATCGCATAATATCACTAAACACAGAGGATTTTCTTCATGGGGTGATAAAAGATAGACCGAATAAGGACCACAAAAGCTTTACTGCTTCACTGAACGCTCTTCAAAACACTTCAGGCCCATATTTTTCCATATATTCAACAGCTGAAATGTGATAAGCCCGGTGATAGTTCCATTCAAGATACTCCACATAGAGTGAAACCTCCTAAGCATTGTTTCATGTACCATACTGCCACTAAAGCAGCAAATGGAATTGGAGATCTGTGTGCATGACACCACATTACATCCTTCAGAGGAAAAGGTGATGGAACGAAATGAAATGAGATCCCAGCCAGCACCTCCACACAAAACACCATGGCTAGTGTTTCTGTGGGTCTGTCACACGAGGAGAGATAGAAAGAGAGAGTCTGAGTATGTTTCCCATCTGTGTGACACTCAGCGTTCCGGGTTATTGGCTGGATTGTGCCGCCGTGTTTCTCCTCGAGCACCAGCTCGGCATGTCAGGCACGAGAGAGCTGGAGTTCTGCTTGTGTGCCCCTTTTATTTATTCATCCTTTATCTGGATCCCCTATCCCCCCTCTCTTTCTACTTATTATGTTTCACTCCTGGTTCCCTCCACTGTCCTCTCCCCAGTTTATTCCTGATTATCCTCTGCACCTCAGCATCTTTGCATCTTTCCTCTCGACGTACTCTTTCCGTTTCCTCTATGCCCGCCCCATCTCCTTATCCTTCTGTCTCTCTATCTTCTTCTCTCCTGGGTTGACAGTGTGGAAAGTTGATGAATCAGACTGCATGTGACAGTCTGGCATGTGAGTGATTCTGATGTGGTTAATATGGTGCCTGCTGACAGCGCTGTGGAAATCGTTCACAGTGGCGGAGCACTGAGACACGGCTACACTTTGGCCCAGCTGCCCTCCATCGCCCTGTTGCCAGCGTGTCTGCGTAGCAGTGTCATCGCCATCACTGTTTACATTCCTCCATCTGGAAACGCAGAAGCAGCGTGTGACGTCATCCACACTGTGACTGCAGGACTTCAAACAAAACACCCTGGGGCCTTCTTCATCATCACTGGTGACTTTAACCATGTTTCTCTCTCATCCACACTCCCAACCTTCTACCAGTTTGTAACATGCACCACCCGTGAAAATAAGACTTTGGACCTGCTGTACGCAAATGTTAAGGATGCGTACAGCTCCACTGCCCTGCCACCACTGGGCAGGTCAGACCACAACCGAGTCCTGCTCTCACCATTATACAAGCCTGTGGTTCAGCAGCACCCAGTCAGGACAGTGAGGAAATGGTCTCCTGAGGCCATGGAAACACTGCGTGGAGTGCTGGAGGCCACAGACTGGGATGCTCTATATGAGCCACATGGTGAGGACATTGATGGCCTGACTGACTGTGTCTCTGAGTACATTGGGTTCTGCATAGATAACACCATCCCCACTAAAGAGGTCCGCTGCTACCCAAACAATAAACCGTGGGTAACCAGCGACCTGAAGGCCCTTCTCAACGAGAAGAAGAGGGCCTTTAGATCAGGGGACAGAGCAGAACTCAAACGAGTACAAAGGGAGCTCAAACGCAGCATCAAGGAGAGCAAGGACAACTACAGGAGAAAACTGGAGCACAAACTGGAGAACAACAACACCAGGGACGTCTGGAGTGGGATGAGAGAGATCACCGGCTTCCAGAGGAGAGGTGGGGGAGCAGCTGAGGGGAATGAACGACGTGCCAACGAGTTGAACATGTTTTTCAATAGGTTCAACTCCAACCCCCCCACCCCCGGCGGCCCCTCTACTGCTACTCCGAGCAACAACCCCCCACCACCTCCTGCCCCACACCACCCCCATCCCCCATCCCCCTTGCTGACATTCACCACGGACCCTTTCACACCGCCCGCCCCCAGGACATCCTCACATCCCCCACAGCCCCCCACCACCTCCTGCAGCAGACACCTCTCTGCACCAGCCTCGTCGCCCCAACCCTCCAACACACTGACGACATCCACCTCAGACCCTGCCACATCCCCCACCCCCCAGTCTGGACTCCACATCACAGCCAGCCAGGTGAGGAGAGAGCTGGAGAGGCTCAAACAGAGGAAAGCTGCTGGACCGGACCGCATCAGCCCTCGTGTGTTGAAGGCATGTTCCAGCCAGCTCTGTGGAGTTCTCCAGCACCTCTTCAACCTGAGCCTACACCTTCAGAGAGTGCCAGTGCTCTGGAAAACATCCTGCCTGGTCCCAGTGCCCAAAAGAGGACGTCCTACTGCACTGGAGGACTACAGGCCAGTGGCACTGACCTCTCACATCATGAAGGTCATGGAGAGACTGGTCCTGGCACACCTCAGACCACTGGTGTGCCCATCACAAGACCCCCTGCAGTTCGCATATCAGCCCCATGTTGGGGTTGATGATGCAATCATCTACCTGCTACAAAAGGCCTACTCCTCCCTGGACAGACCCAACACCTCAGTCCGGATCACGTTCTTCGACTTCTCCAGCGCCTTCAACACCATCCAGCCCAGACTGCTGAAGGCGAACACGCAGATGGGTGCTCCCCTCGTCACTTGGGTCGATGACTATCTGACGGGCAGACCGCAGTTTGTGAGATTACAGAACTGTGTGTCTGATCGTCTGATCAGTAACATCGGGGCCCCCCAGGGAACTGTACTGTCCCCCTTCCTCTACACGACATACACTGCTGACTTTAAGTACTGCACTGAGTCATGTCATCTGCAGAAATTCTCTGATGACACGGCCATTGTGGGGTGTGTTGAGGGCAGGAGGGAGGCTGAGTACAGGGACCTGGTCGACCGCTTTGTGAAGTGGTGTGGGGAGAACCACCTGCAGCTGAACGTGGCGAAGACAAAGGAGATGGTGGTGGACTTCAGGAGGAACAAGCCCCTGCCCTCTCCTGTCAGCATCGGTGGGACGGATGTGGAGATGGTACCTGCATACAAGTACCTGGGTGTCACACTGGACAATAAACTGGACTGGTCTACTAACACAGAGGCCATCTACAAGAAGGGCCTGAGTCGGCTTTACTTCCTGAGGAGGCTCTGGTCCTTTAACGTTTGCAACAAGATGCTGCAGATGTTTTATCAGTCTGTTGTGGCGAGCACCATCTTCTTTGCTGCGGTGTCCTGGGGTGCAGGCATCAAGGCAAAGGACGCCAACAGACTGAACAAACTGATCAGAAAAGCGGAGTCTGTTGTTGGCTCTAAACTTGTCACCCTGGAGGAGGTGGTGGAGGACAGGATGCTGGCAAAACTGCTGGCAATCATGGACAATCCCTCTCACCCCTTCCACAAAACACTGGACAAACTAAAGAGCAGCTTCAGTAACAGACTCATTCAACCCCGCTGCTCTAAGGAACGATACAGGAAATCGTTCCTCCCTACTGCAATAAGACTTTACAACTCATCTGCCTCTGTCAGAGCCACCATCACATAACTGGACTAAAAACTACCTAAAAAACTGTCACCTCTTGCACTCTGTACCTCAACACTCCAATACTGGAACATTTATTTTATATGTGATATGTTCTTATATAAACCATACTGATATTATATATCATATTCATACAATATTCTTGTCTTTTTGCACATTCTTTTTACATATTCATATTCATAGTATATCATTGATGGCATGTATATCTTGTATAGTCAAGTATTTATTATGCATATATTATACCTATACTGTGTATCATATATATATCATATAATATATGTTGCACTGACTAAATATATGACACATTTCTATGTGCATCAATATTATTATTATTATATACTGTTGCTACCATTATTACTATATACTGCTACTATCATTATTATTATTATTATATTATTATTATTATATACTGTATTATTATTATTATATACTGCTACTATTATTATTATATACTGTTATTAACAATAACATTACCATCATATCATCAGTACTATTACCATCATCTTGCCACTGCACCTTATCTACCTATTTATCTTGTGTTTTTTAAGTGCCCTTGTCCTATTCTGTGTTTTATTTTCTTATTTTGTCTACCTCAGAATTTTATTCTATTGTATGGGATGAATAAAGTCATCTATCTATCTATCTATCTATCTATCTATCTATCTATCTATCTATCTATCTATCTATCTATCTATCTATCTATCTATCTATCTATCTATCTATCTATCTATCTATCTATCTATCTATCTATCTATCTATCTATCTATCTAGAAGCATGTATTTGCTTGTGTGTGTGCTTATTTGTGTGTGTTTTTACTGGAGGTCAGAGGTCAGCAGAATAAGCCGCCTTCCTTTTTTCTGCCTACATCAACCTGCTGTTCCTTTAAGGGTTGCCCTCACCAGGACAGTGAAAACCGGGGAGTTTCACTGGATGAATTAAAGTGATAACTCACACCCACCTCTCATCATGGGCCCTCAGGACATAAGGGCGCTCACGTTACATGAAGGCTTATTGTGGATGAGAACTTTTCTAAAGATGTGGGTAACTTTTGGTGTGTTTCTCAGTCTAAGCCTTGTTGTGCAACACTTTTGCATGCCAAAAACACTTGGACTTTTTCCCTCTTCCATTTATTTAAGCTTTATTCTTCACCTAAAACTGATATCTGATTTACAGTGACACCCTGTGTTACTTTAAACTGAGAATTACATTCATGTTTTGACGCGTGTTTTGCCTTTCTTGCTGTAGGTACACTAGAATTTCTCATTGTTTGCTTATTGCATTTGATTTCTTCTTTTATTATTTTATTATTTATTTTATGATGAAAAAATAACTATTTAAAAAATTATTTCCCCCTGTGGAGTCACCTTTGAACCACTTATTTTACATTATTAATCATATAAGTAGAGGTCTTACAGAATGTTCGCATTTATTCTTAAATTATTTATAATCCAAAGAACAAAGTAATGCAAAATTATTGATACTTTTTATGTATGTTTTATGGGCATTTTGAGGCCTTTATTATATATGTCACATAAGAGTAATCATAGGAAATAAAGAGGGAGAGAGATAAGGAATGACATCCAACCAATGTCCTCAGCCCCTTTGAGACAATCATATATATTGTTGCATTAAGCACTGATCTATAACTCAGTGTAAGTGTGCCTGCATCACATTTGCTAATTATTGTTGAGTTGTAAATGTTTCATATCAGTTTTGCTATTAGTATCTGCTGTGCTGTGATTCTGTATATATTTGCGCATGCATGAGCATCTGTGTGCATCCACACATATACACACATATTTCTACACGTCACTCTCTGGGTGCGTGCGGCTACTGCGTGCACTCAAACTGTGATTTTCTCTGTGCGTGTGTAAAAACATATGGTGAGTCAGTGTGTAGGAGTTGAGTGCCAGTGTGTCTGTGGGAGGAGGGAGAGTGGATAGGTGGTGATGGAGAGGAGAGAGGATTCAGGTTGTGCACCAATAGGTGGCACTCTACCCTTTTGTGATTGGCTACAGTGACCCAGAGTAAAACAGGTCTGGAAGCACATGCATTTGCAATCCAAACAGAACAGGAAGTTGGATGATAAAACTTCCTTTCTTTCAGTCTTCTGGTTATTTCTGCCTGCTGGGCTGCTTTTAGTGTGGAGGAATGAAAGCAGAGTGAGAGGATAGTGTGACTGGTTATACCACAGGTTATACCACCCTGGGATGAAGGAAGAGTAAACACTGCTAGGGTTAAAGGTTCATTTTTCTTTTACGGCTAAATGCGTGACTTTATGGTGTTTCAGGTTAAAAAAAAGACAGAAAAAAAAAAGAAAAATATTGATTAACTTGTTTGTGAGGTGGCAGGTTTCTTTGCCTTGACAGCTTTTCATCTATACCAGGTCATGCACTGCATGTACGCGTGTGCATATTTATATATAGCTGCGTAAACATGATTATTTCTACGCATGTGTTTGCTGTGGCAAGTGTCACGGAATGTCAACCAACACTCACTGTATAAGCTTACTGTACTGTAACAGAGAGTGAATCCTAACCAAAACACATCCCAACTGTTCTCTCAAGACATTTCATGTTATCATTACTATAATCATTTGTAGCAGTTGTAAAGGAATCACACTTAGTGGACAGTGGCGTTCATGTGTGAAATGAGAATTGTTGGCTTCATACTCTGTGTTAAAAGTAACACATGAAACTGGTTAGACAAAACCATTGTGATCTTCTGCAGGAGGACTCGCTGTAATAATTATCCAGAAATGCAAATTTAGATCTCTGTTTGGATGAGAAGAGCTTCTTACATGTTGTATAATGAAAATTATGGCAATAACAATAAGAAAATGACCTGCTAAGAAGGGCTACGAAGATTCTTATAACAGAGTTTGCATTTTCAAAATGAGCAGAGCCTCAAAAGCTACTTTAAAAGACGGTATCTCTCACTGAACAGTGGTAAATATACACAAAATGAAATAAATAAATATATATATATATACATAATCTGGCTTTATTGAACATAGTAATATACAATCCTGTGGGGAAAGTAGGGGGTTCATTTATTAACATGGGACAAAAGACCTGAATATGCAACTATTGTTTTCTGTTGCAATAAAAACAGGACATCCCCATGACAGGAAAAACTAATGGAGAGCAATGTGTACAAGGAACAAATGTGGAGGAACTAAACTGCTAAAATACAAAAGTCATTCAAACCAGTACAAATGGTTAATACAGTGCAGCTGATCATCAAGCAGGGTCATACAGTTGGAATACAAATATCAACCTACAGAAATACTTAATCATATTCACAAAATATACACATAAAATAACAATGTAGAGCATTCATTGTCTTCTAAATTGTGCCTTCATTTTCTCGGGAAATGACAGTGCAGAAATGAAAAAGAAAAAGAGATTAACACTGGCTAAATGAAAGAATCAATAAAGCCCATGCCTATGGAATGAAATGAAATGACGAAAGGGCAGTTTATGGTCGTAGTCACCATAGCAATAGAATTCTATATTCTATGGAGCTCACAACCTTCTACATTCAACAACCCTAACAAGCACATATAGGGTCGGAGGTCATGCAAGTGCGGTCCTTGCTGTGGTGCGATGGAGCTGAGCAGCTAGGCTGGGGTCAGAGGGCAGATCAATTGGGTCGCTGATAAAAGCAAATGAGCTCGGTCATATAAAAAAAAAGGACACACACATCCATACACACTCTCTCAATGCAGCTTATTTCTGTCTGACTATTCGACTTGAAGTTTATTCTGCAGAAACACACTCAGTCACAGCTGGAGGTGGGAGGTCGTTGGTGTTCTGAGGCTCCATTGGGGTTGAGCCAGCAGTTCTGTAGCAAGTCTGAGTTCACTGGCAGTCAGGTTTTCCCACAATAGAGCCTGACATACAGGGCAATAAGGGCTGAAATGCCCCATCTCATCAGCCTCCACCTCATAGACAGAGAGGAGGAGGGTGGTGAATGAAGTAGAGAAAGAGAGAGGATACAAAGACAGTTCATACAGTCTGATACCTCTGTTCTTTTAGTCCTCTGGTGTACAAGTGAAAGAAACATGCAACAGCAGGCCTTAAAATGAACAAATCCTTTGCTTTGCTCCATAATTGACAACACTAGGCCACAGTTAGACGTCATTTCAATGTTAACTGACCAAAAATTTAAAGTACACTCACGAGTCCAAACCTTGCAGGTTTTCATAACAAAGACTGGAGTTTGCATCCTGTCACAGACCTACAATTAAAGTTTTATGTTTGAGTAGCCTAACTCTAACCATACCATAGTCATACCATTGCTGCCATGCGCAAATATTGTAGAAAGCAATGATTTAAAATCCTTGGCACTGGATGTGTTCTGAGGTTTTGCAGAATTGTCCAATACTGATGTTCTTGTCTGGCGAGAGAGTTGCTTGTTTGCAAGTTCATGAAAGCTTTGCAACTTCCAAATACGGTTATGAGCAATGGATCCCATCCTTGGAGTCAAACCAGAGTTTATATTGCATTACATTTATTGCATTGCATATTTTTATTCTTGATAAACTATGTTATGATGCAAAGTTTTAATCATGCATTATTTATTTATTATGTCAGTGTCGAACTGAGCTCTACCATGCTGGTCTGTTCACAAATTAAAGTGCCAATAAGAAATACACAATTACAACAAATGAAGAGGTTCCTTACCAACTGTAATAAAAATAATAGGTAAATAATAATTATAACATAATATTTAAGAACCAGGAAATAAATTACTTTTTGTTCAATAACTTCTATAGATATGCAAGACTTAATCAGAACAAAAAGGGCCAATTTACTCCAGGTTTTCTTTTTTTTTTTATCATGTTTGCGTGAGAAAAATCAAATAAAACTAAACAGCCAGAGGAAGTGTACAGTTTTCAAGACTAGCATAATCTTTTGGCACAGTGTGCAGGTTTTCTCATTTTAAAAGGTACCTGTGTTAATAAGAGACACCTTAATGAGGACATCCTTATGGATGATGGATGTCATGAAGAAGCAAACATACATGAGCTTATATATAGACACCACATGGCTTTAACATGTTACCCTCGCCACTTAATTGGAAACTGTGTATAATCATATGCAAATCCACACAAGTGGATCATTAATGAATGTGTTTTGGCATTTTGTATAATTGATGATGATAGCTTTAGGTTTCTATTTTTTGCTGCTTTTTTAATGAAAACCAGAAGCCAGAGCTGTCATCTCAAGAAATAATTGGCAACTAGCGCAGGAATCCTTTAACTTCAATTAAAAAGGCAAGAACAAATAGAAACAATAAAGAAGAAAATGATAACAATGATAGCGTGTAAAGACCTAAATATTTTTCTGGGGAAATGTGGGTTGTACTTCAAGATACATAAAGACCTTATAGTATGAAATGCTAGCAAGAATATGCACAGTAGTGGATTGACTGGATGTTTTCTTCCTTTTTTTAAATGAACATCTGACATAAGACTGCCACAACTATTATGTTTAATAGTTAGTTAAAAAAGTTAAAATTTCTCAAGCTAACATAAATTATGTGGCAAACTTTGTTTTCCCGACAATTTTGAAGTGTCCTCTGTTTCTGTGATTTTTCCTTGAAATCTTACCAGATGGATCATCATGGGCTATAACAAGTTATTTTATGGTAGTCATTAAATCATGCACTGATGTTTTGCAGTCTGTAGGAAATCTAGGGCATATAATCACATCCCTGATCAAATCACGGACAACATACATTTTAAGTTAGTCGCATGTGTGCATCTTTTAGTGTCTGTATTTATTCTAAATTCACACATGCATGTGCACGTGACAGCAAATATACAACCAGGCCAATGTATCTGTGGGACACACCATAAAAACCCTTTTGAAGATTTTGATTCACATCCTCTGTACTTCATCAGCAGAGGGAAATTAAGCCAATGAACCAAAAAATGTTGTTGCAAATGAGTGTTGTGGGGAAAAAAATGAAGAGTGGAAAGAAGAGCTGCAAGTAAGAGTTCCTGCAAATCAGTCAGTCACACTGGATCTGGGATCAGGACAACGAGTACACATTCCCTCAAGTGTGTTCTAAAGTATCAGGTTAGGGAATGTCTCATTTCACACATGCAAGATCGCTCTCATGTGTGGAATTGCATGCATACAGAATTAGATACATACAGTTAGTGGCTCTGCCTCCGGCTCTGCAGCTTAGCTAGCTTAGCTGTTACGTCTTGCATCCACTTGAGCAGGGAATACAGGGCAGACAATAAAAAGGGTGTCCTAAAAGTGTACTTCTTTATAATATTGGGGAAGATAAATAAAGAAATAAAAGAGACAGAGAGAAATAATACCTGTTTGAATTAGTTCCAGAACCAGGGGCCCACGGGCTGTGAGCTCCTGGGTCAAGTTGGCAATATAAGCTGGTTCATCTGCTCTCAACACACTCACTTTCCAAGGGAGTACTTAAAAAGAAATACAATGCACTGAGGCGGCATAAAAGAGTGCTTGGCAAACGTCTGTCATCTATTTATTGTGTATATATATATATATATATATCTGTGTGTGTGTGTGATTTCCTGGAGGACGAACTCTTGGCTTAGATGGTATCCCTGTAAGAGAGGAAGCAGAGAAATAAAGATACAATTAGTGAAAAATGGCAGCTGTGTACACTGTGTGTGTGTGTGTGTGTGTGTGTGTGTTAAGGAGGGAAATAGGGTCATCCTGGTATGCTGCCTAGAGTAAATAATGGTTTTCTCTTTGAATTATGGGTATTTTTTTGTTTTTATCATATTCAAACATACAGATATATGTATATAGACACCTACACACACACCTACTCCATTCCACTTCCGTCTACATCTGCCTGCACACAGTCACAAATGCACATTGGTATGATGTAACAACATGCTCCAGATTCGGTCTTGCTGTGAATGTTGGAATCCATTCCAGGCTGAATTTAAAATTTGAATTTATTCAGTCCCTCGCTGCCAAAGTTGTTCACAAAGACCTTGTGAAACTCGTCTGGGAACCGCTGCCAGGTAGTTCACACCTCCACCTCCTCCGCCTGATGTGTTAAAGGAGGAGACACTTTTGACAGCTCTGAGAGCCATTTTCAGCCAGAGAACTAACATGGCTGCTGGCGGAAAAAGAAAAAAAAAATCTTTCCATGTGCACATGCGTGAGGAGATATTTTCAGGTAGAAAAGGTACTGTGTCTATGTGCTTTAAAGGGCAAGTGTGGGTCTAAAATCCTGTTAAATTCAAATGATTTGCAATTCTAAACAATTAAAATGTATGTAGTATCCAAATGTGCTGTATGTTTGTGTGTGCAACATTTCATTTTAGCGTAAACTTAATGTTCCTGTCCAACAATATTGTACTGTATATAAGCACTACATTCAAATGAGGCATTTAACAAATGTATTTAAGAAATTTGATTTCAGCAGAGTAGTAAGTAGCCTGGCCATATGCTGAATAATTTCTTTGTATTTCAATTGATCTAGCTATATGTGTCACCAAATTAGGTCAGATTAAAAAAATCAGTGAAGTAGTTGGTGATGTGTGACGTAAAGCATTACGTGCTTCTCATGGGTGATCGTACCCGGATCACAAAGTTACATAGTAAAGAAACAGGCATAAGAGGTGTAGAGTGGGAATGATAGAGACACCATTTACCGGATTGCATGTCAGTGCAGCATCAAAATGATGATGATCAAAATGTTATTTTATGGTAAAAAGTTATGCAATGTTGCTTTAAAGTCCGTCTAAAGTAAGAATATGTGTTCTGAGTTTGTCAGACCAATGTAGAAAGTGTTATTAACCACCCAGCCAAATGTGAAACTATTAAAAAACTATTAGGAATTAGGTGTTAAAATCAGGTAAAAATGAGCAGTATTCTCAGCTCCAGGACTGTGGGAGCATGTCTGCTGAATGTGCAGTCAAGCAGCAATTTTGAAGCGCCTAAAACGTGTCAGATTACTTCAAAAAATGACATGACTAACTTTGAAACACTCTGAGCGAGATGAATTAATCTCTGTCTCTCTGCTAGGGGTGCAGGGGTATGCTCAGGGTGGCCTCAGTGTGTCATCGAGCCAAAAAAAAAAAAAAAAAAAAAAATCCTGGACGGAAAACTGGTGAAAAACTGTTTTAATCTCTAACTCCACATTTCAATAATATATTGTTCATATTGTTGTCTTTTCACATGTTTTCAGCAACTGTTTATCAAAATTTATTTTGAAAGAAATCTAAGAATTGCCTTTACACAGTCTTTAACATAGCTTTAATACAAATGTGTATGTCTGTGTCCTTGTCCATGTGCAATGGAGATACTAATTAATAGAGTTACAAACAAACAAAACAAATGAAGGAAGACATTTGTCCTAAACTGACAAAGTACTGCAGTCCAAAAAAACAAAAAAATGCACACCATGTAACTTTTTTCTTAATAATGCATGAAGCAACAGCTTTGATGCGTTGATGGAGCTGATAAAATTGGGGGTTAAATCAGCTAACCAGAGCTATTTTTCAGTTTGTTTTTGCCACACATAAATTATAATAATACAATACAAAGTGCCCTGACACTTGTGAGAAAATATCACACACGTTAACAGATTCATACACACATCCAGATTAGCTGGAGGTAAAGAATGCTGTGACATGTATGTATGTATGACTACTTACCAGATCTCTTACTAAACCCGTTTCACCTGTGAGACCTAGTTGATGTGACTGTATGAAACAGAAGAATTGTTGATATAAATGCCTGCAGTACAACTTAATTTCTGTGACCATTGTATAATGCCCTACTGTTTCTGTACCTCTACTAAAATGAGTGAGTAGTGGCACACTAACAGGTCAAGCATCTGACACACATGATATGACACACTCATATTGGCTCTTGCAGAAACTGAACTTGTTGTCCTTTAGGTGTTTGGACCATTTGTCTTCAGACGACGCTGCCCTGCTGCTGTATTATACTTAACTGTACTGGTAATACCTATATTTTTCTCTAAACAGATGGCCAATATGCATCTATACAGTCAGCAAAGGAGACCGATAGACGGTCCAACAGACAGGCCATCTTTGCTCTGATATGGCTAGATGATATATGCTGAGTGGACGGGGTAGGAAACACCACTCTGCTTAGCTTGATGGGCTGTCCTGTCTTATCAAAGAGCAAGCAGAGTGTGGGGCAGTTCACTACTGAAGAGAGAGAGAGATGGGGGAAGGGGGACTATAGAGACAGGGAAGGGGGTAGCAGAGAGAGGGAGATAGTGTGTCTGGGAGAGTGACACTGAGATAAAGTGAGAAATAGAAGAAGCAATTGAGTGTGAGGGATAGTAGAAGGAAGAGAAAGTGTGTATACGTTAAGACAAAGTCAGGGACAAAGAGCAGTTTCCTTGTGTTATAACAATTTATCTATACAGATTTGTTATGTTCACGTTCATACGCTTGTGTGCACACAGACGACCATGTGAACACAGGTAGATGTGTGAGGAAAGGCGTTCATGCATGCACACAAACTAGGTGACAAAGGCGGATGTAGCAATTCCCACGAGGCCGCAGCGAGAAATATGATAGATGGGGATCGCAGTTTATATCGGTCTTCTTCACTCCCTGTCTGAGTGGCCTGTAATTGAATGATCATTACACCAAAGTTATGGCTACGGCCCTGCAGTCGAAAATAGGAATTGAGTTGGAAACAGCATTTAGTGGTTTTGATTTATGAGCAACAATGGGGAAGTTGTTTTTCAAGCCTGGCGCTCTGATGGGCAATAAAGAGGAGCAGGGCTTATCACCTGCTGTACCCATCCTGACACACATACACCAGTCAGCATGCCAGCCAGCAACCAGTCATCCAAACAGCTGGGGCCCTTCATGGAAGGAAGTGTTTTCAGCAAATTTGTTTCCTTCATGTCTCGTCCTGAATGGTGCTATTCATTAAAATAGCCTCCAGTCGGCAGGCACTGCTGCCATCGCACATTTATACACTTGTATGCTTGTATCCTCGCAGAAGAAGACACACACACACACACACACACACAAATCCACCTGCACACACACTCATACAAACAGAGTTTTCTTCTGGTCCAGCTCATCTTTGCAGGAGAATCTTCTATAATAAAAGCAAAGCTACAAATAAGAGAGGTCGGTTGCATCCGCCACCATCTGCATTCAGTTAGGGCCGCTGGAGCTGTATAGTTATTTCTCTGAGTGTAAAGGACTGCCTGCTTTCATTTATTGGATGTGATATTTGGATTAAGGTGGATCTAGCTCAGAATCAAGAGGTCACTAGTGTGGGTGGTGCTGCATAACAAAATAGCAATGAAATGCGAAGTGTTAATTGTGGAAGGGTGAAGCTCGGGTTATTATTTAGCTGTAGTCCACCTCATAGGGCAGGGCTGTTTTCATTATCACCAGAGCTGATGTCTACAGTAGCTCAGTTTAGACTCACAGTGCGGCATAATCACATGTGTGTTACTGTAATATTATCTCTCATATACACCCAGTCAGTCGTGCATCTCCATTAGCTATATACGATTGCAGTACAGCTTTGTTTTACCAGGCTATATGTAAATCGGTCAAGGGGGCTTTGGTAATGCACGTGAAACTATTTTTGCTCATTATCACAGTCTCGTGTAACTCCTTCACCCACACGATCACTGCTCTCTTATCCATGGAGATCAGTCAGTGGTTGCATTGATCAGGGATCAGATAGAAGCTACAACAATATATTATATCCCCTGTAAGTTATGTGTTTAAATGTACTAATACTGGAGCCTCTTTATTTCTTTCACTTAATACGTGACTGAAAGAACTGAAGTTCACTACAGAGGGACTTCTTTAGTCACAAAGATAGATAAATAACATCCAATTTAATTCATAAATCGTCATGCCAACAAGGAGATAGTTGTTTTCGTCTTAAGCTTGTTGGTACGCAGCCATTTGAGTTAAAATGAACTCAACTGTAAATTCCACCACACCATCTGCAGCAAACATGTTTGGTGCAGTATGTAACCACAATAAATCACAGTGACAACCTGTGGTTGTACTGGTTCTTTGCACCGGCTAGCCAGCCACAGCGTCTAGCGCTAGGGGGACTTTCAGTCAGCCCTGAGACGCTATGTGTTGTGTGTATCACCTTCTCTTCCCTTCCTCACATTCCAGTGTTTTGCACATATTCACATAAACCTGAACAGAAACACACTTGCAAAGTATATTGCATGTTATTTCCCATTCATGTTGATACACAGGGCCTTAAGGCCACCAGTCTGCTACTTTCCTACAAGTCTGTCAGGGTCTGCTTTCTCGCTTACAGTCCCTATCAATTAATAAAAACAGTTAAGAGAGTGTCACTAAGAGGGTTAGTCACACAGAGCTATCCCAGTGCCTGCCAACACTGTCATGTCATCTGACTTGTCTCAGCTCGGGCTGCAGGGCTTTTCCCTTTTTAGAGTAAGAGCAAGGCAGGGAATGAAAGGAGCTGAACCCACACAGTTGAAAAGCCCGGGAGTCACAAAGTGCAATGATAGTGTGCACATAAATGTACAACCAGGCATGTGCATCTGTTTAGAGCATATGCCTGGGACAAATTAAATACAGAAACTTGCATACATGTATCATAAACAGAGCTTTCTCCTTCAACCAGCATAACTCGCAGCAAGTGGCAAAACAGCATCCATAAAGGTGATGTATGATTGCAACAAAAATGTTTTCATGTCATATAAACAGCATGATTTTATCTGTTGAAAGACATATTGCTTTGGCAATAACAATGCCAGACTGCTGTTGTTCATATCTACTATCAATAACAGCTATGCGCCATAAAGCACGGATCAGTTTGTCATGTTGCTGCACAAGAAAGACAGAAAGAAACTGCCTAAAAAATTATACGTTTTTTCTAGTTTGGTCCATACCTGTCCACTAACATGAAGGGGAAGCGATATATGACCGATACTGCAGCCAGCCACCAGGGGACGTAACAATATTTTGGAGTCACTTTCGCAGGAACTGCCATAATCTTTATACACAGTCAAAGGTTCTGAGTCACAAACTGTTGTGACGTGTATAATGTGAGCCTTAATGAGATACAGCTGATAAAATCTGCTGGTAGCGTTTTGTCAAATGATGAGAGTAATATTTGCTAGCTAAAAACTGAGATGCTTGCGACTCTATGCTTTTCCAAGCTAGCAGCATGGCTCTAAGGGCGGCACTGTCAGTCAGTCGGTCAACCATTTGGGTCCAGACTGAATTATCTCACCAAATATTTGTGAATTGCTAGTAATTTGATTTACATTTCGGTCTCAGCTATCCTCAGTGTTTAATGCGGATTAGCAAATATCACAGTAAAAATTACTTGCTACAATGTTTTTATTTTGTACAGGCTGACGTTAACATTCAGCTAGAGGTGGAAATCACAAATAACTTTGCTGATTTGAGTCACTTTGTTCAATTCAGTTCAAAGTTCATAACTATGGGCTTTGTTCATTTTTTTCTGAAGCGAACATACATCTGTGAATGAAGGCATCACTGCTCAAACACTGTATAACAATGTTTAAAGGCACTTCACTATATACAATAGTAAGTGAACACATCACTCCGCACGTGCCCCTTCAGTACTGATTCTGACTGTAGTGCATTCTGTCTGTTGCTAGTCCAAATGGTCACGTTCAGTTCAGTACAAAACCAGCTTATAACAGCACTGTACAGTACATATAGTTAAAAACACCACAGCCAATTATTTATGACTGAGCTCTCAGATTGTAATTTTTCTGTGGCTTTCAGTCTCTCTTAATAAGCTTTTAACGAGGAAGTAGCCTACTGTGAATCATGACTGACGTGACAACAGCCCTCTCAATCACTAGTGAGGGGAGCCCCACTGCTAAAAGCTACTGATTGGGCAAGTGCCAAAAGTAATTCAGTGTAGTCAGTTCTCTTTGAAAATTCGTACTAAACACGTCTACATTCAGCTCAAAGCACCACTGTGCCTGAGTAAAACCTGACAGACAGCTATCACATGTATACTAGTGTAATCTGTCTGGTAAATGTTAGAGATACACACTAGAAGTTAGTTTGTGTTTTCTTGCCTTCACTTAGGCTATAATTCACTGTGTATGGAAAGCACACACCTACGGGCTATGAGTACTGCAGCCCGCTGGCACTCTGGCGTGCTAGACACATCGCAAAACATTGAATGACAAATACTGAGCCTGGCAGTGTTGCCTGGTGGTCTTGTATTGCAATTATAACTCAACTCCTGTATCAAGCCTGTGACCACTGTGCTGACACATTTAGAAAAGCCATATGGTAAATAATTAGATCTCATAGTGTAAGAGCTTTGTGTGGCTGCTGAATAATATATGGTCTCTCAGGCTAGCAAACACACATTTGAAAGAAAGAAAAAAAGCATAATGGAGACAGATACATACTGCACCCATACTGCCCACACACCCACACACACATACTCACACAAACATACAGAAGAAGAGCTGATAAAGAAAGGCAATAACATCTTCACCGTACAACCTATCTACCTTGTTTTATTGGGGTAGCTTTGAGCACTGAACCATGTGCTGTAATTTAAAATATGGCTTTAAATATAAATTGTGTAGTATGTGATGTAGCCCCTTTTTACCCAAAAGTACTGCAAAAAAACAAACAAACTGCAATATCATATACACTATATGCCAATTAACTACTGCATTTTTGTTATATTAAATTATAAAGAACAAATAACCAACTTCCAACAACTCTGAGGAGCTTTGGGAGCTGACAAAGAAAACTTTGTCTGCAAATTTTGGAAACTTTCTCTTATTTTTTAGTATTACTCATTCAAGCAACCTATTAAAATCTCTTTCTGTAAACATTTAAAGTGGGAAAATAGGCCATGCAACCTAATTACTATAAAAATAAGTACAAAATGTGTTTTAACCAGTGAGGAGGCACCAGTGAGGAGGATTTTTTTGTAACAACCGTGCCATCTGTTCACCTGGACATCTCCATCGTGTCCTTGGTGAGATAGACGATCCAGTAGACCAGGTTGAAGGCGCCAAACGACAGAGGGAAGAGGATGCGGGAGTATTTGTCGATGATGCTGGTTCCTGTCAGAACATTGTTGGCTGGTACAGCTGAACCCTGCTGCAGGAAGGCTTGGGCGTTGACGGGTGGGTTTGGAAATGTTTTTGCAGGGCGGTCAAACAGCTGGGCAGAGTTCATCCTCTTCTTCAGCACACTACTGGCATCCACCTTGGAGAGGCAAAGAGAAAAGATATAGAATCTGTAAGAGGGAATTCACATAAAGAGAATATTGTATGATGTAATATGAGGATATTAATAATTTAACCTGTGGTGTTGTACCTAGAGTGATAAAACATCATATCTTATGTGCTAAGAATGATAATGCTCTAGTAGAAACTGGTTGTATGTAAGGACAACGTTATAATTCCAACGGTATGATAAGCCACCATAAAAAATCAAGCAAAACAGAGAAATCCATCCTGATGTTACTGCCATTTTTGCACAGCCATGACTTGATCAATACATGTGGGGAATGTATGTGTATGTCTGGACAAAAAAACCCAAAACTGTCTGGAATAACAATGAGTAACCACAGTAATTAAGCTCAACAAAGGAAAAAAGGAAATCAATGATGTTTTGTTTTTGATTTGATGTGATTTCAATCAGCTCGTTCCATGAAGATTGATGCAGTTGTGGGAAGCAAACAAAACATAAAAGAGGCTTACAGTGTATTGACACATGGTTATCGCTGTGCCTCAACGACTTTCAGTAAACCAGTGTGATCTCAGCACATGCTCCCTGCTCCAATAACTGTAAATCAGCTACAGTACACGTAGAGAGAAAGAGAGAGTACATCTGGGAAATGGGTCAAGGAACGGCTCGTTGCCTGTAGGTAGAATCAGAGAGAGTAAGAGAGAGAGAGAGACGGAAAGAGAGAGCCATCCTTTTCTTTTTAAAACCAACACAGTTATTGTATCAATCTGAAGTAGCCTATGGAGAAGTTACTTCTTAATGGATCATGGTTATCTCAATAACAGTTCTGCTGAATTATTATGGGGGCATTATTATTACATATGATATTATTACTATTTTTAAACCTATTTCATACTGAACAACATGACTATTTGTTATTTTTATGCTATTTTTTACTACTACTTTCCCAGAATGACAATAATGTTCACTACGGTGCAGAGTTTCTAGTTTAATAGTTGTTCCCAAGTTTTAGGAAATAAACTCCTGATAGTTCACTGACCAGTCCAGCTTCCATCTGTCAGGCTTATTCAGTTTTTCCAGACCACCGTCTCGGAGCAAGACCTGAACCTGTGAGATTTAGGCTGGATTTGTGAGGCTACAGGATTACATCCTCCTCTGCAGGTTGAGAAACTATTAAAATGTTACAATCTGCTGGCTGAGGGGAACTCTTCCAAAAACGCATGGTGGCCAATCTCCAAATAAGACTAGTTTGAGTCCCTGAGTTATTAATTCCACTAAACTTGACCCAACAGTAAATGTTCAACAACAGACTGTATAGAATGTTTCTCAAAGTATTAAATCATACTGTAGTAGCATGATTTTGTCCTGATACTCATCTCAAACAACATTAGTATACATATTGATATGTATACTACATCTAATGACTATTCCACACTGTGGATTTGATTGAATTGAATCCTGTCATTCCAATTCTGTATGAAGGTGTGACATCAGGAGCATAACCATGGAAACGTGTAACAGAAGAAAAGATCCATATACAGTAGTGGACTTTTCCATATCTGAACTAAAGGTCTGGGGATACAAGGTGTTTTACAGACTGTAAAGACCTCTTGTGGATGTAATGATTTTGGCTTGATCTTGGCTATATTACAGTAACATACTCCCTTTCTCTGCTCTGAAACAAATACAGAATACCTTGCTTCCTTTTTGCTAAACCATAAAACACGAATCCATGATATCCCTAAAGCTCAAGATCATCCCTCACTGAGGTAGTGCTGATAGTTGCCAAATACAAAGTGTGACAAAGAGCTAGAGAGAAAGAAGGAAGAAAAAGAAGGATGCTGCACTATGATCAAAGAATTTCAAATGTTCAATTCTCTTCAGGCTTCATTAGTGCGAGACATTTATTTAACAGAGTGTAATCTATATTGTAACAGCCTTGTCAGCATTTCACTCCTGACAGAGACAAGAGTAAAAAATGTAACATGGTGCTATAAAAGGTGTATGGGGCAGAAGAAGGTATAAAAAAATACAATATCGGGATTTGTAAAACGCTACAGCAACATGACAGTGGGGAAGGGAAGGGATGTGAGAGGGAGTGGGTCCAGGTGATCTAACAGCTGGTCATCCTGACATAAAGATTACTCATCGCTCAGTTACATTGTGTGCCCCTATCTGTGAGTTAGGTATGCTTCCTCCTGTTGAATCACTTGCTCATTTGTAAGGTCAAGGTTAATTTGAGATTGAAGATTTATGCGCGAACTGAAAATTGGTCTGAAAGCCTATTTTGTTTGAACTAGTTAGTGTCTGCAACTCCAACAATCATC
The DNA here is from genome assembly GCA_946959425.1 of Argyrosomus regius. Lineage (NCBI taxonomy): Eukaryota > Metazoa > Chordata > Actinopteri > Sciaenidae > Argyrosomus > Argyrosomus regius. The sequence goes on along the minus strand of OX336896.1, from coordinate 19,536,087 downwards.
TGGCTACCATTTCAAAAGTCAGTTATCAATATGATACTTTATTTTGAGGTAATATAAGTACATTTTGACCTGAGTGTGTGCACAGTGTAATGTATGTGTGTGCAGCTGATCCAACACACAAGCTATTTTTGATAATGACAACAGGCTTGCTTGGTTTCTTCCTAGTCAAATCCCAGAGGGATGAGCTCCTCTTCTCTTTATCCACTGCTCTAGATTTCAAGAGACCCACTTTGACTCAGATGGGCATTGACTGATGGATATATGGCTCTTGTTTGGGTGTGGGTATTCATGTGTGAGGGTGGGTGGGAGCTACATGTGTTTCATAGTGTATGTGTAGGAGTGTGTGTAAAATATGGCTTCCCTAACTGTAAGTGCACAAAGGTTCATCTATGTGGGTGTTAAGTGGGTTGTATACACTTAGGGAATAGGGATGGATATGTGTATATAAATGTAGTTTTTATATTAATGCACCTGAAGCAGGATGCTAACTGTCATGGATAGAACAGTTATGAGCTATCAGCTCTACTTTTTAGGTTAAGGAAGTTAGTGAATAAAAATGGCTACGGGTTGGGGTTAAATGTAAAATACACAGATTAAATGATCAGATTGTGTCTCTGTGTCATTGTCTACATTCATCAGAAGTGCTGCAAGAATACAAACTGAACCAGTGAAAGACAGAATCAAGCAGACAAGTGAAATCACAGCTGCAAATAAAATGCAATTTCACACCTTCACAACATCTTCTGTATCGTTTTGGTGTGATGAAACCACACATGTCCAAAAAATCTTTTTTTTTAAGAGGATGAAAAAAAATGTTTTTCTCAGAAACCAGCTTACAAAATAAACCTAAAACACTGTAATGAACTGAATTGAAAAAAATCTTTACACATTTATCAGTTTACCTCAGTTGGTTAACTATCAATAGTAAGGCTGTGCTACACGTTTCCACATAACTTACTGGCTTAATCAGAGCTATTTTACTATTTTAATTTGAAATCAGCATAATTCAGGTTAATGGCGATCTGACGCTCACGTGGTATATCAGTCTGACTCAGTTCAGAGAGGTCGCAGAGCTTGTGGTATATTCTTGGCTCAAAACTTAAAAGTTATTTATCCTTTTTCTATCTATCATACATCATGTAACAAAACATCTTTTAAATGGTCAATAGGATTCTAAATGCTGACCACAGACAGAAGAGAATATGCACATTCAATATATAGTAAAAAGTTAAAATCATCAAAAGTGGAGATATGTGGTTTTCATCTAACAGCAACACTGCATTCTGCATCATACTGTGGAAAAGTACTGTAACAGTTTTGTGGACTGACATGCAATGCAAGAAAACATTCTGACAGATCATGCTCTCCTACCTCTTGTTTGTACAGGTTTATACTCCAACTTGAAATATATATTAATATTATAGCAACTTGGTAGAAGTTTTCAATGTGCCTTGCTCCAGAGGGAACTGTAAAGGAATGTGAAACACTAGTAACAACACAGCCCCATCTGTGACCTCAGCAAATGATTCGGTCACCTAGTGCTCCTGACATAAACCTTTGGCGGAGAAGTCGAAGCATTTCCTAAATGCATTCTCTCTATCCAAAATGATAACATGGTGTCTCAGGATGAAACTACAACGTTTAAGTCTATCAACATTTCACTGGTGTACTCCTTTTCTTTCTTCTTCTTTGCTGAGTTTTCTGCGTCTGTTTCCCAGTCCTGCATTGTCTGTTTGTTCTCATCGTCTTTGCTCCTACCTTGGTTTTGTATTTTTGGACTATTGCTGATGGTAATTATCTTAGATGGTTGGATTTTTTTTTTTTTCTCTTTACCCGGACTCCTCAGCTGCCTCTTGTTATTTTGTGCTACCTGACTACTTGTCTGTATTTGGGTTCACTTTTTGAAGTAAACCATAATGCTAATGTTATCACAGGGAGTGCTATGTGACTAAATCACACAGTAATGTATGAGTAATGAGGTCATGAGTGACACTACTGACAAAATTATGAATGCAGTTTGTAGTGTATCACTTATAATCTTGGCATACACATAAATCAAAAATTCTGTATGAAAATAAAGATGTCCCGTGGAGCAGTCGTGTTATGAAGCACATTTCCACATTTTATCTGTACACAAATGAGGACATGTATGAGCTCACAAACAAGAGATTGATGCAATACACCACTGACAGCAAAGGACAGTAATGCAAATGTCACCTCAGTCTCACGCAAAAGCATGTAATATACATGTCAATCTACTCGAGGATACCGTGTCATTGTCACATTTTGCCTTGCCTAGATGTGAAATGTACATGTATGTACTGTATGACGGTCCAGTAAAAGCAGTGGGTGATAAAGTTTGGCCTTGAGGATGAGTGTTGTATAAAGGGTGACAAAGTGGGAGGTCAGTGTGGATGGAGGGGCCAAACACAGGACTTTCACTCAGGACACAAGGTTAGCATGTGCAACAAATTGTCAAAGCTGACTTCTTTTAACTTCCATTTGTAAGTTAGCTTACTTACATACACTAAACTTACATAACTGAACATAGGTAAAATACTTATACTTACTCATATACTTTTCGTGAGCCTAACAAAGTAGTTTTGTTGCCTAAACATAACCAAACTGCGACTATTACCTGAAATGTTTCTCAGCAAAGTTCATTTTGAAAGTTGCATATTTATTTTTGCTAGACAAGACAAAATATGATATTGACACAGTTCCCTGTAAGCGACCAGCAGGTCTAATGCTTTGGTGTGATACCAGGTTGTAAATGTGTAACTCATTCAAATCCCAACAACAAAGAAGACGCCAAATTGGCATTTATCTCTTTATCTTCATGATTGTGAATGTCTATTATAAAAGGAGTTCTATGTGATGTATCTTGGTTCCACACTATTCCACTGATCTGTTGGACAGTTGGTAGGCCTCAAGGATACATGCAATGTAACAGGAACACAACATATCTTCCCAGTGAATGGCATATTTTGTTGTTAACAGACTTTTCTGAGCTTGAAACCAATAACACTCATTCAGTCTAATTATCAGAACAACAGGTATATAGATAGCTATAGGACAAATGCCGGATTCAAGATTAAAACTGTCCTGATTTAATCAGGATGTTTCTTCACCCAAGCACTGAACACCAATCCCGTGATTGCCGGCACCTGTGGCTGAGACTATAAATAAAAGTCCTATCTTTCTCGCTTTTTTTTTTTTCCCACCCACGACTATTTTGCTTTCTGTTAATTTCCTGCACCACCTACTCAAAAGCACCACCGACAATGCATGCAGCACCTTTTACACACACTGATAAGCACTCACCTTCTCTTTTTGTGTTTACAGTTGTATATTCGTATACAATATTTTTATATTCGAACCATTTATTTTATGTTGTTGTGAGGTTTCCATTGCTGTTATGGCTTTACCTGACAGGTTGTAGTGTTTTAAATCGTGACTGCTGGATGGCTATTTCTATTCCCAATGATACACCATTGTTTTTTTTTTCCTGTCCTCTGTGTAATGAAGAGTCTTCCCTCCTACATATTTGTTGAAAGCAGTCATTTTCCATGATGCATCCCTCCCACTCTCTCTTTCTCTCACTGTAACTCTCTTTCATGCGCACACTCAACACAAAAACAAACCACACTGGCCCCTCACATCCATCTCTCCATCTTGCTCCACAAAAATGGACTGGGCCAGCTTTCTCAACCCCCACTCCACTTCATTGTGGTGGTTGCCCTCCTTCATGTAAGCCTGCAGTGATCTGCTGGATATTCCCTTAATCTATGGCTCTTACATAATCTGCAGCAACATCGTCCACAGAGCCACTGCCTGTCTCCTCATGTCACTCTCTGTGGTTATCACAGTTACAGGGCAGAATAGAGGACTGGGTGATAGATGATAGATATACTGTAGATAGATGGGTGGATAAGACATTGTATAGAGTGATGAGTGAACTGTATTTATGTGGGGGTCGGGTGGGTGGGTGGGCGGGCATCATTAGCCGCAGATTACGTGCATGCATCTATATGTGCCTGTGTGTGTGCGTGTGCTACAGATTATGTGCGGATGTGCGTGTCCTTGTGTGGGACAGTGAGGACAAGCGTGGATAAAGTGGTGATTGTAGTGTTTCAGCATCTATATGTGGACAGAACATTCAAGCAAAATGAGAGGGAGAGAGGCAAAAGAGATGGTCAAGAGATGTTTGCCTGAGAGACAGAGAGAGAGAGAGAGAGAGAGAGAGAGAGAGAAGAAAGAGAGAGAGAGAGCGAGAGTGTGTGGCAAGAGAGAATAGAGGGCTCACATGAAGAGCACAGCAGGGTGTTGGAGGAAAAAGCTGAAAAAAGAGGGATAATGCTACGTGTTGGTGCTTTTTGTGTACGTGTGCTTGAGGGGGAAGAAAGGAAGGAGATGGCTGAACAGGAGGGAAAAGAGATTTTGTAGAAAGAACTTGAGTGCAAGTTGGAGAGTGGGGGAAAAAAAGATACACAAGTGACATAAAAAGAATGAAAATGCAGCAGAACCAAGCACAATTTATGTGGATGTGGAACCACTGACACAGCTTGGTATGACATCACCACACTGACCTGTATAACCAGTTGGCCTTACAGCCACAGATCAGTCAACAAATTTAAACTGAAGCTAAATCTTAGCAAGTAGCACGTAAACCACCATGAACTGGAGCCTGAAAGAGGTAACTACAGTATATAAAGTGATGAAAGCCACCAGAGATAAATATAACAAAAGCTTCAGGCTTTATGACCCTGGTTGGTAATGAAAAACTTCATGTTGCAGGCCCCAGCAGCTTAGTTTGTTAGTTTGTTACCTGCTGCCACAAAGAAAACATGTCAACATACATTTGCCTTTAACAACAAAAATATGAATAATACATCACAAACATATGGAGCTTATGACATAACTATATTTGTATAGTCAGACTGAATGCGGCACGCCTCTGCACGAGATATGTAATGATTTACTTAAATGTTTACGGTTCATATCCTTTTATCATTATAATTGCCATTGCTTTATTTTTCTTTATCCACTATTTGCTTTATGTGCTTTGGCAAAATGTCTTTACATGTCATGCTAATAAAGCTTGTAATTGAAATGTAAGCAGTCATATGAACGCAAAGAGCGGAAAATGGCTTTACACAGAAATAGAGACAACCTTATAACAGATTTAAAAACATGTTGATGTTACACTGATGTATAATCGGGTCAAAGATCTCATACCCACTCTGTGTCCAGTACATCTGTACGTACCTATGTAACTTTGTACTGTAAGTCACACACCATCAACTATTTCACTGATTTTGGTGGAACTGGATCATATTTTATTGAGGAAAGTTTTCTGCTTTCCCTCTGATGTCCTCTGTCTGCTCCACCTCATTGACAGACTTTCTTGATGGACAGTAAAGTAAACTGTAAAGTGAACCACAGCTGCTGTTAGGTAATGTTAGCTCAGTTTGTTAGCCAGGCTGTCTAGGCTGTGATCTAAGAGAACCAATGGGTAGAGGAAGTTTTCTGGCCCAGGGCTTGGGGGAATGCAGATAGGGAGTGTAGCTGGTGTCGTGCCAGCACCAGAGCTGGGCAAGTGGCAATGTAACTGGCCTAGCAGCCTCTATGGACATAATGACAGAGACAAAAAGACTGAGGGGGACATTGAAGGAACAAACTGAGAAGAGAAAAAGAGAAAGTGACCGAACAAGAAGCTGCCGGACAAGCTTGATGCTTGGCTGTTACAAAAGTTGTCAACTCGTTACATTTTGATCATAACTAATGTAATCTCAGCAAATATGTATTGCACTCTGAAACTGGGGGTGCTAAATTGCAAAAAAAAATTCTACACAATGTTGCTTTAACCCTTTGCACACAAATGACCCATATTTGCTCAAATGCACCTCATCTTCCCTGAGACATAATTGAAGAAACAGAATCGATAAGTAAGTCTTTACATACTGCTGGAATCTGTATAACCATGGTTACAGTGCAACCAGGAAGTACGAAGTACTTTAGCAAGAGCAACATCATCATGGTGCAAGCTATCATGGTGCAGGTTCCCAAGAATGTAAATAAATGTAGTTTAGCTTACTGTCGCCCAGATGTGACAGAGCCTCTAAAACTTCTTCTTCACATGCGTACATGTTTTAACATAAAGACAGATCTGTCTCATTGCAGTGAAACCAGAAATGTCTGTGGTTTGCATCGTCTTAGGTCGAAACATTACATAGACAAAATACATTGGATAGAATGGATTGGACAAATGGAGTTTAAAAGCCCTTTGAAGAATCATGTTATTTAGCAACTAAGTGTAGATTTGTGATAAAAAAGACAGAAGCACACGGCACTAAAGTAGTTTGATGAAGAGATATAGAGACACGTAATGAGGCCAAAGCATGTTTTGCTTTCCTGTGAGTGCAGCCTCAGCTCTGATCTATCACAGCAACTCAGCACATTTGATAAGGTCTGTTTCTATGCACAACACACATAATCTCATTGCTGCAGGTAACCTACATGTACAAGACAAGTGAGAAGAGATTGTGTGTCTGGTTAAAACTTGAGTCAGCACAGATTTGTCACTGCATGTAAACACAACAAGCGTGAAACAGTGGGGCAGACTTACTGAGGAAACCTCTCCATCGTTTCCTGTGGCTGCAGACGGAGCTGCAGCTGCAGCTGCTGCCTCCTGAGCCGCAGCCTTCATGGCTGCTGCCTTCCGCAGCTCCCGGTTGGCCTGCAGCGTGGAGAAGTAGTTGACGGCTGCAAACTCAATCAAGGCGGAAAAGACGAAGGCAAAGCAAACGGCAATAAACCAATCCATGGCCGTGGCATAAGAAACTTTGGGGAGGGAGTGGCGGGCGCTGATACTTAGTGTTGTCATGGTCAAGACAGTAGTGATACCTGCATACAGAGAGGAGAAAGATGTTAGAAACATGCTGCTCTTCATTCATCTAAACCTATATAATAATAATATTGGACATTTTTTTAAAATAAGCTTTTTTTCTTTATTACAGAGTCTCTCATCTCTACGCATTAGATGTGGACCTATAGAGCCAGGAGGCAATAAGCTTAGCTTTTGGATAAAAACTGGAAGCACAGGCACATTTCAAATATGCCTGGGCTACCAACATCTGTAAAGCTCACTAATTAGCATCTTATATCACATTAGTTTAATCTGCGCTGTGCACAAACAGATAAGAATGGGAAATCACTTTGCTCATCTGCTGTTAGCCCAAAAAATGTGATCTAACACAACTCCCCAAGAGTCCCACGAGATACACGTTAATTAGTGAGCTTTAGAGGTGCTAGTACCTACATTTGATTACAGTCTTAATACCAAGCTAAGCAAACTGCCTCCTGGCTCCAGTGTGATGCGTAACTCACTCTCATTAAGAAAGTGAATAAGTGTTTTGTTTTCTGTTTTTTTCCTGAAATGTCAGACTATTCCTTTAATAATACTGTTTTTTTTCTTTGGTGACTTTGGTTCTCTGATGGGCAGAAACACATTCCCTCTCGGGACATGATCTTTAAAGGTTCAATGTGTAGGATTTAGTGACATCTACAGGAGAAGTTGCAGATTCAACTACCCTACAATACCCCTCGCCTCCCCATCCCCCTCCAAGCATGTAGGAGAAAATATGGTGGTCGCAATAAACAAAACAGGCCCTCACTAGAGTCAGTGTTTGGTTTGTCTGTTCTGGGCTACTGTAGAAATGATGGCTCAGAATGGACGAGCAGTTCAACATGGAAGAAGGCCCGCTCTCTCTATAGATATAAAAAGCTCATTTAAAGGTAACAAACACACAATGATATTTTCAGGTGATGATACACTAAATAAACATACTTGTGCATATTCCGTTTCTGCCATATTCCGTAAATAGATCCTCACAAATCTTACACACTGGACCTTTAATTTTTCAGGGTACACAGTAAAACATGACACAATCATGAGCAGGTATATATGGGTGGACCGTGAACTTTACTCTCAGTGTAAACAATGACGTTTCAAGAAAAGTCAAGTAAGTGAATGTATGTTTTTCTGTTTGTTTCTGAGAAAGGACTCCTGGGAATGTTTGCCAATGAAAAACAATAGAGTCATCATTATGAGAAAACCATTGCAATCAGCTTGAATTGGACACACAAACATCCCAGACACACACATATACTGTACAAATGGATGTTACACCATACGTTAGAAAACAACTTCAGAATAAATCGCTACCATTCAGCTCGCCAGAATGTCTCTTCTCCAAATTAATAGATCAAATATATTCTCGCCAAAGCTATTTTATCATTTAAGTCGCATACAAAACTGCAGCATCTCTTTGGAAATTACCATTTCAACACTCCTAGCAAAATCTACCATCTGGCAAATAACGTCTGTGATCACTTCAGCATTGCAGAGTTGATAACAGTTGAAGCACTCATGTCTTCAGTATTTATGAGACCACGATGTTGCAGAGATGATTCAAAGGTCTTAGCATGTAGCCTACTGTGGAGGAGCATTGGTCTGAAAGCTAACAACACTAAAGTGATTGTTTATTTTCTAAAATATTGGTGTATCCCTATCATCAGTTTACTGAAAAGACACATTTTGATTTTCCGAAGACTCAGTTTGAATAAAAATGCACAGTGCATGAGACTGATCTTTCATATAGCGTAGGTGCTAATTATATTTTCTTCTCAAAGTGGCTAAATTTGAGTATTCATGACTACTCTTTCAGTGAAATACTGTGCTATGCACAACGTAATTACATACAGACTGAAGCTTTGAGCGTTCTGTGTTGACAAAGTTAATGATATGATGTAAGTAATACAGAAATGTGGGAACAGCAACTTTTAAAAGATGATACACTGTATTAAAATCAACCGTGGATGGGAGGGTGTCAAAATAATTTGTGTCTTGTCTAAGAAATATATATGATTACATATAAAGCAACACAATAAGATCTAAAATAATATAAACATGGCAAGCATTAACTGCAACAAAATAATGAAAAATGCATGAAGTATGCACGCTATTGATTTTCCCAAGGGATATCTTTGGCATATGGTAGAAGTTCTGTTTCATGGCACATAACTAGAATGTCAGGCCATGTGGCATTTGTGCTCAGTAAGGTTTGCCAAAAAGTCACTTCACTGGATGCTAATCTGTCCATAAGCAGACTAACCCGTGCTCCCCAACTGGCATGGCAATAAAAGAGAACAAATGTCTCGAGAAAGCCGTCCAGTAAGATGACCAGATGCAAGCCACAAAGCATTTGCTAATGTTTGTTCATCTATTAATAAGTATCTCATAACACAAGCTACGGCTGAGATGATGAACAGACAGAATAATGGATGTGTGGAAAGATGGAGATAATAGATATGTGGTAGAGTAAAAGCATTGTGGGTTTTTTTTTTATCTTTTTCAGCTGAAGTAAAACTAGTCTTTTTGGCCTTATTGCAGTCCATCAAAAGTTCCTCTAAACTTCTGGCTCCAGATTGAAGCATAGACTACAAGGATCCCTTTGAGGCAGCCTCAAAGAACAGAAAACTAAAAAAAAATCACTGTATAGATCTGAGGGCATTCATAAATTCTCTCAGATACATGATAGTTTTAGAATAGTTTGGACCACACAAAAGGTCCGTGACAGGTGCATTTTATGGGCTTTTTGAAATGCTAAACTATCAAAACATGCCAAAAAATAGACATGAAGAGCAATTTTACTTCTTAAAAAAAGAAAGAATAAACACGTCTTCCTCACTAGAAAAAAGGACTTTCCTCTGTGTCGCCCAGATTCCATCATTATTAAGTCAGAGAAAGATGCTGACAATGAACAACTCTTTTAATGGCCCATTAATAAAGTACATATCTAATTCACTTTCATCAAGCTAAAGCAAGCAGGGAAAAAGGGCCATTGAACACTGCTGTCCACGCTTTTACCAAATGCGTGCTGTAGTTGGGTACATTTCATTAGCAGCGTAGGAACTTATGGGGGATTTAATGCACCTAATAATGTCTCAAAAGCATTTTCTACACACCACTTCAGCAGTGAAAGCTAACAACTCTCAAATACAACCTCCTCCGATAGCCGACCAACGCTGACTGTCTCAAGCTCAAGCACAAGTTAAATGATTGCAGAAGGGAGGAGGAACATGGGAAGAAAGCCTGTCAGGGTAGGAAGGAGAGGGAAGAGAAAGCAAGAAAGAAAGAGTGTGGGAGGGAGGGGGATGAAGTATAAAGACAGGATAGAAATGAAATGCTTGGGGCATTTATGTGCTTTTATAGGAAAAAAAAGCAAGGTACAAATTAGGCCACACTCAATTAAGTCTCTGAGACTTGTGCTCAAGGGACTTTCAGCTTTTAGAGAGGTTGTGGACAATCCAGCACACAACATAGTATGACTTCATGTAATATCAGAGTAGAGCACATCCTTATAGCAATTTGTCTTCTTTTCTCTTTTGCCTCATTTTCAACTTTTTATCTCACACGCATCAATGGAACTAGAGCTCTTTAATTTAAGAAACAAACTCTGTCACAATTTGAAGGTGAAGTTTGGCCTTTTGTCACAAACATTTGAGACATATGATGTTTTCTGTACAACCTCTTCTAAAATACCCAGCGAGCATGCCCTAGGCTCACCCTGAAGCTCTCTTTAACAGCAGCCAATCCAATATTGGGTATAGGATTTAAGAAAGGCTCATTCTTTGCCTTTCTTAAATCCTATACCCAATATTGAGTGAAATGAAAACAGCAGGACGAGTGAGGTTAATGAGTTGCCACAGATGTGCGTTCCGCATGGGGCCTCAACTGCCACACGAACACTAATGATTGGGATCTATTCTCCGAAGAAGTGCGCAGGCTCGTCTGAGTGCTGGCTCGCTTCCAAACACAAGTGCAGAATATAGAACCTACAGAACCTACAAGGGCCAGCAGTGTTACTCTGCTCAGCTGCAGCTTGTTGAAAATTAACATAAGGAGAAATTAAATTTAAAAAAGAGCAGGAATTTCTACACACTTTCCCATTTTTTTTTCCCTCTTTGCTTTGTCTCTGTCTTTTTGTCTCTCTCATTCCTCTCAGCCTCTCTCTCTCTCTCGGTCTTTGTTGGGTGTCTCTCACCCTCTCTGCTCCTGAGGCTAGAGCTTGATGGCAACTGTGGCGTAATGCAATGTGAGCGAGCGGAACCTGTGAGTGCTCGGATGAGGGCCAAGTAAACATCCTCCCTCTTTCGGCCCTTGCATGACCAATTTCAAAAAGGACATTTATTCCCAATTAATTCAGCTTTACCACAGCGGAGGAGGAATAAAGATAATGAAGAAAGGTTAAAACATACTGTGATGACTGCGTCTGTCTTTGTTCTCTTGGAGAAGGTTGTATTTTAAGTACCGCTCTATGCAGTTTAATCCAGTCAGTGTGCAGTAAGTAGAGAAAAGTATGTTTGCTTAAAGTTTACAGAGCTAGACGCACACTGGGGTCAAACAGTGGGTGGTGAGTCAATAAATCTTCATTTGAGTTTTGGAGACTTGTAAAAATAAAGTTGAGTTTTAGAGCTGATAGCTCAGTGACAAAAGTAAAAACTTAAGCAACTTGCAACATGTAAAACTAAGATTCGTTGGAAAGACACAACACCATGCACGGAGGCACAGCTTTAGAAAGTCCTAACTGACTTCTTGCACTCACTAAATTGATAAAGTGATATACATTCCCCCCCATTTATATTCCTTTTTAAGTGACTGCAATCATGCAAAATGTCACAAGAAACCACTATTTTAAGAGAGAAAAAACAACCCCTTCATTATCTGTAAAACCATTTTGTTGCAATTTTTGGCAGCTAGAATGAGAGCAGAATTTTTTTAAATGATTCCACTCCAACAGGGAAAAAAAATGCAGCGTGTGTTCTTCCATTTTCTTTTAGTTTGCATGAATTTAGAAAAAAAAAAAAAAAAAAAACTTCAAACTCACACTGGAATTCACACAACATATGCGTAAAGTGAATTTAAAGAAAGCTTACCAAACACAGTCCGAGCTGGAACTGATTCCTTATTAATCCAGAAAGAAACTTGGGCCAGGATGACCGTCATAATACAGGGAATGTAAGTCTGAATCAGGAAGAATCCCATTTTCCTTTGCAGGTGGAAGTGGACGGTCATGATGACATATTCACCTGACAGAGTAAACACCAGACATTTGTCTTTCTGTTGGTGGCAAATTAGATAGACACACATCATAGACACACAAGTCTGGACATGATACTGACATGATAATGTCTTTTCAAAAGTGTAAAATACCTATTTTCTGCAAGAATGGTGATACTGATGATAATTACTGTTTATATAGTCTTAAAATTGTTAATAACTGCAATCATAGGTTTGCTTGCATGCCATTTATTTAAAAGAAAAGAAAAAAAAAGAAAACCGCAGATCACACTTAAATTTGCAACTCAGAGCTGTAAAATAATGATCCAAGAGGGTTATAATCTCAACACATGCTTAATGTTGGTCTAGATTCGCACTCAATTCATACTGTTCCGAGCACAATCTCTGCTCACCTGTATTGGACTTTAGCCGCTCGCTTGACACTGTCTGGCCGATGAGGTCGTACTGCAGCAAACTGGATGATTCTTGTGGCACCTCGACAGACGACAGAGGACCTTTCTTCCAAGTGTACACGATCTCGCTGATGGGGTAGGCATCTAGACAGGATGGACGAAGATTTTTGTTAAAACGTAGACTTTTTTTTTTTTTTTTTTAAACAAAAGAAACTTCACTTTGAGATAATAACAGACAGGACAGAGATGCTGAACAGCATCCTGAACAGAAACATCCATGAGCCAAGAAACTAAATCTGTTTTTGTTTCTTGTTTTTTATTTTTTTGTTTTTTTTGTTTTTTTTTCAAAATGACCTAATGCCATCATTGTTCAAGTAGATGGGAACAAATTGTGGTTATTGCTGATACAAAATCACAGGAGTTACAGATCTGATCTTAGAATCTGATTTTCATTACATACGTACGTTTTTTTCACATATTGAATGAGGAACTTTTGACTCCTTTTTTTTTCTTTTTGGAGTTCCTCAAATGTACTGTATGTGACATTTCAAACTGAAATCTTTGGATATACGCTGTCAGATTACTCAGTCAGTCAATTGCTCAGTGACAGAGTGATTATTTGAGAGTGACACCATCTGTCAGACAAGTGAGGCTTAACAAAAAACAAACTCACAACTCCCAAACTTGAGTGGGCAGGCGTGGCCGTCCATCGGAAAGTTCATCAGACGCATGGGGCACTCTGCATTGATAGTTAATCTGCCAGAATAGATAAGAGTTGAAAGCAGTGTTTGATTTATACTTGATACACTGTTACTGGGTAAGTAATTATGAGTATTTTAAGATGGACTCAGTCAGTGTGGTGTCATGTTGTAAAATGGCTGATACAAGGTGTAAAGATTAATATGTACAGTAATGATTTCATATTATATTATAGCAATATACCATATCTGGTTGCTGTACCAACCGCAAAGTTGGATAACTACACAGGTTCCAACAATATGAATTAAATAAATCTATTTAACTTAATTAGGCTATTAAATGTTTTAAAGTAAAGGTGGTCCAATTAAATAATCATTTTAAAAAATCAGTTTTGGGGCCATCAGTGACTGTTTTTTTTTCATGCAACACATCTCCTTTTGGAACAAAGCCGGAGTCATGTTTGTTTGAATTGCTCTCCAGGCATGTTTTCAGTATCAGATGGCACATATCTTGTTTTTGGAATGGCACTCTTCATTCCTTTTCATGTCTGTGCATATTCTTGGATGCTTGTTTGCTTGATTTGCTTTCCAGGTCTGTGCTCTATTCCGGTCTTGGCTGAATTCGGAGCTCACTGTCCAGCACTGTTTACCTCATAGTGTAGAGGATAGTTCCGTTCTGCATGATACGGAACAGCTTGTTGGGGGTGGTCATGTTGTGAGAGATCGACCTCTTGCCATTCCGGAAAAAGGTGTCTGGCGTCCAGATCTTGCTGACCATCAGGTTGTTGAGCCGCAGGATCTCGATGGGGCCCTCGAATTTTAGCCTCTCGTCAATCCATGTCTGACGGAAGAACACGTCCATGGTATATTCCTGGATGCAAGTTAGAGTGTGGGTTAAGGATTTATTTACTACTACTACTACTACCACGACTGCTGGTGCTGCTTCTGCTCCTGTCGCTACTATCTGCACTACCCCCAGAGAGAGTGGCAGATGGGTTTATGAGCCATGGTTTCATTGGACCTGCTGGATAGAGGACTGGCAATGTGATTATTTATTTATATAAATATATTTTTCTATTCTGGACTATTCTACCATTGCTGCCAGCGCTAATTAAATTAAATGTTTAGTTTGTGCTTTTCTGTACATTTTGCAATCAAGACATGTAGCTATTGTTATTTTTAGATCCTAACAAGTCCATACTGCACATATACATACTGTAATTTCCTCAAAATATCCCAGAGATAATTTTTATTTGTCATATATATTATATTCCTTCAAAAACAATGCATAAAACATAAACAGATACCAAGACATTAAACATCTTTTTGATGGTAAACACGAATACATTTCATCATCAGAGCAAAGTCTACAATACAAGTCTGTCCTGGATGCTTTTAGAACAAATGGATGGCCATGCTGCCCTGAAGAGCCTTTTACATCCCTCTCTATAGAACTGCCACCAGCATATCACATGGCATTTCAAGTAGGCTTTAGATGCAGTGGCAGTATAAGCCTAAATAGTGTAGAGAACAACAGACATACAGCGCTCAGCCTATCCCATGTCAGAAGTAGCAAACGTATCCCGTCCCAACATCAGCCACATCTATCTCTCCCTCTCTCTGGCGGGGGGATTGTCAAACAGATTAAAATCCTAAGCTGTACTAATGACATCCTGCCCAAATGCTGGAATAATGAAGGCTAGAAGAACCATGACTTGATGGTATATACACAGACTTACTGAGAAAACTGTACATATTGTCTTATATATTCTTACATTCACATTGACTTTGCTAACAAGTGAAGAAACACATGCATGTGTATGTCAGCCAGTGAATTAGCCTGCGTATCCTGTGTGAGTGTTTCAGCGGTCAGTATGGTTTACATACCATCTCAACATCTGAAACAGGTCCAAAGCTGGTGACAAAGATGTCAGTTTTGACCTCTGTAACTGGACCTACAGCAGAAGGATAAGTAGTTGCTTTGATACAGACAAAAACAACAACTTTGTATCAGACATTTGAAGGTTTTTCAAAATATAAAACAGTTTAAAAAGAGCCATATATAATGTATAGCCTGCACACAGAGCAAAATGACCACTGAAAATAAAATTCATTTAACATAAAAGGAACAATAAAAAGATAATAAGTTGATTGTCAGCTCATTTTCCAGTTGTTAGCTGGTAATTTTGTCATAATTGTATAAAGTAAAATAATATTTAACCATTACAGCACAGAGCTAAATGAAAATGGGGTAAACACAACTACTGGAAAACTTTATCTTCTGAGAAAAAGAGCATCGAGCCCAATAATTAATGAGGCAATACCATATTAAATACAATATGACACAGACATTAGCATACCTCCAAATCCAGGTCGCAGCCTGTTGTCATAGCCATCCAGTAATCTATCCAATATACGCGTGATGTTATCCAAATAGATACTGGTCTCACTGTGCTGATTTCCCCAAACACTGCTCACACTGTAACTAAAGTACATATGTTGCAAAAGAAAGCTTATTTCAACAGAGAAGAAAATACAGAGTTCTCAAATGCACATCCATCTACAGTCTCTGGTTGCCGTGCGTAAAAGTCCGAGAACATGCAGAGAAAAGAGTTGTCATACTCACCTAGACAGAAATAAGCAAGTTAAAAGGAAAGCCATGCCTCGCAAACACCCCACAACTAGAAATCCCTGGTCAACTTTTAAAATCAGCATATTCCATCATTTAAAATCATGATTAAACGCGGGTCAGATCTTCTTTTAGTTGTGAACCGTGCGAGGATATCGCGCCAGTCCAGCACGACTTGACTTTCCCTCTAGTGCGGTTGCGCCCGCCTCAGCCTGAATCGCTCAGTTGGAAAAACCTGAAGAGTTTTTAAGAGAGTGAAGAGGAGGGACAAGGGGGACATTAACGTTGATCGAACAAGGCGTTTTACAAGAAATACACCGGTCTCAAGTGCAATCTGTATATTTAGAAAGCGTCTCGGTTTGATAGAAATAATGACGGTTACTGTGCCGTTTGATTAAAGGGAGTTGGAGAGAAAAGAGCGATGGAGAGGAATAAAACCAGAGAGAGGAAGAGGGGAGGGAGAAGTAGAGGAGGAGAGCTTGCACAATACAGTACTATCATATCAATGGACAGTATACCCAGTGACCTTTTGAATGCAGTATATTTTTAAATGGTCTCATTTTGTAGCCTTTGTGTGTGTCTGTCTGTGTGTGTGTGTATGTGTGTGAAACCACAGGGCTTGGCCGTGCAAAGACACTATTGCTACTAGATGATGAACTGTGATTCATATAGTGGTTGGGTTGTTGAGTGGAGTAGGTGGTAGATACATTTAGTGCAACTTCAAACTCACAATATCCATACACCAAGATCAGGAGGGGGAAATACCAGGCAGTCAAAGTCGGCTATTCCTCCCGGGCTGACATGAGTTTATTTCTGTTGCAAAAACACAATTCAAGAAATTGCATCATTTTCACTGAAGCAAGCAGTATGTGGGAGGGATCTTTTGACTGCACTACCAGTTGTGATTCAAAAGCTAATTATAACCCTTGCACTGAACACCCCAACCTAACTTGACCCTGAAATTGAGAAAAAACAAAACAATTCTTGCCACAGAAGAAATAGAAAATTAAGCATAAAATATTTCTTGATGTTCCAGCTTCAGCAAGTGTCTTCAACACATTATGTCTCCACTGATCATTGAGCTAGAATAAGTCATTTCAGCACAGCATTACTTTTTCATTATAAGTGGTATCATAGTTGCGCTGTCAATAATTCATGTGAGGGGGAAAAAAATATAGGATATTCTTCTGACAGCATTAAAATGCGGAGACTGATTACACAACATAATCCTTCAACTCCGGTCTCTTTGTACTCCAAACACTAGTTATATAATAATCTAAAAACATATATATGATTTAAATCATATGCCAACAACAATGGATCACTTTCAGTGAGTGACTCAAGTGAGTCTTTTCAAAGAAGATTAGACATTACTGTAATGTATCTGATGAATGGATAGATTCTCTTTGGTTTACACGGAAGTACTCTGGGTAGTACTGATAGATTTAGCTCTATAGCCATCAACATTTCATTTCATTTCAAGTTTACTTCAGGCAACTGTCCACATTCTATATCTTGTGGTGCAACACTATAAAGGAGTTTGGTATGGTATGTTGCTCAGGGACATGTGTAAGCTTACTTGATGTACTGGGGATCAAACCAAACATCTTTTTTTTTTTCTCAGTATGCACTACAACCCACAATCCAAGTCTTGTAGCAACAGAAGACAAAGAAGCAGAAGTAGTAGCAGCAGTAGGTGTAGAAGTGGCAGGCATAACATTAATTTATGTACAGTAATAGCAGTATAATGGGGGATAGCTGCAGCGGTAAGCATAGTAGTTGCAGTAACAAGCATGTAGGAGAAGCAGAAACAGCAGTAGTCATATTTACATTCAAGTAGTACTGGCATAGTGGCGATTGAGAATGGATCTTATATAATTTGTAAACAAGTTTCTGTTTCTCTGTTGGCTAGCTAGTAGACAAAGTAATCTGACCCTAATGCTGTGATCTGCTTGATCTTATCAACAGTGAGGTCAACTCATCTGTCCAATCACAGTGCACTGAGCATGAAAGACCCCTGACTCGATTCACTTTGCTGGCACTAGATGAGGTTGCGGATGAGCCAGGACAGGAGGGAACTTATTCCATTTCTCATTGGTGTGAATGTGCTTAGCATGATATGCAGTGGCTTGTAACATCACAGAGGCAGAGGCCCACACACACACACACACACACACACACACTCGCTTACAGGACATAAACAAGAGCCATTACATTTTAATCCACCTCTATAGCTCATAGCTTTAAGTATCATGCACTGGACACACCCACACGGTATTAATCTCTGCTTTTTAGGAATGTCACCTATTATGAGACTCTATTCGTACAAAATTAGCGCAGTACAATATTGAATTCTTACTTGATACTAAGAGGGGTCTGTAGCCATACAATGTTGTTTAGATTAGAGAGGATTTCCATGGGTTAAATTAGGATTCTCTATGTGCACCCATATGTGTGTTCTTGCATGCATGCATTGAATGTATGTTCTGCTTGTGTGTCCACTTCCAGTCCATGTTCCTATATATACAGGCTTGCTGGCTGACTAATTGTCTGACTGGCTTGCTAAATGCCCAATTGATAGAATGCTGTGCTAAGTAGTGCTGGTAGCTACATGCATCTTCTAAATGGCTTGATGACTGACTGACTGACTGTCTTATAGACAGCTATAAAAATTTAATGCCTGTCTTCCTGACTGGATCACTGTCTTCCTGGATACCAAGACTTGAAGCATACTCTGTCAGTCACTTAGCCAAACATCCACAATAAGTGCTGCAGTGAGTAGAGAAGCAGATGGTTAGGCTGGCTAAATTGGGAGCTATGTAAATGCAGATCATTATATAAAACAGATATTAATCCTACAACCTGAAAATCAGCTCAGTCTTATTGATTATCCTGGCATAATCAACATATTCTGACATCCACATTATCTTTTCCTTCTGGCTCACTTCATACCTTCTCGGTAATTGGTCATTAGTTTTTAAAGCCCATGTCAAATGAACAATGTTAAATAATGGGAGGTCATTATATCTAATAAACAATATCTCTGCAAAATGCAATTGCTGAACCATTCATTAGACTTAAGGTCTGAACTGAGAAGAAAAAGGCACAGTGATTATGATGGATTGCAATTAGGTATGCTTCATTCCATGAGAACAATACAACTCATATGCCAGGGTGGATAGCAATTCAATTATGTCAATTTCGGAAGTACAATTACTTTGGGAAGATAAGGGAACATACTTCAAAATCCAATGTGTTTTGATGACGAAAAAAAGGCCTTCAGTAGGAGTTTGTTAATTAGTTCATTATTCAACAAAATAGGATTTAATTAAACATGTCATGATATGTACTCTGTATTTGATTCCCCTTAACATGCAGCTAGATGCCGAGCTAGCAGATTACTGCGAGAAACTTCCTGAAATTCGCTGACCCTTTGAAGGAAGAGGAGCTCTCAAATGACAGAACCAGAAAGGAGAAAGGTATTCCTTTTTTTTTTTTTTTTTTTTGTTAAGCTGTTTGCTCAGTGCTAGTCATTCATTTTTTTTCTACGGAAAAACAGACTGACACTGACATACACAAAGCATGCTGTGAAGAGAGAGGAAAAAAAAGCTGCAGAAACAGATGACAACGACAGAAGAAGAAGAGAGGAAAAAAAAAAACTCTTGTTCAAGATCTGAATATTCAGAATGCCGTACAGTACTTCTTATGTTCAGCACCATGGACAGTTCCAGCATCCAACTTATTTTTATCGCACTGAAGTACTACACACACAATGACAATTCAAAGTCACTGCTAACGTACTGGTGCGCCGTAGCTCACAGTGCCTCTCTCACACACCGCAGCACTTCATTGCTTGTTATTAACCAAAAAAAAAAGTGCATTGTCTAAATTCATTTATGGCCACACCACAGTGTTTCTATAAATACACGAAAAATCTCCCACGTGAGATGGACCCACTGTACTTCATGAGCCTCACCATGTGGTATCTATGGTAACCACTTACAGTAGGAGAAACTCAGCATGTGTGATGGAATGTGTGTGTTTGTGGGAGTGTACTTTCAAGACTATTAAGAACTAAATGTGTTCACAAGAGTAGAAAGGTGAGAAGTATCTGGTCATTGCTTGTGAGAATGACTTGAATGAGGTCACGGGTCAGGGTATGGGTAGAATTAACTTCAGGCTATAGCATAAGTTAAGACTCGGTCAGTATGTAGTGGTCAAAAAGGTTTGAGGTTGGGACTTGAATTTCGGGATGTTGGGGGTTAAGTAGATGGGACAAAGTTAGGATTTAGAAAATAAATGTTGTCGATTAAGATACCCACATATTCAGGTTAGAGGTTTGTCTTATATTATGTGCATGGGTTGATGCTTGGATGGGTTGATGCTTGGATGGACATGCAGTATGTGTTTGTAAGCGCTTCAGCATCACTAACCTCACTGCCTATGATTAAACTTAGTGGTATGAAAACTTTGGGCTTGGATAGATACCCTTTTTCTTCTCTCAACCCCCATAGCCACACACGTCCACAACAGCGCTCACAAACAGTAGTTCTTTAAAATCTCTACTGCTTAGACATGATGTGCTGCACCACCTCCAGTGGATTTGACGTCTGGAAAAATTTCCATTGCAGTTTCCATGGAGACCGAACCATATCATAGTAAGATAAAATAAATGTTGATTTTGAGAAAACAGTTGTCCTCACTGCCACAGTTGACCTTTCCCCTGACTGCGTCCAAAAGCTTTGCAATGATCTGCGCTGGACAGCTGCCAACAGCTTGCAGTACAGCAGGAATAAAGGCAGTAAAAGATGTCAGTTCAATAAACTTTATTGCCTCCAGGTTTGTATTGTTATTGAAATGTAAATGTTATGCATATAATTGATCTTCTCTCCAAACAACACAGACTTGTCAACACTTGGAGCACATCTTTCTGTACATCTTTCTGTAAATACACAGACGCCAAATTCCTACCAACGCCGACACAAAAAGTGCAGATATATATATTGCACATGTACAGTTCATACACAAGAATATGTTACATAAACGTATTACACACCTAAAGATGAAAAACAAATGTGTTACCATTTCTATGGTAACCTATCCATTTTCAGTTTCAATGGAAGAAAATTTGTTAGGAAAATTTTATTTTCTACAGCCTGCACACAAAAACAAACCAACCAAAAAAAAAAAAAAAAAAAAAAAAAAAAAAAAAAAAAAGACAGGAAAACTTCAGCAGCATGAAACTCTGCCAATAGCTCCCAGTGAAGGCACAGCTGAAATGAACAATGGTAATGTACTTTAGGATTAGGACTGTCAACAGCTCATATTTTCAATATAAACTGGTTTAGACTAGGGGCATAGATAGACATGCTGTGCTGCATGTGTGTTACATGTGCTCCTACATGTGCAAACTATTAATATATACTGGTTGAGAAAGCATTGGTGTGTACGTGCAAAAATGTGTGTATATATCACTTTGGAAACATCTGTGTGTGTAACCATTATATTTCTATTTCAGTTAAGGCTGAAAAGCTTATTTACACTTTCTTTTAATGAAACACTGTTGCAGTTCTCACACACATTAACTGCAATCAACACATCAATCTGTACTGTGCAGCACAAAACTTAATTTGTCTTGAAAAAAGCCATTAGTCACAAAAAACATTTAACTCTTGTGCAAAATAAAGAAATGTATTAATAATTGCCCCGCTGCAACCAAAATGACACTTGTTTTTATCATCACTAAAGAGAAGACAGTTATATGTCTATGAAATTAAGTCAGTATGAAAAACAGTATTTCATTTCTCACTATAATGAGAAAGTTAATGACATTTGCCAACCAAAGCCCCATGGAATGGCCACAATGATGACATCACAAAAACATCCTGACTCTGAAGTCTGAATGTTAATAAGAATTTTTAAAAAAAAGGTACACTCAGACAAACATATGCATACATACCAAACAATAATAATGAATGTTTTGTTCTTCCAACACGTGTTTTATTATGATCATTTAGTTGATGCTAAATTTGTGCTCACATTCTGAAACCATGCATATAATATTCCTCCTCCAGCAGATGTAAGAATAGAGGGTTAGTATTCAGTCTCTATGGTTACCACTCGTAGTTATGGAAAAAGAATCAATGTCAAAGTTAAAGTCAGCGAGCGTGCAGAGGAGGTACTTTGCCAACTCTGCGAATCTGTCTTCAAACTGAGCTGACCTGGTCAAAACAGCTGGTTGTCTGTTGGGTTTCAGTCTATTTACCTGAATACAAATAGGGATTGTTGTGAAAAACAATCTCAATTATTATTGGTTTTTTTTTGTCCATAATTATAATCACTTGATTTTGCACCATTGGACTGCTTGGTGGGTTTATACTTCATACAACAAAAACGTTTCATAACTAAATGTCCAGTACTATCTACATAGTATATACTCCCATGTTAAAGCTAAAGTGCCATTTTGAATGGCACCAAGTGTAGGCCTTGTTGTGTTACGGTAGCTCTTGATCTTTGTAATCTGCAGGTGGTATAGTGAAAAGGCCAACTGCTGTGTTATCATCCTGTGTCACCGTCTAAATCATCACTTCTGATGCCAAGACACCAAAAGAGGGGCTTTTGGCAGAGGGCCTCAAATAATCCTCCTATCTTTCCCTCCTTCCACGCCCTCCATCTTTCCACCGGTTCCAACTGTGGCTAAAGCTGACACTCAGCCTGGACTCCTGTCAGCAGATCTGGCAGTGATGACCAACGTCTGTCATGGGCATAGTAAAAAACTGAGAGAGAGATGGAGAGAGATAGTGTGTGAAGCTAGGCAAAGAATTGGCCAGCTATCTGCTGTTTTGGTGGTGGCTAGGTAGGGAAGGACACCACAACCTTGAAGAGGTAGCAGGTGGCGCCTCCTCTGGTAGAGGGAGGGTAATGAGGCATAAAGGTTGGCTGATGGACTTCGTTTGTCCTGCTTATCTACACTTCAGAGGTCGAAACCACCACCGTGACATTGTGCCTGGGACAGGTGGAGTTCCTGGCCAACAGCAGCCCTCTGGTGGTGCCAGGGCTTTGCATGGAAACCCTGCAGTCCAGGACACATCCAGGGACAATTTGAGGCAATGTTGATGGGTTATCTTACCTCTAATAGAGGTGAACAGTGATGGATGGAGTGCATCCACTGTAGGTATCATTGTGGCTATGGATCTGTGTGTATGAAACTACACATTTATGTTGAAAGACACACAAACACAAAAATGTCTGGCAAAGTTAGAAGAGTTTTAAATATTTCATATGGTAATATCACACCAGTAACATTTGGCAACATTTGAACCAAAATATAATGATGTTGTTGTTTACTTCTGTTACCAGCACTATCAATAAAAACTGATCAAACCACACCTACAAAGTCCCGATGAAACAGAGTAGATTAGTTTTACTGAGTTGGGTTTTATTGTCCACACTCCTCCCAGTCAATTCTCTAGGTTATTCTAACAACTCTCCAAAGTAATTGCTCAGAGCTCTGAATGAGGCTACATCACAGAAAATAGGTTCAATTTGGCAACAATCAGACAGGTTGTAAACAAGCTGACAGGAAGGTTAAACTGACTTGAAAGAGAAAATGAAGGCAAACCTTAAAATTACAACCCAAACTATCGATTAGAACCGTCCATTACAGTTTACAGACTAACTTCCATACGCCTGTTGACCGTTAAACTCCTTTTTAGTAATTTCAACACACTGGAAAAGCAATTACTTAGTTATCATAAACATTAGAACTTATTACAATGAACCATAATGAATTATGATAATAAAACCCATCTTTTATTAACCTGTAGTTGTCTATAAGCACAATTCTTAGGTACTTGTCTATTGCACTTTCATGTTATAGCTTACAATATCGAAATATATAATAATTATATATAATACCACTGGCAGATGACTCTCTGCATAATGAGTACCCTTAACCCTAATTTACTTTTTAGATGACTAAGACTTTGAATTCAAGACTTTAACATGGTTATTTTGCAACTGTTACTAAGACAAAGAATCTGATTTCCTCCAACGATGGACTACTGTGATGGGATAAAGTGGATAGGTGTATTTAATGTCCAGAGAAAGACTAATTTTCCAGTCAGTTATAATTATACCATACCTCCCTGGTTGTCAGTTTGGGGATTTCTGAATTCTTTTAGTATCTCACTGACCTAAAAGCTCACCTTCTCAATAATTAGAAGGCCATCATTTAAATGTGCCTTCCACAGGCCTCTAATAGAGCTCGCCTGCTGAGTTAAGGAGCTCTAATCAGCAATGTCAATGCTGTAATTGCACTACACATAAAAGAGAAATACAGAAAGGTGTTTTAATTACAGGGAAGGGCAGAGTGCAATTTTCATCTCTGGCTGACAAATTGTGTTTGATTATGCTATAAATATTATGTATGTTAACTGTCGTTAGCTTCTGTTGTTTTGTAATTTTTGGTCTGACATCCAAGCATGACTGCACCTTTATGAGTTCTTTTAGCAACACTTTGTTTGAATAGTTTGACTGCAGATTGTTTATGGACTATTTGTGACATTTTAACTGCTTCACTTCATCTGTAAATGTCAGTAACAGATGAGCATATGACAATGCATGAACACACTCTAACCAAGGTGTTTTTTGTGCCTAAACCTAACCAAACGTTAACCACAGTGGTGTAAAAACAGAAATAGGTTTTATTTGAACAGCTGAATCTTGACTCTCAACTAATAAACTCTTGAAATGTTACAAATACTCTCTAAACTATCTGTTAAGCAAAATTGATATACACATATCTACATACACATATACATATATTGATATATAAAACATCAATACAAAACCACTATTTATTTATATATTTATTGAATCTCCACAGCATTGATGGCTATTTTAAATACCCAGTCAAAGTAACTGGGAGAAATGATGCCACTGTATATTGGCCATGTGCTTTGGCATATTGCTGCTCCATCTCTGTGGGGCTGGATGGATATCAGACAGTCAATCCATGGGAGGTGTTACCTGCTGAGACCATACCAGGTGTAAACTCCACAGTAAGACCACAAGCTGTAGAGGTTTATTAAGAACTGCATAGTAATCCACCCTCTTTCCTTGCCACCTTCCCTCTGGACATGCCTGAAATGTGTAAACAAATAAAAGCTGATCACACTGGCTTTATTAGTTTGCCAATATTCGGCGCTGTTTTACAATGGCTTTAGAAGATTAAATTGAAGAAACATTCATAAATGAGACATGTGGTGGTTAGAGATAGCATTATAGGCACATCACTTAGCATGGATAAATTCCAACAAATATGAACTTGTTCTTGTAATGAAATTGCTTTTTTTTTTTTTTTAAATAATAATAAATAAATAAATATATAGTAGAAGATGAATCAAAACCTCCCCACAAATTCTCAAATCCCCCCAAACCTCTGAGTACAGAACAAATAAAAAGCTACCCTTTGACTCAGAAGAATCCTTATTGAAGCATTATTTTTTACTTACATTACATTAATTTTACTTTGAAGGATTTCAAATTCCGTACTATGTGTGCATGTTTACTTCAGTTACTCACAATGTTGGGGCAAAAGTATTTCTTAAGTTGTAATGTGGGGACACGCATTCTGGAAAGACGGATAAAGTGAGTCCCTACATTATGAATCATTCTGGAGTCGTGATGTGTGGACTCACTTCTCATATGGGAGCAAAAACCTGGTTCTCCAATGGTAAACCATGACAGTGTATGCATGTATGAGTGTGTGAAGAACCAACTATGCCCAGCCAAACACTGTGTGTGTGACACTGTATGCCAATATTTGATTTCTTCATCATGTTTATTATTTATTGCAAAAACAAAAGTCAATGTCATAGCAGACAATGAACTGAGATGTGTTATCTGTGTACTCAGGCACAGATTCCTCACTCACGCACACACACACACACACACACACACACACACACACACACACACACACATCCAAGCCTCTTCCCTACACATGCACATTTTCCATCATCTTGCCAAGATGCCAGCAAACAAACCCCTGTTTACTGACATGAAACAACACAAATGTCTTTTTTTCAGACATTGAGAACATCTTTTTTTATTCATCAGGACAAGACTACCTGAATCTTACATTGGCAGGGATGTATGGTGTTTTACTGAGGGGCTCAGAAAAGCAGTCACCGTATTCCTTTCAGTGCAAAGATGAAGAAAGACATAGATAGAGAGAGAGAAAAGAGGAGAGCTAGAGCCCTTTTGGGAATGTTAAACAATTCAGTAAATCAGGCGTTAAGAACAGCATAGCAGGTCAAAATATTTGTTTGCTTGCCCCAGAGCCAGTTTCAAAGCGATGTGAACATCCTCTGACATTGAAGGGATACAATACAACTTAGTCCTTTTTTATGCTCACAATGCTGTTATTGACAAAACACTCTATGGGTCCACCATCTGTTCGCCCTCTGATAAATATTAGTGAGATATGAAATGCATGCTCAAAAGAGGTCATGACATGTAAACCCTTGACTGATGGCGACCGTGTGTCCTTCATGTGCTACATAAGCAAATTTGCATACTACTTAGATAGATTGATTTGCTTTTCATGACAGTCATAAAAATCTGTGCATGCATGAAAAAAACCCCAACAACTTTAAGTTCTATTCTGATCGCTTTTTTGGGTTGGTTGATTACATAATTCATATAAAACATGGTGACAGGCCCATTAGGAACAGATATAGCAAATGTCATGAGTTAACCATTAACTATGGTTCTGGTCCTACTGAATGCCCTCAAGCACAAACAGGCACTTCTTCAGGAAAACATCAGTGTTCTCGCAGTTCCTGCCAGTGGGTAACAAGGTAGCACTACAGCAACACACTTCATGGACATCATATTAAACCTGTGCTTGAATGCTTGAAAAACTATGGAACTGTCTTGAAGAGATATTAGTGTTGAGTTTAGAGGGATGGTAAAGTCAACATATATATAGTATATACTGTATGTTTGAACCTGATTGTAGCAGATACCAAATAAATGATTCATGTAGATATCAATATCAATGATGTGTGTGTACAGTGGATTAAAATTGGAAAAACAAAACTTATCTCCATGGAGAACACACATTGATATAAAAAAAGCTCTCAAGTAATTCAATCACAATTACAAACACTGCTAACGCTGGTTATCAGCAACAAAAGAGGCCCTTTACTTTTGCAGTTGTCAAAACTTAGCCTGGGCCAACTCATCTGTGCACGTGCAACAATTTAAAACTGTAACATGACTTATTATGTCAAGGAAAATCAACTAGAAAACCATGACAACCTACTCTGCACAGCAAAAAGGAGTACAAGCTTGCTTGTGCTTTCTTAATTAGTGCATTTCTGTGCATTAAGCTATTTGAAGAAACTTATTATGGATTAAAAAAAAAAATCCCTTAACAAGCATTGCCCCAGATTTTGTTGTTGCCTTACGACAATGGAACACAGTTTCTGGGTAATAAGATGCAAGACACTGTAAATATATATCCTAATTGGATTTTTGTTTGCCTTAATTTTTTTTTTTGACTGTGTGAAGCCAAACTAATCTTTGTCTCTCAACAATTTCATATCAACCCCCTGCAGATATGTTATCAATTTGTGCAATGGGGTTGGTAATAAAGCATTGATTATCACCCAATTTAAACTGCGTTTAATTTGACTTCACACTTTACAACGCCCCCCTCAGGTCAAATAAGGTGCAGAATATTGGATTCCAATATTTAATGTGACCAAATCAATAAAATCTGAAAATGTGTGGAATCAGTAGTAATCCAATATTATGGACAATCGTCGTTTCTTTTTTTTGTTTGTTTGTTTTTTTACTTGTGCTTTTGCAGTTCAGTACATTCATCTTCGTGGTTGGCTCACTCCTGTTCACCCTCCTCTCTCTCAGGCAGTAGAGCCGCTGTAGGACTCCTACACAGGGCTCCCTGCCCTAGCATCCGCCTCTGATCCCACCATATCCATGACTGCTCGTGTCCGAGTTTACACAGTGGCGCACATCCTGCTTACCAGTGCGTGGAGCCACAAGCGTGCATGGCTGCGAGAGATGTGCTGCGTGTAGGCTTCAGTGCATACTTCTGTGCTCCATGCATCTCTCGCTTCCAACCCCGAGGCACTGCACTGGCACCGCGCCTTCAGAGTATTAAGCCACGCTTCTCGTTTTCGTCAGAGGGCCGAATGCGTAGAGATCGATGCGTGAGCAACTGTTGGTGCAAGGATGCATTTATAGCACGGAACCCCCCCCCTCCACCCACCCCCCTCCTCCCCTTGTGTGTGTGTGTGGAGAAAAGGCGACGGTGAGTGGGGAGTGAATTCACTAATTTCAGCACCACTGATAGTGAGGGTTTCTTCTTTCTCTCTCTTTTGGAAAGAGTGAGTGCGCAAACGGTTAATGTGTGTTGTTCCCTCAGCTGTCCCGTGGGAGCCGCCTGACAGTGCTCTGTAAAACTACAAGCTACATAAACAGTTTTATCTCCTTTATTCGGCGTCTGCCTCACGTGCAAGTTCACATCCATGCACGGAGGCTCTGATGTCACTGATCAATATCACCATTTTGAAATAAACGTACAATAAATGCCGAAATACACGATTATAGACAATTATGGGCAACGTGAGCTTTATTGCTCTCATTATTGCCTAAGCATTTCACTTCAATCCGTATCCGTGGTTTACTTGAAAACCCATTGATTCATGCAGCTACAGTTAAGTTGAATGCTGTCTCTTGCAGTGCTCTCACATTTACATTAGGAGCTTTCCAGTCCAGACTTCAGCTGGGAACCCCCGAGCATCTCTTGCTGGAGCAGCGGGGTTAAGTGCCTTGCTCACGGACAGTTAAATGAGTTGGCTGACCGGTGTCTAAAGATCGGACCGTGAGACAACCCCACCCACATTTTTTCACCTCGCTCCTGTGGATTCGAATCGACAACTTTACCATCACAGTTCCCGCTTGTCAGTGCAAAAACAAAACAAAAAGAAAACAGCCACGCTGTGCGTAAAGAAACCGGGGAGAACCCCCGTGTGCCACCGAGTAACTTGGTTCTCCTTTAAATTTCCTCCGTGACTGGGTACTACATCTGCCACTACCATCAGCAGCAGCAGCGCTGCTTCTTGATGTTGTGGTAGGGAATACGCATGCGCCCGGCATTGGAATTACTGCACTGGCAAGAATAAGTTGGACCTCGACTGTCTTGACTAAAAGAAGAAAAAAAAAACACACACAACACAACTATGGCAGTGTTCAGAATAAGAAGAATGAGGTGTTTTTGCGTCTGGATGTTCCCTCTCGTAGTGGCTGTGGTGTGCGCCCAAAGGTAAGTGAAAGGGTCGGAGGATCCACTCATTTTTCACTCAGTGTGACTGTCAGAGACGGCATGGGAAATACTTGGGCACTTTATGGTTCAAGAATGTCTTGTATTTAAATATGCTGTTCTCTCTTTTCTCTTCCATAGTGCCGGTGACCCTAGCAATATGTCTTTGGTTAAAGAAACGGTGGATAGACTGTTGAAAGGATATGATATACGATTGAGGCCAGATTTCGGAGGTAAATTAACTCGTAATATCACCAACTCTGTTCGAGTTTTGCGCCTTGTCAGCTGTGTATAATAGTACAGTGTTTAAATGTCTACTACAGTCAGTGATAACTCGATTCGGTTTGCAATTTCGGAAAGTAAAAAAGACATTTATTATCGGCTCCTGCAGGTGCTACAGTCTGTGACATGTTTTTTATGATCCAGCCGAGACAAAACGTGTCAAAACAACCTAGAGTATCGACATAATGTGGGGAACACATGCGTGATGTGGTTGAGAGATGAACGTGGACGATAAAACACACCAGCTCGTTTATTTGAATGAAAAATCACTACAGTAAAAAGAGGTGGCTGTCAACTCCCAATGTATGTCTGTTGGAATTTAATAAGAAATAAACGTCAGTTCTTGTTTATATCCATGTTCCACAGAAGGTGTTCACGGCGACAGGGAACTGTTTAAGGTTAGATGATTCCATGTCAACAACTTTTAGGGGAATTACCAACACTTTCACCGCAGCTCAGCGCATCTAATCCCACCCAAAACGAACACTGTCAACTATTATCCAGCTGACAACAGCTAAATCACAATCTGTGTTCCCATCACGCACACATTATTAACCGCTTCTCTTATAATATGTCAATATATGTCAGGCTACAGCTGATGTACATCTCTGTTTTTTTTGTTTTTGTTTTTTTTTAATCTGTCCCAGGTCCTCCGGTTGGAGTGGGGATGAATATAGACATAGCAAGCATAGACATGGTATCAGAAGTCAATATGGTAAGTAGGCCATTATTACCTCTCCTTTAACAATGGGTGACCATCTGGTCTACAGAGACCTACTATGCTTAAACCTACCAGGGGAAATACCGTCCCAAACCACCGGGGAAACCCCTCTCTTAACACACCTCTGTGTAAATGTGTCTTTTCCCCGATCACTCGTATCGACTTGTGGTTTTAAAAACTCATAGGTAATGATCGTTTTGTTTGAGGGTTGATTGCATGCTTTCAACATCTCTGGGGTTTTGAAATTGATTGACATAGATGGACGCTTTGTTTTTCGGTCTCATTGGTTGGAGGCTGCTTAATTTGCTGAGCAGGTACAGAACCAAGCATCACTAACTTTACAAAATCAATGATTTGGTGGGAATAAAAGCTCAATACGATCACCTCTTTCATGCCTTTTAGGGAAGGTTATAGTATTAGCCAGCCAAAGTCTCAACTCTTATGTTGCTTGATGGGAAATGTTTTAGATTATCTGTTATGGCTGGTTTAGAAACAGTGACAGTGGAAGAACTTGAGAGCAGTGGATATGAGAAGTGGCGTTTCAGTTTTGCTTCATACAAGTGCACCTCCTAGTGATGAGATGTTAGAACTGCAACCCAGTTGACAGAAACTCAAGGATGCATTTTATCATCATAGAAGGTCACTCTTAGCACCTTTGATACAGTTGACAATGTAAGCCAAAAATTATATTGGTGGTAATATACATGGACTTTTGATAGGTTCGTTGTTATCTATTTTCTTGTCGTCATTGTCTCTTTCTCTGGTTGACCTCTACTGTTGCAGTTAGCAGGTTTTCATCATTTTTGTACAGATGTGTCCTGTTGTTGCAGTTGTTTTAGTATTACTAGCCGTGATGTGAGTCACGTTGTGATGTCAGGGAATGATTACATGCAGGAATATTTTTGGCAGCAGCACCCAAAGGCTGTTCCTCATGTTGTTATATTTGTAGACTATGATGATGTGTAGAGATGGGATGAGAAAGCAGATGAGGCAGATGTCTATTTGCATGTATTTACACAGAAGAAGACCTGCACATACATGTACATGTACACAAGCACACACAATGCACAATGCAGGTCTACAGAGCCCTCCACAGTGTCTTAATTAAAGGCACATTTTTCCTGTAATCGATCGCTGCCTTACATTGTGTTTTTGTGTGTGTTTGAAGGAGTACTTTATGTATGGGTACAGTATGTATATTGTAAGTGTGGCCATGAGATGCATTTCCAGGAATCAAACATTATGTAAGGTGTTATTTGTATCTACGTCCTAATCATCTAATGCATAAGAGCTATTTCATCCAATGTATACACAGCAAAAATTGCATCACAATTGTACTAGGCAACAAATGAATGTTGGTATTTGTACTTTTTAGATAGCATTGGTCAGAGAGTGAAATCCAAAAGAGGAAAAATGAGGAAATATGGCACAAGCAATATTTTTACCTTTGGTGTTGCAAGTATATGACATACAGTATGTAACTGAGCCAGCAGGACACTGTACTTTTTTTAGTATTTCGCTTCACTGCCATCCTCTCCTCTGGGCCATAACTTCCAGGAAATAATGTATATCCCACGTTCATTACTCCTGCACGTCAGAGCTGGGGTTTATATCCACCCACACACATGGCCAAACAAACAAACAAAAAAAATCCCACTCTCCATCCTAACACACAAAGCCAGTACCGCACAGCTTCTTTGATCATCCCATTCTTTTGTCAGGTTTGGCCCACTAAACACACTCTAATGTGAAAGGGGAGTCATTACCACCTGACCCATTGGAGTCTCATGAAAAGGAGAGGCCACATGTGTGCGTAATGGTTTCGGCATCTTTGATCTGCTCCCCTTCCTATAAATGTAACCACTTTTCAGGATAGCAGCTGGTGTAGAAGCACTTTTCTTTCTTCCATTTCCTCTCCCCCATCTGGCTCTCTGTCTGCCACTTATTTTGGCGCGGTGATAGAACCACCCTGTGTACTTTCTTTAGAGAACAGATAAGGAACAGGGTTGAGGATAATGGGGAGATGTCACTGAGGGATGTATCCAACAGTGTCCCATTAGCTGTTATGGCAGACCGGGACATCCGTGCTTTGGTGTTTATTAACAGTATATTTTTCTATCACCCACCACTACTTTCTATTGAAGGCCTCACATTAAAAGCATAGACATGAATGGGTGATAACATAGCATATTGATTTGATTTTTCCATAGAGGCCATTTAAATAAGGTACTGCAAGGTGATTTGTCTTAAACCATCTGTTTTAGCACTTTGTTACTAATGTCACAGAGTGGAAACCCATTTAGAAACAACGCAGGCCTCTGGCTCACTTTAGATGAGTCACCAAACTAAGTATGCAAGCCTTCAAGCGTGAGTGGCCCAGAGGGCATGAAGTCCTCTTTGGTATTTGTCACCTTACCCCAAAACCTTAAGCTACCTTTTCTTAGTTAAAGAAGAGTCTCCAGAAAATGGTAGCAACTGATGACTGCTTATATGTTCTTACTGTGTACCAATAGCTGGATTTACTGAGTCATATATCATGTAGAAAACTGCATTACATGTCACTTAGGCCCAGAGCCAGACACGGAATGAGAAGGCTGGGGCTGGTGTTCATTACATACCAATGAAAGGTCACTTGTTCCTGGGTGTTGGAGCCAAAGTCCCAAGCCTTCTAGGGTGAAAAAGAATAGGATATGATTGTGTAAGACCTAGGGGTCAAAATTTTCACCCTTGTGTATGTGACAAAGAGAGAGAGAGGGACAGAGATAGATGGGGGAAAGAGCACTGACATTAACAAGTCACCATGTGGAGAGCCAGAAGCGATGCTGGTGATGGGGGGAAGGTCATGTACCTAGTTCTGCTGTGGGTTCATTCTGCATGACTCAGAGGTGGACATACAGGGAGGGATACATTCCCTGAATACCAATGTCATGTTAGACATTCAACCCAAGGCAAGTGACTTCGCAACGGACTGGTCAAAGGTAGGAAAGGTAGCTATGTAGAGGCATTGGTTGATTTCTTTCATTTAGCTTTCTCCCAGCAATTTCTTTTCTGCACTTTCTCCACTGCCATTTAAGTCTTAATATTTGCTTTTGGTTGAGCTCCTGAGCACTTGAATCCTAAGCCAACAGTTTTCACAAGGGAAGAAATACTCCTATCTGAGGATGAACTAAAGTTCTTATCTTCCTCCAAAAGGCAGAAATACCATTATTGATGCACATAAAGGTCAAGAGGAGCTTATTGATTGTTGGAGAGGCACTGTGAAATTCAGAACCCCCCACTTTAGTACCCAGTTATTTCTACCTCTCAGCAAAAGATATCTGTGATGGGATGTCTGCAATAAATGCATCAAGACTACCCTGAAAACGAGTCCTGGACAATATATTATACAGATGTGATGCATTATAATGGATGTTGGCTGAAAGGCAAAGAGATTATTGCTTGCCATATGATAATGAAAGGAAAGAAAGATTCTGGAAGCACTTATGTGGTATTGCATAATATCTCATCCGGACCTGAGAGCTTTAAAATGATATTAAGTCTGCATCTGTAGTTGTGTCTAAATCTATTTCACAGCAGCCTTCAGTATTATATTGCTGATGTGGGCAGAACTGTAAATTGATGAGCAGCTGACATCAGCCAAAAATAATAAGTCAATATTGCTTTGGTAGATTTTCATGGCCCAGTATATAATGGTAATGGTGACGAAAACATCATCTTGATCAGCTCATTGTAAAGCCTAACAATACTAATCAATAGATATATAATGCTATTAATCTTTAAAGATGACGAATGCAGCCTTTATTTTTTCTTTAAAAGGACATAGTTACACTATTTTTTCACTTCACATACACTTTTGTATGGCTGGGTTTCACCAAAATTCAAGGGTTCATCACCAATGTCTTTGTCAGCTCACTGTCTCAGATTATCTCCAAACTCCTGCTCCATGATGGTTGCATAGTAACTAATGAGAGTGTTGAGGCAAAGTGTGAAGATTCACAGACCGAAACACATTTGAATTGTGGGGGGAAATAAATAAAAATAAATGTGGTAAACTCAATTAAAATGTGCAAATTTATGAAGGCACTCAAACTTATTGTAAAATGAACTGTCACACTATTAAAAGTATCCCCACACTATCTTAACAACTCAAAACAAGCTAATGAGCAAATAGGGATTGGCTTTAGTCCCCAGATGTAATCCAGTGTGATAAAGTATTTAGTAGAGAAGTACAGTTGAAGATAGTATGGTAACAACACAACACAAGGAGGTGTAGTTGGTTGGTTTAGATAATGTGCAGCACAAAGAGAAGCTACAAACAAAAATGAGCACCAGCATGTGCAATGTTTAATCACACAAATCAAATTATCGAGTTGGCTGTGAAGGATAATTAAAGTACTCTAATGTACTGCATTAAAAGTTTAGTTTAGTTACTGAAGTCCTTTGGAGTGACTCTTGCAGCGTCCCCCTCTTATCCACAGTCTATATTAAGCCTGCTAGCATATAGGGCAGACATGGAGATACTTGTACATTGATGATGTCTGTAGTGAGGATGTAAACTCTCTCTGTGTGTCTGTTGTACATACACGTCCATAAATCCTGATCCCCCACCAGTCTCCAGTCATGTTTCCTTATGAACTGGTATATAAATGTAACTACCAGGAAAGCAGCTGTTTGAATTACGTAGCAGACAGTGCTTATTGAGTCAGACTCAACCAGGGTCCTGCAAGGATTTGACTTTGTAGTGTAATGGAGAAAGCCATCCTCTAATAACAATACATCAGTCTGACTCAAAGATCAGACTCATGTCCGAGCTTCTGTTTCAAGAAAATTTCATTAAAAATTGTCTTTAATAGCATTTGAAATACATGAACAACTCCCTTATGGTGCAGGGCATGAGGAAGGCAGCTCACTGCATATTTAATAGCTGCATGTGAAACATTAGGACAGAAGAAAACAATAGACAAATGAATGATGATTAAAAGCACAATCGTCACTGAAAAATACTTAGAATGTTTAAGATTAGATGAGCAGTTAACCCTATCCTTCCTGTTAGCAATTTCAACTTCATATAGTCACTGTACTGACTGCTGTCACTAGAATGGAAAACAGTAGGAATTACTCAATTAAAAGTTACATAAGAACAATCTCACAATCTCAGAGGCGGAGACTCAATGCAAGTAATCTCAGTCGTTTAAATGTGCCATGAAGAAATTGAATTTATCACCCACGCAGCACAAGCATGAATAGTGATAACTTTTACCATTTTTTGGGCCTCTTGTGGACAGTATAACAACCTGAGAATGCAAGTTTGACATATTCTCACCTGCAAATGCAGATACAGCAATTGTGTAAGGTACACATCAAGCAGATATACAAACAACATTAGCATTCATTTGTCATTTGGACTCATTTAGAGTCCTGTTTTTGGCCACCTAATGAATATAAATGAAATATTCACTCTTCTTCCTGTTTTGATATTTCATAAGTCCTGAGAGAAATGTCTTTTTAGCTGCTAAATGCTCCACGATTCACTCCAGGTATCTATCAATCTATTATATGTGTAGTTAGTGTATGAATGAGTGTAGAAAGAGACAGAAAGGGGTGACTGACAGCAGTGCAGAGGAAGAAGACAGCAGGGAAGTTGTCAATCTTGCAGTAAATGTACAATGTAGGTTACAGTTTGTCAATGAATGAAAGCTGCAGCTTCCCTAGACCAAAGTACAGTTCCCGTGTGTTGTTGTGTTGTTTCCTGGTTGTTTCCCAACTGCGTCACTCTGACAATCAGCTCTGCCAATGTTGAGTGGGTACTCTCCAAACTACTATAGTAGAAAACGAAGTAGAGGTACAAAAAGCGAGCTTGGAGTCCAGTCGAGTTGTGTTGTACTATGTAGTAGAAATATGACTTTAGTTGGCATGTTTGCAGTTTTGTGGTGGGCAGGTGGTACCAGCGAGTTTATCAGAGCTTTTTTATTAAAAACTGATGACAATTTTGTCAGTTTACAATCAGCAAGCTATTCCTTTATAGTCCTCAATGCCTGTCATGGTCGGATTCCCCTCGAAATCAGACAAAATGGGATAAGATAAGATAAGACTGTAGTTGCTTTGAAGACACAATATATAGATTTTATCTTTGTTTTTTTTGGATAAAATAAATAAAGGACCTCCCTCATTGCATCGTGATTCTACCATGGATGTCATATAGTATATATTACCAGCCACTCAAAATGACTGTCCCCAGCGAGCTATCATCTGTATGTGGTAAGTTTGGGTAACAACCTGAATTTCTTGCTTTATTGTAAATCAATCAAATACTCACAATGTAATTAATTCCCTTCAGCTCTTCACTGTCCAGTGCACAGGTTTGATCAATACAGTATCTCTAACTCCAGCTGACCTGAAGGGCGGTAGAACAAATACAGGTTTGATCAATACAGTATCTCTAACTCCAGCTAACCTGAAGGGTGGTAGAACAAATATCAGGTGTGACACCAAATATCTACAGTAGGTGATGTTGGATTCTGTTCACTCAGACCATTAGTGTTTTGTAGGGAACTTTTTTTGACTGTCTATTTTAATCCTTTATTTATTAGGCTTTGATGTGTGGCACCCCTTAGGTGGAAAAATATTTCCATCTTTTTATCACCCCTTCATTAAGCCATATCTTTTTCACCTGGCTTTCTCATTACCACATAAAGAACTTGACAACAACCTGCTACTTCAACAACAGATTCAGCAAAAAAAAAAAAAAAACATGAAACATGCAGAAGCTGTATACAGCAAGCTTGTGAAAAGTAAAGTCACAAAGGGTGGTAGAGAGAATGAAGGAGGGATGGATGAATTGTGAGTAGAGTGCTGGAACGCAGCATGCTCTCGCCTGCATTATTCATGCTGGTAGGTTTAGATTTATATGCTTCCCTATAGAGTTTTAGGAATCCATTTAGATTACACTCATGTGCCACTTGAACACAATAGAAGGACAGACATTAAGTGGGTTGTTTGTATACTGAAAAGAGGCTTTTTATGTCACCAATGACAATACATAACATATGGGTAGCTGTTTACTCATTAGCAGAACCAATTAACTTAATATGTATAATGATGAAGATGGTGGTTGTGTTGCAGTAATGATGATGGTGATCACGATGATAAAATGAGAAAAGAAATAAGATTCATATATAGAACACGAGGAACCTACAAAAACTATACTGTGTACCTAAACACGTTAGATCAGTATGAGCACCTGTCTCACCACAGTCTATGCTCTTGGTCTTAACCATAAGATTTGCCATATTGTTGTTTGTACTTGATAAATTCAAGACAGAACGTTGTACAAGCATGTTCAAGAATGATGTTTCAGCCTGTGAGTCTGACTCATTCAAGACTCAAGACTAGGCAAGTGTAGCTCTGCAGGACTGACTGACTAATACTGTCTATCATATCCTGAAGCCATAACATAGGAGGCTTTATCAGTTCTAGTTTGTTCATCACTGCTGAAAGCCTCAATATTATTCTATTAAAACTATTAAGACAGATAAACACTCCAGGTAACATGTTTTTTCATTACATGGGTACTGCAGTTCTGAATATATCCCTGCTGCTGTAAACCCTAGGTACCTTCAATACTCCCTAGGTTCTTAAAAACAGTATCTGCACCCAAAGATCTACTTCAGTATAGAAATGAATGGACTTGGGGTTAATTGTCACAGGAAAGAGAAATGACAAAATACTGAGTAGCAGACTATCAAAAATGAGTGGTTCGGGTCATTTGATGGAATACATAGAAAATGTAGAATGACACTAGCCTTACCCTTTAGGATAAATCTTAATAAACTTTGGCATATTTCTATGAAATAATAACGATCAGCCCAAAACAATCAAAAAGTTAGTATTCACACTCTTTCTGCAAAAAATATCCAGGCACAAATACAGTTGGAGTTGGAAGCCCAAACTCTAGAGATGATTAAGCAATTACTTGAGCAAGACAACTTGACAGTTGGATAAAAAGGCAACGAAACAAGGCAAAGAAATGCAAAATACTGAGGATGGAAAGCCAGGCAGATGGCCATATATAAACAAGTAGGGAGACAGGCGGGGAAAACAGAGTGAAGGCTGGAACAACGAGGCGACATGACAACATAGACAACCTGGCAGAGGCTAACTGTGAGCTCTCCTCCAAATATACTGGAGCTAATTACCATTGCTACTGGGTGAGCGGGTGACTGAGTTAGGTGACGAGCAGGTCTGGTAAAACTCAAGAGCAACAGCTGGTGGGCAGGTGAGGAATGACACATTTGAAGGAGAATTCAGAACACAGGGAATAGTAAGAGGAATTAGACAGGAGGGCAGGAAGATTACCGCAGGTTTTTGTGCAGTCAAAATCTCATAAGCTGTTTGTACAAAGATGTCTGGGTAAATGGTGATTGGAGCTGTAGACCATTATTTCTGTTCTCCCAGCAGATGCCTCTTTAAATCTCATCAGTAGTCTATACAACAAGTTTCTGCAGTTGCCCAAACTTTGTTTTTGTAGTCTGTGAATACTCTACTTAAATGTTCTTTTCCTCCATGTTCCAGCATAGTGTGCCACCCACATTCTGTTTTGTATATTTTTACTTTTATTTCCAAAGATTGTGCTTATTATAGATCATAGACACAATGTAGAAAGATATGGGGGAACACATACACACACACACACACACACACATATATATATACAATATAACTGAAAATTCATGTAGGGAAAGCCTTTTCTCATTTGCCTTGCAAAACCAGCTCTCTTACATTTAAAGCTGACTCCACTTTGTTGTATGTCTCTTTTGAGCATAATCTGCAGCATCTACTGTAAGTGAGTGGCATACACCCATCACAGTATGCACATGCACACACACTGTCCTAAAGCACCAGTATCATAAAGATGTGCTTCTTAGATCGTTATTAATCTTACAGACGCTGCTTATTGTACAATTAGTAACACAGCTCTAAATGTCAGGGGAAGGAAGGCGTGTAATCAATTCCCCCAGGTTAAACAAGCTCACTAGTTAGGCATCTGATTCACTGTTGCCTGTGACAGTGAATGATGGGGTGGATGTTTAGCCATCAGACAACAGCCCATTCCCTGCTGCTGTAGGTATGTTAAACAGCAGCATCTTGTGTGGGGAATTGACAGCATATTGCCATTGTGCCATTCGCTCATTGCAGGGCAATAATTTACACACCTGTCCTATGTCAAGCTGATGTTGGTCTCTTCTGCTGCATTCGCTTATCGCTGTGTTTCTCTCCCACTCTCTGGTCTTTCTCTCTGTCTCACTTTTGTGTTCTCTTAGCCTGTTTGTTAATGACACAAGGCTGGGGCTCTGCTGCAGAGGGGATTAGACAGAGTTACAAATCAAAGTGGGTTAATCGGCTGGCCTACCATTTCAGGAGGCATCTCTCTGTTCACTGGCCCCACTGATTTATTTGTTTGTGTGCTATTGTTCACACTTGCTGGCACCAGTTGTGGTTTAGTTGTGGTGAAAACAATACCAGTCACAAATGCTAAACTTCAGTGTGAACCAGGTATTGCATTAAGATGCCTTAGCACCATTAAAATCACTAGCAGTTATTCTTACATGACAAACCTAGTATAACTAAATGAAATTTGGACAAATTATAGTTTTTTTCATGAATTGTAGAGGCAGTGCAATCGCATACAAAATTAATGGAAAGAAACAATTTCACGCAAATTTGCCCGGGGTGGCACATATTGACACAAAGGCGTGCCCGTGAAAATGTTTCAACTTGAGCAAAAAATGTACATGTATTCCTGAGCTTTATGAATCTACCTCAGGGATAAGAAGAGCTGATTAAAAATGCACAGACACAATCCAACACACACTTAGTGCGTACTTTACTAGCTAACTTACAGCTGACGTTTGCACATTTATCCTCAGGCCTCATGCATAGCAGCTGGAGAACATCGGAGGGAAAGCACAAAACATTTTCACCATAAAATATGATCCAAAATCAGCATTGTCTCAGGTAAACAGCACAAAGTTACAAGAATAGGTGTACAGGTTTCAGAGTGGGAATGAAAGAGGTACCATTCACCTGATTACATGTCAGCATAACATCAAAATAACATCAAAATGGTGGTTTCAGACCATATAACATGTAACATAGGTGCAATTGCACCCTAATTCTTTGCTTCATCCATATTGTGAAATTGATTAAAACACGGCATACCTTTATGTTCTTTTTTTAAAATCAATTTTACAAGTAAAGTCTTTGAAGTTAGAATTCACAAAATTACTAAATGCCTTGAAACCAAATGCTCAGCGTCTCTGTAAAGACCATAATTGACAGTGTTAAATGTTCATTGACAACTATTTGGTTTTGACAAGTGTTGACTGGAGTATTTTTGAGTCATGCAGCTGATATGGCTATGGGCGAAGGACTTACAGTATTTATTTATTAAAAATGGTACATTATTTCTAACACTCACAGCTTGCTATGCTCACAAATGTATTTGTTAGGTTCATAGAAAGGAAATTTTGCACAAAGAAATCAATGATGAGGAGGAATGAAAAAAAGACGAAGAGATGAATCTGGGGTCAAGTTTTCAACATTAGTAATAACTGAGAGAAAGTTTTTGTGTTTTACTTCACTGATCAGGCTTTGAAAACTCCAAAACACATTCAAAGGACCAGTGTGAAGTATTCAGTGATGTCCTTTCTGGCATAAAGCAGAAGCTACAGTGGCTGTAAAATGCATGAAAAATGCAAAAAAAGCCCTATCTAGAACCATTCTTTAGTTTGTTGTTCTGGGCTACTTGAGAAACTTAGTGGTTCAACGTGGTGAACCTACTGCAGCAGTTGATATAACTTATTTCCGGGAGACTACACACAAATGAAAGTATATTATATTTATACAATACACATATTGTAGGGCCTAAAGCTTTAAACCTTCTATCACTCCTGCCTTGAGTGTGTAAACATCTCCTCTGTGTTGTGTAGTGTTGATAACACTCATCAATGTGTGGGACCTATTTTTAGATTCTTAATCAAGGTAACATGTTCAGACTAACACACTCAGTATGATATCCCATAAAGTGTGAGTAGAGTGAGATTGATTCATTTCAGCTCATCCATCTGCAGTGACCTAACCGAGGTCAAAAACGTGTATGTGTGTGTGTGTGTGTGTGTGTGTGTGTGTGTGTGTGTGAGAGAGAGAGAGAGAGAGAGTGTAGGTGTATTTGCTTTAGTATTTTTTGTCAAACAACAAAATAGTGTTGCAACTGCATGGGGTCTAGCATACGAATCTTAGGCACAGCTATGTGTTTATTCTGTTTATTTCACAAAAATATCTGTATTCCAAGACTTACATCGGGAGTTAATCCAAAAAAAGAGTATAAACAGAGTCTAAATAAAAACTGTGTTACTGTTAGTGGCCCAGTAAGTCATCCAGCCATATTGCATATATCTTTCTTTAAAAGTGGAGGTTGTAATGGAACCAGATACAAATGAAAATAAAGTTGGCATGGGCTCCCAATTACAATAAATGTAAAAGCTATTGACAAAGAAATGTGCCATAATACCTCATGCAACCATATTTCATCAACAGAGGAGGAGGCCCATATCATATGAAGTTGGTTTTAAGTGTTTTTTGAGGTCCTGTATGGCCGTACCAATTGCTTTTGCAATCACAGGCGATTGCTTGGATCCAAGAGGGTTAAAAAAAATAATAAAAAAGTCAGTGACAAAATCTGATACTCTTGTTGTCGTGTACTTTAAGTGTCCCTCGCTTTAGTTTGTCATCTTCCTGTCAGCTGTCAAGTCATGCAAAGTGTCAGGCATGCAGTATATTTGTTTATAATCTGGCAAATGTGCACTATGAAAAGTCACTCAACTTTGGATAAGTGTGTGTATGATGTATGTGGTTTTCGTTTTGACTATAATGGCTGAGAAGAAGGACTATGAGCTTGAAGCAAATTGTGTCTGTTGGATGACAGATTTGGTTATATTTCTGGTCTA
Organism: Argyrosomus regius; assembly: GCA_946959425.1. Lineage (NCBI taxonomy): Eukaryota > Metazoa > Chordata > Actinopteri > Sciaenidae > Argyrosomus > Argyrosomus regius. Next base: position 19,493,861 of record OX336896.1, on the reverse strand, counting down.
GACAAGTGAATTATAGCCAGGACAAACATTTCTAGCTGCTTCATTTGGACCCAGCTGGGAAAACTCTACTTGGTTTGCATTCAACTTTTACTCACTGTCTCATTTTATCTTTAAATATAGCTGATAACACAACACAGGTGTTGTCATCGACATATCTCTCTGGTTCCTTTATCAGACAACTGTACAAGTATTAAAAAGTGATTGAATCATGAATCAATGCTTCCTGTTTCACACAAGCTAATAATAATCTCTGGTCCTAATCAAATCACTGTTTTATATGCATGTTGCCAAAGCATGAACATTGATCAATGACAACACCTGTTTTGTTTGAAAGGCTATAATGAGAGAACAAATATGAAATCACAGACATTTGCAGGTGTCTTACTACTATCTCAGCCATGTATTATGAAAGCTGAAAATAATTTTCCCCATTTTGCATGAGGTCCAGCCATTCCATACTGGAGAAACATTTGAAAAAAAAAGCTTAATTTTGGGGGGGTTGACAGTTCCAGTGTGAATACAAGACCAAACAAAGAGAAAATAGTGCATTTTGAAAGGTCTTTGTATTTTGATTTCTGTAAGATGAATGTGCTTTTGAGTTATATGTATTGATTTTTGCTTTTTACAAGCTGAATAGATTTATTCGCATGGTCCTGCTGTTCTGTCTTGTCATCAAAGCCGTATAATTGGTGTTGTGGGTCACTGCGGTTTGGCTCATGTCTGGCAGTAACACACAGATTTCACAGCACGTGGAAACACATACTGCCAGTTGTCAATGGGGCACAAGACTAGATTCTGCTTTATCACAGCTTGTCAAAATACAAGAAGTTGATAATGGCCAAACAGGAGAGACGGCGGGTGTGGATTGGTTTTCACAGCAGCTGAACATGACACTGAGAGCTGATAATGGGATGGCGTCGAGAGGGATAATGAAGCAGTTTGAGTGAGACTTTTACTGTCACTTCACTTTCTTCACTTGTCTGCATTTTTACTTATATGTTTCAATAATAGAACTAGAGTTAAAATGCATTTCTCACAGTACGAAACAAACAAACAAAACAAAAAAATAACCTTGTTTCACATCTTTGTGGCTCCTTTGTTGTCCCCTCACTCTCTTTTGATTCCAGAAAGCAGTACAGTTGTAAATATGAAGCCAAAAACAAGTGCTAAGTTGTCTGTTGTACTATTAAAAGGAGTTTTACATCAGTACCTATGCTAAAGATGAAGCCCAAAGCAGTTTCCAGCTTTTTTTAATACCTCAGACATTTTGTCAGATGTTGGGGTGTATTGAAGGAAAACATAAAGAGAAAATAAAACTTGACCAGAGGTTAGTGAGGCATGTAAGTGTCCTGAAATGCTTTCCTTTTGGTTACTGTAATGGAATCTAAACACAAGAAATGTGTGTCCATCCTTTTGTATTTGTATACACTGTATTCTATACACTGATGTACTTAGTATTGCAATGCCAGACATGAAGAATACAACCTAAGTGTTTTATTGCCTGGTAAGTAGTGGGAGAGCTTGCCAGCAATGGGGCAAGAGGAAGTAGTTGACTCTCATCTTTTATCAGTGCCTCTTCTTCTGACGAGTAGAAGGTTGTATATATGAATTTTATTTATGGAACAATGCAGTTTTTTGCTGGATGTTTTAGCCAATTTGCCCTCTGATTAGTCAATATCAAACCTTAAACAAAGGATTATAAAAGGGACTTTTTGTTTTGTGGTATATTTTTTAAGTCAAAATACTCTAAGTTACATTGGGATTGGATTTCTTTTATTTTCTTATCTTTTTGCCAATGTCAGTAATGTTATTATTATTTGTGTTGTTTATCAAGCTGTTTAACATGTAAAGTTTTAACAGTGGTGTTTGAAGTAGGACAAAATATTCTCATCACACAAATAAGTGCTGAATATATTGACATGTTTTATACATGTTGTATATACAAATTCTTCAGGTTACAGTGCATTTTGGTCAGATTTCTGTGACAACTACAGTTTAATGGAGATAAATGTGTTTATTCTTGTTTATTTTATTAGGTGTTTAATGAGCTTAAAAGTGACATTTGAAAAACTCACTCATGTTACTCTGGATATTCCACAGACCTCCACATTATTATTATTTTTTTTCATTATGTCGATTATTTCCACAAACTTTCAGAGTAGATATATTGTAGGGAAATCTTGACCATTTTCAACACTGATTGTGTCACAGTCGTCCTTCACAGCACCTTTACCATAGTTCTTGAAAGCTGCAGATTCCAGTGGTTTTCATCAAAGCCTTTTGAATAAAAGCAATTGAAATTTGTTTCAGTTGAAAAAGAGAATATATAATGGAAAATGGCTCGACATCTAGCCATTGTATGGATCTCAAATCAATATTATGTTTTATAAAAAGTAGTAGTGCTGTGTAGATAGATTCGATTACTTTCCACAATGCTATGTCTCTATTGTTATCCTTGTATGTCATTGACACATACACCCAGACACATATTCCTACATTACCAACAGTGGACTATAATTATACACTGACTAAGTGTGGACCACTATTAAAATTATTTATTTATGTTATTTAAGGTCTTCTTTTATCTTCTTTTTTAACAGAGAGCTCCATATATTTACATCAGGCTATATATTTTTATCCTCATCACACAAACTCTTATTTTCCCTTAGACACCTTGGATCAAAAGTCAATAAAAACAATGCAGGCAGTACAGTTGCACTGTGGATTGAGGCAGGGTTGTGGGGCGCAGAGACAGCAATGTGTTGGGTGGAGAATAGGCTCTTGTGAATGAATCAGATTGCCACCAACTCATGTTGAATTAAAATTTGTGCCTATAATCTTCCATTTTGCAGCGAAATTACATGTGTATTCTATATAAACTCATAAAACGGTTTAATTAAATTAAATTATTATTTTCTTTGGTATTTTTGTCATATGAAGCATAAGCAGTGATGATTACTGGTTAATATGTATGTTGATGTTGTCCAATGTTCTGTGGACAAAGTCTCTTTTTGATCATGTGATGACACAATACACTATATGGGAACTAAGGCTCATCATAATAATTTGTATATTGTAATGGGCCCATTGTCACTACCTGCCAGCATGTGGACCAAAACATCAAATGCATTAATTTAATTATTTCAACCAATAGTGGACCTCCAAAATGTCCCCTGTTGGTCACTGGTCTACTGTAATGATGCTGACGTCCACTGTTGGATAGGTACACGAGTGTACACGCAAACTCACACATACACACAAATTCTTAAGCTGACATCCTCCTAAAGCACCCCTGTGTCTATTGTAGGTCAGCCTAGCTGTGAGAAGATATTGCTTCTTCAAGGGTGTCCTTGCTCAAGGAGATCCTGTATACAGGCCATCAAATCTGGACTCACACAACTCAGTTCATGGACAAAGAAAAAAAAACCAAAACATACACTCAGATTTACACACAGACACGCATGCTAAACTGGATTTGTGGCTCAGATATAGGTTGATAACCAGTTTTCTGTACTTACCTGGGCTCTATACGTGCTATTGATCCACATAATGCATATATTGCATTATCTATCTGTTGACAATGTGTAGATGTGGTGTGTGCTTCTGAGTACTCTGTTTGAATAGCAATCAGTTTCGTCCTCAGTTCCCCAGACCTCCATAATGCATGAGGTGTGGGACTCTTCTAGTGGATCAGTGTATTTGTATGTGCATTGAAAATGTCGGATAGTCAAAGGACAACTATCAAGAGCTTAAGCAGCACCAGAAAGGCAGAAATTTGGCAGGTAGCAGTAGTATTAGACATACAACTAGACATCACATACATAAACACATACATGCAAGGAATGTGCATCCATGTCACCCACATCTACACACTTCCACACGCAAGTCTTGAAGCAGGAGAAGCAGTAAGTGGGACAAATGACGTGCACAGTCACGTTTATTTCCCCTTGTCTCTGTGGCCAGCTAACCTTCCGTCTAGTGTCACTGACAGCTGGGACTGAAACCTCCATCAACTTCCCGCTTGTCTTCCAGTAATAATCTACGTCCTGCTCTGCCTTCTCTTCTCTTCTACATCAACCCCCAACCAACCGTCCCTCTCTCTCTCTCCGAATTGCCACTCCACTCCACTCCTCTCCAGGGACACAAAAGGGCCTGCAGATGCTCCAATCGACTGCAATAAATTGTATGTAGTCAGTTAAGCTGCACGACTGCCAACTGGCAATGCTGTGAACCTCTGCTTTGGGAGGGCTCTGAGGAAAAAAAAAAGGTTCTTCCAAATTTGATTCACCTTCAGCAGCTTGAAAGCTATGTCCAGGCCAGAGTAAATGATGAAAGAGTGTGAAGGAAATGGGGGTATACACAGAGAGGGAGAGGGATAAAAGACACTGAGAGAAAAGGAGGGAGAGGAGCAGTGGGATGGAAAGGGAGGTTAGACAAAGTACAAGTAAACAAACAAGAGTCTGGGCTTTATTGAAACCTGTCATCTAGTTTCCAACATGCCATAAACTAAGGAAATGGTCTTGAGGGAAGAAAATTACAAAGTGCACTGAGTCTAAGAGCTTTGGTCAGAGTAATGTTCTTATGGGAATTCATTTAACGTACCGAAATGCATGCAATCACTCTACTAACTGACCAGCGTTTTTTGTTTTTATTCCAAAAACACATCCAGACATATACAGACACATTTATATAAGTATTAAACATAAATTCTATCCATATAAGCAATGGACAATCTATTAATTCAGAAATTAGAGCTTGACTGATGATACTAATATTTTTTATGCCTGTATGTAAAATAAAAAAAATAACAATACAACTCAGTTTTTTTTTTATATAAAACCAAACCAAAAACCAAGTATCCCTTCAATTTTGTTATTAAAGAATTGTGACCATAAAACTGGGTGGAACATTTCTCACTTGGCTAAATAAACTTGTTTGTGTTCTCTGGTGGACAGATTATGTAACACTGTTCCTAAATTACCTCAAACCGCATCTTGTTATATCTATTTTGATCTATTTTAAGATTTTTTGTGTGTGTGTGTGTGTGTGTGTATAAGCTGTCAGTCTGACTGCTGTGTTCAAAAAAATATCAGCATTATTTATTCTGGAGCGAACAGGCCAAATGAAACCCCTGCAGCAGCCCCTGTATGCCTTTCCTGTTGCAGATTTACTACATGCAGTGCACAAGCTGTTCCAGATACAGAGCTGAATCCTAAGGACTCCATACACATATCTCCAGAGACTGGGGAATATATGTCACTCAGCTCTGTGGGGATCGGCATGTTTATTATTAGGCCTCTTTGGAAATGTTGTGCCCTATGCCAGGTTCCTCATACCCTGTCGCTGGCAGCATGAGGACCGTGTGAGACAGGAAATTGAAAACCACTTGTTGTTGGAGGGCTTTTTGGAGGAACTGAAGTAGGTGGATGATAGAGTGGGGTATGGACATATGGCTGAGTAGTGGAGGGATCATATTTCCTCCCCACTAAAGGTGTTTCAAAGAGAGGAGGAGAGGGGAGAGCAAGACAGACAAGGAGAGGATTGAGAAAGAGGGGGATTCAGAGGCAGGCTACTTTGGGATTCAGTCCCACTCTTCAAGGTCAGTACACTAGAAATCATTTAAAGCAACATATACCTCTCACCATTCCACCACAATCACATGCTTCGTCAATCCATTTTTGCTGGTAATCATTTGATTGATTGGGTGCCCTTTCACCTGAATGCAAAATATGTCATATTTGTAAAACAGTACTCCAAAGCTTTCTCTTGGCAAGCTTTGAAGATGATATTCAAATCTGATTCCTTTATGGAGCCCTTCAACACCTATCTAGCCCCTTAGAAGCTGATCCAACACCTGTTATGTTCTCTAGACAGCTCCCTCGGCTGTATCTGTTTAGCGGTAATGATCTAAGCCATTCACACTCACCTTCAGTGTTTTCCCGCTTCTCTTATTTTTTTACCTTCTACCACATGCAAATAGATGCAACAGGAACTCCTCTGAGATTGAGATGGATGGACGGAAAGGGAATATAGGAAAGAGGGGGAGCTATAGGGAGATGTAAATGGAAGGATATTCATTTAAAGGAAAGACGGGGAGTGGGAGATGAAATTGAGAAAAAAAATTACATTAAAGAGAGGAAAAAAAGGGAATGGTTGGAGCAGATGAGGAGAGGGATAAAAGAGGGGGCAGAGAAAGTAGCAGACGGAGGTCATTGCTGGTGCTGAAATCAGAGACTGGAAGTGAAGAGCTGTGAGAATAAAAGCAATTTGCATCACTGCTCCACTGAGCTTTCCAGTGCCTTTCATTTACCCCCCCTCTCGTACCCTCCCACACCCCCTAGCCCTTCCAGCAATCTCCCCACACCATTCCACATCTCAAATGGAAAACTGCCTTCAAGGTTAGTGGGAAGAAAGAGAGATATATAACCAGTACTCACTATTTAGCCATCCTCGCTCTGATCCCTTTCTCTTTTCCCTCTCCCTGTAGACTTACGCTTCCATTCTTCCATCACACCTCATCACTTCTCAGTATTTTTTTCCACTGCTGCTCTTAGTCTGTCTGTCACTTTCTTGCAACTTTTCCTCTTTTATCAGAAACAACAGCAACGGTCATTAGTTCAAGTGTCCAATATGACATATGTTTATGTTTAATTGAACAGGACCTCTAGTGGCCATGTAAATTAGGACTGTAGTAGCGTGATATTGTTGCAGACTCACACAACCTCATAAGGAGAACACAACAAAGACATTGTATCATTTAGGTTAAAATGATGCACATTTACGATTTTACACACAATTTACACACCCATCAGGCATGGAGCAATCTTAGTATTCAACTGGAGTCATGTTGTTGGCTACCTGCTGAATATAATTGGATTCTCATTCACTCAGTGATTCACTCTCTGTTTTTGGTCTCCACTCTACAAATGGAAGTGTTTGCTTTTTTTAGCAGCTTAACATGATTTGCTACGTTAAACAAACGGGATAGCTTTGCCTACTCCTTTTGTTTGATAGTTAGGGCTTTGCTTTGGTTGAAAACAGCACTTTGAGAACACTGAGAGAGAGCAAAGTTTTAAAACCAAAGTTGCAAATTCTCAAAAGGACACTATCAAGTTCAGTGTAGAGCTAAGGGGAACTGTTATTGGAGTTGTTATTGATACAAAAATAAGTTCTCACTGTTCTCAGTCCAAGAGAAGCCATGCAGTGCAGGTTTGGTGATGAGATGTGAGGGGTTAGTGGACAGGGCAGCTTGGAGCATGAATGGGGTGCATGGGGTCGGGGTGGGCAGCTGCAGTATCTTTTTTTTTTCGTTTGATTTTCAAATGTTTTTTGTTCTTCCACAAGTTCACACTGATGAGACAGAGACAGCTATATATTGTACAAGGTCAGTTTATAGTGCAGACAAGTCAAGGCACAAATCATGTGATTCATTTAAGGAGTGCAAGATGGTTACTTACAAACACTTTTTGCATTCATGAGTTTCCCTAACAGGCAAAACATATCAGATAGAAACTGTAATATCCATGGCACAAATTGCCAATATGAGATTTTACACAATTTGGCTGCCTGAACTGCTGACTGACCAAGCATATACTAGATACAGAACTGTCTGGAATCTTTGCCACTGTCTGAGAAATCTGCCCACACAGTGACTCCGGCTGCAAAATGTGCCCTTTCAGTAATGAAACAGAAAGGTTTGCAGGAGTTCATTTGGGAACACAATAGATCGTTTGGGCTGGGCTTTGTTAAACGTTATGTGTTTAGTTAAGAAACATAGAGCTCATAGTGTCGGTCCAGGAAGGAATAACAAAGTAATTTGTGGCACACAGATCCAGTGAACATCAGTTGAGTCCTTGAGTTCCTCCAATTCATGTGATAAAGAACTCTAAACTACTCGAACTGTTGTTGTTGTCCATTGTTGCATTGTGATATGAAATTCACCACTCATCAGCTCAGTTTTTCCTGTTATTTGTTTGAGCTGTTTTCTTGTCTAATAATTGACCAAGCTGACCCAAACAAATTCGAAAATTCGATTTCCAAATTCGAAATTTGGAAATCATGGATGCCACCTCCTCACGTCTCAAAGAGGATCAGGCTATACACATGGCATGATGGGTAACCTGCACATTTGTGAAGGCACAATTAATGCTGAATGATATTTACAGGTTTTGGTGCAACATATACTGCCAAGTATACAGAGCAATTTTCAGGGACGGCCTTGCTTGTTTCAGCAATACAGTGCCAAACCCCATTCTGCATGTATTCCAACAGCATGGCTCCATAGAGGAAGAGTGCTAAATTGGCCTGTCTGCAGTCCTGTCTTGTCACATATTGAAGAGTAAAATACAACAAAAACAATAATGGAAAACCGTTCCACTTTCAAGATTACTGCCAAATCAATTAGTTCCCAGACGCTTATAAAGTGTTAAAAGAATAGCTGATACAGCAGAGTGGTAAACATGACCCTGTGTTGCTGGCATCAATTTCAAAATGGGCATCATTTTTCAAAAACAATAAATTTCTCAGTTTCAACATTTGATAAGTCTGTGTATTATTTTCAATTAAATATGGGGTTTCAATGTTTTCTGCATCATCACAATTTGTTTTTATTTACATTTTACACGGTGTGCCAACTTTTTTTTGGAAACTAAACTTGTAAACTCTTGAGGAAAGTTTGATCAGCCGTTATCAAGATACAGTAAGTTATTTAATCTTCAAAAAAAGGAGCCAGAATCAGTCAAAAACAGTAAGAACCTGAGTTCAACCCAAAAACCTTTGAATTTCAAGTTGTTCATTTATCATTCCACAAGCAACATTTTTTAACTAGTCAGTATACATATCAGTTACAGACTTACATTCAGGTTTTCATATCATAAGGGATCCTGGTCATTACTATGTGAGTCTTGTCACCAGTTTGTGGCTTGGGGTAAGATTACTCAAGATGACGAGCAGGTCAGAGAATATATTTCAGATAATTGTAGGCTGTTCAATTTGCATCTCACGTTCTCAAATAGCTACAAGCTACTGAAGAGTGGTGATGCCTCTCTTAGTACAGTGGTGTACACCATTAGCGGGTCAGGTGAGGAGTCAGCACACAGAATAGAAATGATCTTACGCACCAGATTCTCCCCCGGCTGTGCACCGCACCCTTGCAGACTTTTGATGATGATGTAGCTGTTGCGCATGTGTCAGTGTGCTGAGCAGCAATGTTAACTCTGCTGTTGTAGTTTTGTGTGTAAAAAAGTGAGTGAAAAAATTTTGTTATGTTACATTTATTATGTTCTTTAAAATTAAACGCAGATAACACTTTCTACCACATCTTTAATGCGTAAAGAGGGCATTCATAATGCATTCTGATGCATTCATAATGTGTCATGACTACACTGATGAACACACACAATGTTTGCTGATGCACTCTATCATAAAACATTATAGATATGACTTATTATAAATTGAATGGATTCGCTTGACTAGTTATGAACTACTGTAGAGGTTAACTGATGGAGCTTATAACACATAATGACTACCTATATTAACTAATACACACACCTCAACAATCAACTATAGTAAAGACTCATAGTATGGTATAACAATCCATGCAGTTATCTTTGTCTGTTTAGTAAAGTGAAGTACATAACATGCATGTACATGTGTTTATGAGTGTAGTCATGAAGCATTATGACATAATGCAATGTAGATGTGTTTTTCATACAAAGTGTTGTCATGTCATTTTTGGTTCTAATTTTGGATTGAAAGGTTTTAGAACAAAAAATAACAAGAGTAGCAGATAGGGACATGACTGATCATTGGCAGTTTGATTGATTCATTGACTGTTTGACGAGCTCTGTAAGAGATGTATTTATCAGGAGATTTTCCAAATGAGAAACATTAATGCAGTAGAAACTGGATATTAGTTATTAGTTATAATGGATTCTCACATTCTGTAGTAGCTTTGAGTGTAAGGATATAATGATCACTTTATATTGTCCTCTGCTTGGCAGCTTGGCAGCACAGCATGTCCTGCACTCATAAATCCAACATCATTCTTCTTGTATCATTCTCTGTCTTCTTTCCTTCCTCTTTCCATTTCTCTCCCGCTCTCTCTTTCTCTCTCTAACATAGTTTATGTACTGATGTTCATTATGACTGTTGTTATGACAGCCTCCCTTGCACTTACATGCACACAGCCATTGCAGTTATTCTGGTGATTTACAACCTCCCCCCTCCCATGGAGAGAGAATGAGAGAGGCACGATAGCCGTCTTTGAGGAGAGCTTTATGTTCACAGTAAACTAGCCACAGTGGCAACTCCACAGAGCCCGACCCACAAAGCAAAGCAAAAGTAGATAGGTATTCAATAATAGGCTCTCGGGGATGGCAATGGAAATATTAACTCACTTAATAGTTACGCAACCATGTCACAATACACCTTCTTATCCACAGCTGTCAGTTTTTTTTACAGCTACTTAAGAGTACTTTGGATTGAAACAGTGGTGGGGAGGACTGTGTATATGACAGAATGGCTGCTTGGGCAGCAAGTGATGAAATACAGAAGATCATGACTTGCTATATTCTTGCTGTTTCATCGTGCAAAGGACATGTTGCATATTGAAATATTGCATCACCAGTGCCAGGTGAGAATCACGGCTGCATTGCTTTCTTCTGTTCCTCACCTGTGGCTGTGATCCCTAAAGTGCAATAGAAAACACACACACACACATGCACAAAATGCATTTAAACACACAGGATATGATCATATTGTACATAGTGCATCATTTCTTAATGTCGTTGAGACAGACTCTAACAGGAAGAGATACTGTATGTTTGTGCGTGCCCACAAGAAGGAGAGGGAGGGAAGTCTCCTTGATGTTTCATGCATCACAATAAACTCCTCCTTTGATGGAGTGCATTGATGAGTGCAGCGGAGATAGTTTAGGAGATCTACATGGCAACAAGCATCTCTTTATTCAGCCACATGTGCGCAGCAGTGTAGGCTGTTACATAACCACCAACCAGGGATGAAGTGGTGATGAAGGCAGCACGTGCAGCTAAGCATCTGTTGGTGCAAATATGAAGCCACCCAGATTTCCAACCTTGACAGTTATTTGCTGTATTTTTTTCTATCATTCCTTAATCTTTTATTATCTCTTCTAGCTTCTACACTCTCCTTGAAATGTTCTCTTCAAACTAAGCTGAGTAAGGTGTAACGTGTTTCTTTCATGTATAAAAACCCTGTTAATATAGATATTTCAATAATCAAATACACCCTGCTGCAGGGGGCTGCCAAATTATAGTTTTAATCAATTTTAATAGTGTTCATTCATTGATTTATTCATCCATTCATTCATCCATTCATTCATTTGTTTATTTGTTTGTTTCTTCAATTTAATGGATTTTGGATTACAAACTTCTTTATTATGAATTGTAAATGTGGAAGCAGCTAAGCTATACATGGAAACAACTCTGGAAAAATAAAGTATTAAAACACAGATTTACTTATCATTCTATTCCCATTCTAAGTTGATTATAGTGATCGAGTTGCCACTATAATATTTATATCTATTGAAAAACCCAATTCTCAAACTCACAGTTGTCACCACCTCAAGCCAAATAAGGCACAAACAACAATAACATGACAAAACCAATTTAAGTCAAACAAGAACTTCACTGAGAAAAAGCTGCTCATGTTTCCTTGACTACATCCAGTCAATATCCAAGCCTCCAGTTCCCAAGGTGCTGTGGGATGTCAGATCTGTAGCCGACGGGCATATTCAAAAATGCATGTTCAGCCTCTTTGCCAGGGTGGATGTGACACTCATGACAAAAAGTTCCCTGAGACAGCAAGTTTATTTAACTTAGTTTTTCATGGATGATTGGTAGGCTTCTTACTTCAGTAAGCTACGTGAGTATTTGACTGCTGGCATGACTGTTTGCTCGTGTCCTAGATTTACTATCAGGGAATTTCTTTTATGTCTTCATAAATGACTAACCTACTGTATGTATTTCAGGTTTTGTGTGTGCAATCATAGAATAATAATAGGAAGTGTATCCTTGTTTGTACAGTCCCTGAATATAATTATGATCAGTGCTCTGAAGGCTTTTGAGATCCCAGTGAATTTACTGACCTGTTTATTAGGTATTGTGTGTAGGTTTTAGACACTGTGCACATTTTTGTAAAGCATGGGATAGAAATAATATAGGACCCCACTCATTAAAAGATTGTTCTATAGCATGACTAAAGTCCACTGGGTACCTCCGAATGTCCAAATAAAATATACAGAAGCTTGCCACTATTGCATGAAGCTATACACGTTTCTTCTTCAGCCCAGCTATGCCTATAATAAATTCATGAAATGTCTGATGTTGCTGAAAAAGAGCTTATATAGTGCATATACTATCTCCTTTTAAAAAAAAAGAAAAAAGAAAAAAAAGAAAAGAAACATGCATATTATGTCCAACACACTTTGATGTCTGTGTCTGCTATGTAAATCAGACATATACAGTCCCTCAAAGGCTACATCCTGTCTGTGCATGACTTGATGTGATAAGAGGGGATGGTCTACCATTCTAGTTCTGGGAGGACAAACAGAAGAAAATGGGTGAATATGTTATGCAAGTACAACATACTGAGCCCATTTCACAAACAATACTTAATCCCAGAGAGACAGCAACTGTCAAAGCAAATAGAGCATATAGGAGATATTTTGTAAAGCAGTTTTTTTTTTATGTTGCTATTTTAATTTGAAACATAGTCTCTCTTACTCTTTTCTATGTATATCTTTATATATGAATGTCACATACCCAGAAAATACATATGCATATGCACCAACCTGAACCATCTGTCTGTCTTTCCCTCTCTGACACATGCACACTCTTTCACACTGTCTGTCTTCACCTCATGTTTCTATGAAAAGAAGTAATTCCCCGTTGCTTTGTACTGAGAGTTTTTCGGCCTGCACTGCTACTGTTCCATTTGCTTTTAAGTGAACTTCATCCAATATTGAAGCCTGCAGTGGAGAAGTATTACAGAGCAGCTGTGTAAAATGGTGACTTTTGGGGGTAACCCTCTCTTCTCTCTCTCTGTTTTCTCTCAATCTTTTTATTTTATCCATCTCTCTCCCTCCCTCTCCCGGCCACTTTCCTCCTACTTTATCTGTCTCCTTCTCCTCTGATCTCTCTGGCTCATCCCCTCCCTTCCCCTCGCTGTCCTCCTATGCTCCCTTTCTATGCACTTTTAGGACTACACATTGACGATGTACTTCCAGCAGGCCTGGCGAGACAAGCGGCTGTCCTACTCTGAGATCCCCCTCAACCTGACCTTAGATAACCGGGTGGCTGACCAGCTCTGGGTCCCTGACACCTACTTCCTCAACGACAAGAAATCGTTTGTCCACGGTGTCACGGTGAAAAATAGAATGATCCGACTGCACCCAGATGGTACCGTTCTGTACGGTCTGAGGTGAGATTTTAATCTCTTAAAATGACATTTTTGACTACGCAACAAGACCAAAGGATTAGGTATTTACATGTGCAAATAAACACAAAAAAAACATAATTGCTCCCACATGCTGGACGAGTACAGCACCAGATAATGATAGACCATGCTGAACAAATTGTAGTCATTTCCACTTCATGTTGTCAAACACTTCACACTAAATCTTTTGTCAGTATAAGTTCTATTTTTAAAATCAAACCTGGGAAAAAACAAAAACAACAAAAAAAACTAACTTCTACCAACTTTAATATAACAATGAGTCAATGATTGCTTCATTGGACTCAGTCAGTAATTAGCTCATTAGAGCCAGATGAAGAAAACAACTGATGTGAGGTGCAATATTGCCCCTGAGCGAAAATTATAATGTTGATGAAGTGACCTACTTGTGTCCTCATTTACAGGACTTGCGCACATCACCAACTAAAGGCTTCTGTAATGCAAAATTCAGCTCATTTGCAAAGTGTCTGAAAAACTGAATACTGAATACTGAAAGTACATTATATTGTTTTATTTTTGTGTTATTTTCTGCTACAACTTGATCAGTAACTGAACGAGAGCAATTTAGGTTACATTTTATAATTTTTGGCTTCCTGATTTTAGACCTGCATTAACCAGTTGGAATGCATTAGTTTGTCAGATCCCTAGATGAATAACTTATCTCTATAAAACCAATCAAATTGTTACATTTTAAACTGTATTTGTATTCGTAAAAGTAACTTTTTCACTCTACCATGTAGGCAGACCACACAGCCACATAGTTGCTTGCTACACAAGGCCCACAGTCTTCGAACAACAACTCAGGTTTCCTGCTAATGTTTCCGTCTTTCTTTGCAAATACATGCTACCTTTAATGATCAGACAAACAGCTAATAGTTCACTTCTGGTATAATGTCAGTTTGCAGGATAGATAGTTCATTTGTGGGTCAGCTGCAGCACATTAAATAGCTTAATAACATTTCTGGAAATGTCATTATGATCTGTTTGAATGTGGCTGTGATCCATACTCTTCAATACCGCTGTTAACAAAACACTGTCCATACACTGTCCTTGACTTGTGATCCACACAGATTCCATCACAAGTTTCTTTTTCTCTCCATTCCCCTGTCATTGCTCAGGTTGCCAGCTCTGTTGTCAATCATATGCATACACTGACAGATGCTGTACTAGCCCCCCCCCAAAATACCCTTTTTCCTCCTTTCAATTATAAAAAGATACAACAATGAATTGAACATTTTCACTAACTTTGATTTTAGTCAGACGTTGAATGGAATCTTGTCAGATGAATGAAGCATCCATTCATCTTAGTCATGCTTTCTACCAAAGAACAATTCAAGAGCATATGGTTGTAATTTGTACAGTCTCCTCAGTCTTAGTGTGATAGATGAGTTTCTCAGACAATGACAGCTTTCAACATTCACTGAGTTTGTTGACACCTTAAAAACCCAACAGACTTGAGTTCTACTTTTATAAAACATCAGGTTGGATTTTCTTTGTAAACAGTTGGAGAGGCCATTTCTGCATATTTCCCCAAGTTGAGACTGTTACATGTAAGAAATAATGTGCAGTGACCCTGTCATTGTTGCGAAATAAACCCTGGGTGAAGAGGAAGACAGGGTGATGTAAGACCCAGCCATGGAGGCAGTGGAGGTGAATCATTCTGAAGGGGTATATTTATTTTTCAGCCCACAAAATGTTGATTTTATTGATTTAAAAATGATTTTATTGCATCGCCTGGGGTCCTCCAGGGTCTATGATCAGTACTACGTGGCTATGTTATTCATAGCAGTGGTCTGCCATTAAGAAATAATTTGATAGAATATAGTAAGTGACCAATCAGAATTGAGTATTCAACAAAGCCGTGTAATAAGTTAATATGACATGTCCCATCTGTTTTCCAGTTGCCAGAAACAAAATCCCCATTGTGCAATATAAATTGATTGATCCATTCCACTGAGTTTCAACCTCTCAAAGTTAACATGATTACCGTGCACTTCTCACACCTCACTGATGTCTCATCAGTTCATTTTGCAAATAGGCCTCTGATGCCCAAACTCTATAAAAAGTTATTGAAAACCATAACATCTTAATAGCCATCATGGCAGAACATTGGCACTGCTGTGGGAGAGTGAAATTAAATAGAGAGACAACAAGACAAAGAAGGAGAGAGAGAGAGTGGTGTTAAGGAGAGGATTAGAAAGAAACCTTGTCAGTATTGCTCTCTTTGGTCTTCTTCATCAATGTTGTCAGTCTTCATTACTCACACAGTGGCCTGTTACAGTGTTCAGCATGTTGTAATTTGCTCAGGGTTCTTGCATGAGGCTGCAATATGTCTCTTTTACTGCCTCTATGTCAACCAAAGAAACATCTCTGCCAAGGTTTGATGGAATTAATGCGCTGAAGTTGTGAACACTTCCATGGCAACAATAGCGTAAAAAGGAAGAGCAATCAGATTCTGAAGCACAGGAGAAAAGAAAAGAATGGCAGCAGAAAATACAGGCAGCTTTTCCCCTTTTGCTTCAGTCTCACACAACAATCAGTTACATTTTACTTTTCATCGATCAAGTGCTAAATGGTTGAGTTAAAAAATATATGTATATAGATAATGATACTGAATATATGCCTGAATTTGCCCACTCAAGGAACTTTCTGCCAAAGAAAAGGCACAGTTGCTGTTGTATTGCTGCTGTTGTCTTGACTAGGTCTCAGCTGATAGATCCTGTTCTATTGTAATGTGTTGTACAATGATGCCAGAACCTTCATGAGTGCAAAGTAAATATTTTTTAGAATTATTTTCTCTGTGCTCATTGAATTGTTTGATTACCTTCAGATTCAAATCCTTTGGTCAAAAAAACAAAACAAAAAACTGTCAAATCAGAGTTGAGTTTCAACAGTGACACTTGTGTTGATGAAAAAGCAAATCATCACACAACAGATTCCTACACAGAAGCATCAAGATTACACACAGCATCAAGTGCTTCACAGGTTTTTGAAGTCACTTGATGATGCTGTTTTTTCTTTAATCTTTTGAGGTTTATTGCAGTGGGGAATAAAAACATCCTGAACATATTGTTCCAAGAATGTTGTCAGTCCCCTGGGACATCAATGTGGCATCTCGAACTTCTGCTACAATACAATTAATAATGGTGCTTGATCATTGCGTCGAAGCGCTTCCCTCTTGCATCAGAGCCAAAATGCTCATTTCCTGGGACAACAAAAAGGGACAAAATCATAGAAAAGACAGATAAACAGGCAGCAGCAGATTGTGAGAGTCAGATTATTCGGAAATAGAACTCAAGTTGTACAAATCATCAGGTCATTTGAGTTAAAACAAATAACCTGCAGTATCAACTCAACCATTTAATCCAATATGCAAATAAAAGATCCATAATCACTTGGAATATGGGTTTGCACATTTCCAAAGTTATGACAGTAAGTAATATTGCTTTGGTTGAAGTGGATTAGATTGAAACTGGGAAAAGAAACCCATCACCCTTGACACTCAATATCATGGAAGTAAAATGACCAGATTTTTGCAAATCCTAAATTGGGTCATGGGATCTTGCACGTCAATGAGTTGACACAAATCCATGAAGCACACACAGATAAAGCATATTACTGTCCCCTGGACACCTAATACAAATTATGTAGCTATTTAATTTATTATGCCAATAAATTAGATTAGACTACATGAAACTTTAATGGTCCCTGAGTTATTGCAGAAGCCAGTAGTAAAACCACAAACCAAAGGAAATTTAATATGAAATATAATTAGGGTTATGCACATTATAATTATTATACTATGACATCATATGGATACATATATGAATAAAGATATACATTATGAATGCGTTTTCAGTATCTTAACTCAAGCTGGCGTGTTCTTCTAAACGTTAAAGGAATAGTTTGACATTTTGGGGAATATTGTGTCCTACATTAAGAATGGAGCTAGGTCCAGAATTAGCTTAACTTCACATAAAGAATGTTAGGGGGAAAGAGGTAGCATGGCTCAGTGAAAAGTTCAAAAATATGTCTTACAGCACCTGTAAAGCTCACTAATAAACACTTATTTGTGGTTGTTTAGTCACAAACAGAAATGTAAAAACGGCAGTTTGGAAGAGTTATTACTGTAGAGTCATCAATGTAAAGTTGCCAGGCAACCAGCGTAGATGACCAGATTAGGCAATTAGGCTGCCTGCAAGAAAAGCTAGTATAATATGTGAAACATTTCCACTTTCCGGAAACAAAATCTAAATGCACATTATCAGAATTAGCATTACTTGAGGAGGAAACTTCAGGAAAAAAATGATTTATTTGATGATCAGACTCATTCAAGGTGAGTATGAGAAGAAAGAAGGTCTCTCTACAAACACCTTCTTGCTGCTGATATTAATCTGTGAATCACAGTTAATAGTTCTTTTGTCACATGTATACAATATTTTTAATAAGGAAATCCAGGCCACATTATCGTTCTACACAAAGCGAGATGCATTGCAAAAACCGAGAATTTTCACATTGAGCCACCTTATTGGGAATGTAATTGGATGCAGCGAGTCCATCAGTGCTGATAATAGAGAAAGCCACACACATCGAATGTACAAACAGATGATGAATATTCACACACACACGCTTTACTGTATTTGCCAATGATGTGCCAATTCATCCCAGAGATTCATTATGGTGGCTAAGAGGCACACAGCACCAACCCTTTTTGTGGGCTGATATGCATTCATTTGCACACATCTGTTGACGTGTAAACTCGTGTTCTCTTTCCACATAATTTGTAACACCCCCACACTGATCTTCAAAACCATTTCAAGGGCATTCTGTAAAGAAATGACAGCAAATAACAGAAATTGACTTCACGAAGCAGTGCAAAAGCAAATGATAACAAACAACAAACGTGCCTCTTTGGATTTTTCAGCCACATCTGAAGGAGGGTCTTGCCTTTGTTCTTGATAGGGGTTATTTGCTGCAGGATAGGGCTGAATATTCTCAGTTGAACCAACTAGTGTGGTTGTCACTGAGGATTAGTGAACACAGGCAGACTGCAAGATTAAAAAACCTAGAGCCTTTCTGACAATTAAGCAGTGAAATTAGCATTCATACATAATATCTGATTTTAACAATCAGGTTGACTAAACATTTACATTAAATTACAAACATAATATTTTGTGATTTCTTTGTTGAATATGTAATTAGTGTCACATCATCCAATTCATTTGGTTCCCTGGGCATCCTATTCCCTGTGTTTCTGACGGGTTGTAGGTGGGAACCAGCTGGCAATGGGGGATGAGTACTGTCTGAGTGCTGTCATTATCTTAAATATCAAATAATGTTACTCTGGCATGCAGCACATTTTGTGTCTCTCAGTGAAACTGGCAGAACATTGCAGGAAGTGGAAGAGAGGTATTCAGATCCTTTATGGAAGTAAAGGTGGCTGTACCACAATGTAAAACAATACTGCACTGAAAGTAGAAGTCACAGGGAACTATGAAACTCTACTCAAGTTGATTACCAGTATGTCAAAACTGTGCTTAAGGCACATGTGAATGTACCCTGAAGTCTACAGTATCACACTGATTAACACTTTAAGTGACTAGCTTACTACTAGTAGTATTATTACTACTAGTTATACTGAATGTAGCCTTGTAGGCCACAATGTACAAAAGATGTAGAAATGAAAGTACAAAAGTAGCATCATAGTATACTAAAAGTACCAACTGTAAAAGGAGCCTACTAATACTAATGATAATAATGTATCCATCCATCCAGTTTCCATAACCGCGTATCCATATCAGGGTTGTGGGAGGGCTGGAGCCAATCACAGCTGGCATTGAGCAAGAGGTGGGGTACACCCGGGACAAGTAGCCAGTTCATCACCGATATTGCATAATATTATATATTAAATTCCAATTGCTTTATAGCCTGCTCAGTGAATTGCAGTAAATGGAAATATTCATATTCAAGTAATAGTAAAAAGTACCTCAACATTGTACTTTTTATTCAAGTAAAAAAGTGAATTTTGTATTAGGTGATTGAGTAAACAGTAATATACATTGTAAATATACTTAGTTACTTTCCGCTAAGCATGTCTGTTCTGAATATGTGACCAACATTCAACACATTTACTTGGCCTGTATTCCAGTGACGGCAGGAAACCCTTAAGGCTACTTGGCCCTGATTTGACCTCACAAGTTTGATCCATCCAGGAACAGAGTCTTCGAGCACAGTCTGGTAAATATGGAGGGCCACTGCAGGTGATGCAACATATGGAGCTCAGTTGGTGCGGTTGGCAGTGTCCTCAGGCAGTAACCAAGCAACCAAGTACTATAAGACTGAGAGAGAAATGCGGCTTTGCATCATTTAATGGATGGGACAAGCAAGAAAGTATGTGTGGGTAAATGTACAGCCAGACAGCTGCAAACACATTCAGGCACTTAAAACACACACATCCACAAACAGACAGACAGTGATGAAACAAACATGCACAGGAGCACAAATGCACACATGTAACCCCACACAAACATGCATCACCTTTCCCTTTCCCACGCAGACTCTGCCAGAGGCTCTTGCTCTCAGTTCTACCCCAATGACTCCATTTTGACACAGAGATCAGAAAGTTGCCAGGAAGTAACCGGCAATTTACTCCTTGGTTAAACACTTGGAAGCCACAGAGCCTCATCACCAGCAGCAAATCCATCAGAAAGAAATAAATGCTGACAAAGACAGGGGACAAGAAAGAAAGAAAAAGGGCATGAGGATACATCTAAACCTAAGTTCAAACAATCTTCCTGTCTCATTCTGGGGGGTGGAAACTCCTGAGGTGTGTAATATGAAACAGCATGTTTATGCTACAACCCTTCCATTTGAACTTGTTCATTGCTATTTAACGCTCCTGTTATCAAAGTGCCCTCACTGTCTCACCTGATATCCTCTGTCCTCAAATGTTCTCATTTCCTCTCCTTTCATTATTTCTCTCCTGCAGTGTCTTTCACCTTGCCGCTGTCCCTTCATGTGAATATTGAGAGAGCCACAGCTCAGCAAACATAAACAATTTGTGAGAGATCATGGTCAAAGTTTGTTTAAATGCATTTGCTTTTAATGACCAATATCATTTTTTTTTTCTTCCTCTTTAGGAACCTTAATGGCCAAATACTGTAAATATGACCCAGACATTTAATTAAGGACCTTGTGTAGCTTTTGCAACCCACTTTTGCTTGTCTCGATCGGCAGTGTTAAGCAGTTCTAAAAGCCATCTTGCAAACACAAGATAGTGACAGAACTCAAGATAACCAAAGAAATGCAATGGGTGCGGAAGACTTGTTCCTGAAACTGTTTTAAGTACAAGTTTAGGACTCACAGTGCACTGGTTAAGTGTCAGCAAACTTGAGTTATGAGGCAGTATCCAATTAGTTTTAGTCACTTTTTTTGTGTGCTCTTTTTCGGAGCTCTGGCCATGTCTATAGATATGGAGGAGGCCCATCCTTAGGGTGAGGAGATAATATGCCATACTTTTTTGGTGAATTTCTGTACCCAACAAAACATTCATAAACAGCAAAATAACAAACATTTTTGGTTTTCCTTGATTTGGGTTTGACCTCAAACTAAATATAATAAATATACCACATGGACTGTCTTGAATTGGGTAGGTGTGGCCCCACCTGTTTACCATATGGTGCCTGTGGTGAGCTCAGTGCTGAGACACAGACAAAGATGATTTACAGACAGAGTGGGATGCATCTATATAGAGGCATGTCATCATAACAGCTCAGGGAAAGTATTGTTGTATTGCTGCATCATTATTTCAAAAGCTTACAGATGACTAATATCTCATGCAGTGTTTTGTACTGTTGTCCAATATGCAATTGCACAAATCTTGGATGGCTTGGATTTTAAACATACTTAGATTAGGAGATGCAAGAAGATTGGCAGCGCGGTGGCTGTTGGTCTGCATAATGGAACAGTGAGATAGAAAGAGCAAAGAGAGAGCTAAAGTGAGAGAGAGAGTGCCGCGCAGAGACACACGAGGGTGATTATCTCTGCTGTGTAACACAGAGGATTGGACTCAAGATGAGCTTCTCCTCTGGCACAAATTTATCTATGTTGTCAGGTGTGCCTAGACGATTACCCACCATGCTGTGTTGCTCTGTGGCAACTCCCTCAGTGGGAGTCAAGTTCTCACACAAGACCAGAGCCAAGGAAGGAATGGCAGCCTATTACTCACAGCCTCGTCCTTATGTTCCCTTCACAAAGTCTGATGGACAACATAACCTTATCTATTGACTCATGGTTGGCTGCTGTTATTATCCTTTATTATCCATCCCTGTCTATTTGTTTTGAACATGATTGGAAGGCTATTATGCTGACATATATACACAATATATGATAGGGGCAGTAAAGGCCACTGCTGTTTGAAACTATTATAAAAGCGTTTACCATGCTAGAACATTTCTGTTTGAGTAGTAGATCAGATTTATGGAAAATAATTCTATAAATAATCCATATTTAAATTGCTTTATTTCATTTGCAATTCACTACTTACCATACATGTACTGTAGCTGGTCTAAAGACTAAGAATTGGAAGAATGTGTCTGTTTCCTTTGTCAAAAAAAATCACAGTTATGTGTTTTAAGCAGCTCTTTAAATAAAGACAGCATTGTCAAATAATTCAACTAATAATGAAAAGATTTCTATCTATGAGTTTGACATTTTGATGAATTGGATTTTGGCTCATTTGGTTTCTGCTCATGTAGACAGAAAATGAAAGTTTGAGGTCAGCTAATGAAATAAAAAGTAAATACTTAATAATGAGAAAATAATTAAACACTGAGTTTCTTCCATTCTAAAGAACTAAAAACAATCTGATTATGTCAAAATTTGATTCTTCTTGAGGGAAAGTCAAATATTTAAGCCTCTGGTATCAGTTTTACGCTCCACTGTCCCTTTACCTCAAAGCTCTTGTATCTGTCTATAGAATCATCCCTGAGGCCATCCCAGTTGAAATGGAGATAATAATCTACAGCCTTATTGATCGCTCTCTCTCTTTTTTTTTTCCTTTTTTTTTTCTCAGCATGTTATAAGGTTAGGTAGTGTTGATTTGACGCACCTCAGGTGCTAGAGATAAAAGCTAGATCCCATTTCAGGTTAATTTAATTTACCATTGTCATTTAAAGCACTTCCTTAGATTGTTTTTAAACTTGTTAACTAAATGATAACTCTGAGACCTTTTGTTCATGAACAGCATTGGGATTAAATATCTACCCATGTGTTAGATGCCTTTTCCATTGGTCCCATGTTATACACAATTCAAACAACACCCTTGATTTAGGCAGCGTTCAGACATTCGCTGGCTTATTCATGTGTGTGATAGATAATAAATTCTCTGATTGCTACAGTCATTAAACTTCATTGGTATCTTGAGGTACAGAAGGAAGATCATTTCATTATTTTGAAGAATTGACATGTCACCATTTCCTTTGTTCCTATGGAGTTCTACCAGCATCTCATATGCTCTTTCCTCTCAAGTGACATTTAAGGTGTTAAGAACTTGAAACATAAAAATCTCCTTGATTCTAAGTAGAGACAGACATAAAATAACCTCCCACAATGTTGTATATTCTTGTTTATTCATACAACTTTTCACACTCACAAAGCAAAGCACTGTCAGTCAAATCAACAGGAAGATAGACAACTGAAACTTTACACACACAAAAAAAACTCACTTAAATAAAGCTTTATGACATGCATTTTCTGTTTCTATTTATACATTACCATACAGCTATGGAAATAAATTTAATTCTTCTCTATGTGAAATATGTAATTTCCTCTTCCTCTGCTTCTGCTTTTTATTTCTGTAGTCATATTAGTAGTGGTTGTATTAATACAAGCAAGACTCTTGATTTGTAATGACTTGGGGATGTCATCAGGTTGTAAAACACACATACACACATTTCATCCCACATATGTCATGATGATATGCAGTAGTCAGAGCATAAACACTACTGCTCTTATCTCTGCCCTATTGCTGCAACCGCTGTCCCACAGAGTTTGCATCCTGCAGTGATTCACATCTCAGATGAGCCCTGACAGAGGACCCATAGGATTATCCAAACAAAACTGGGACATAAGGATTAGCTTTGGCCCTGTAATCCCCAATAGAGTTCCCACTACTGATGTTACCACCCACAAGCCCTCAAAGGCTCCTGCTTTTACCTGTAGATGTTTTAAAGATTTAAAGTCTTTGTTTAGAGGGACTAATGGTTATGTGGAAAACAAATGGTCATCAGAATTATAAGAGGCTTTAAGGTTTGGACCCGAATATCTCAAAATCTCAAATATCAACAATCCAGTGGCGGTGTACTTTCCGATTTACAGGCTAACATCTGCTGGAGAAGCAGATAAACTGGAGTTTACTGTGACTCTCCTCCTAAAAACAACATCCAATATGCTGTCTATCAAGTTCTCACCTCATTTTATGAATTGAACGTATTGTTTTGTCTTGTGTTTCCAGGATCACTACCACTGCTGCTTGTATGATGGACCTGAGAAGGTATCCACTGGATGAGCAAAACTGCACACTTGAGATAGAGAGTTGTGAGTGATTCTTTCATTTTTTATTCCTGAATTATTCTCTTCAATCATTTATTGATATTTTGATTTGTTTCTCAGAGCTGTAAATCTCTATGTGTCTGTACCTGTATACACTGGTGTAGCCTCAGCAGCTTCAGTCAGCTGTGATAACTGGGTCTCCGCAAGGCATCAACTTATTGTACTCTACTGTGGTACAAGGATTTACCCAGAATTTTAATATTTTCAACATAATCCTTCTCATTCAATCTACTGTATTTCCCATGGTAAATGTAAAACAAAAATGTGTGAGAATTTAGGTAAAAAGAGCTTTTGTAAATTTTAAAACGTTAGCTTTTGATCCATTTCATCACAGTTAGGTGTGGATGATTGATTTTTAACACCTACAGCATAGGACTGCTTTGTGTATTCTCTATGTATACTCTGTCCCCGGTGCTGAAGTGATAAAGGAGACCTATTGCCAATGCTGTCCAAAGCTCAATGCTGCAGCTTAGTTTCAAATGACAACAATTTATGAGCAGTACACCATAAGGGGTGTCCTAGGGGCGCTGTGGCACCTCTAAACCACCTACCACTTAACTACAGCCTACTGGGTTTTATGTTTTAACATTTCCTAGGACCTTTGTTGTATCTCCATCCATCTCTTTCAGTTTTTCCACACTCAGCTTTTCATCTATTTGATTATAGGAAATTAAATGTGTTTGCAAACCAAGATGATTAAACCTGCAGAAGCTTAAACGTAATTGGATAACTTTAAATGCATCTGAATAGTTGTCATACAGAGATAGGGCTAAAGGGTGTTACAGTCTATTGTTCATGTGAGCTGGAAGGCTTACAGCTAATGCTGGTGTACAGTACAAAGGGAAATAGAGCATAAGGACCAAAGGTTTAAGAGTTTTGAGTGAAGTGAAGATTGCAAAATACAGTTAAACAGTTAAGTTTAGTAGAAACCTGATACTACGAGCAATGTGCTTGAAGTCCTGCTTTTAGAATTCCCACATGCCATTCTTGTTATAGGGATGTTATCTCCGTTCCTCCATGATCACCTTCTCCGATATTTTTCTCTCCTCCAACTGGAGCCTGGAACTTTCTGTATGCAAAGCAAACGATACATACAACTCCATATAGGCACATTACAAAATGTGCTCTAGCTAGTTACAGGCCATTTGTCCAGAAGCCTGCTGATTTCTGAGAGAGTGTGGATACAAGAATGCATGAAAGCTTTACTGTACAATAATCAGCTAATGGACTAGAATGTCTTTCACTTGGTGCATGACGTGCACATAAAGCTCCAACTGTATTCAATTTTGCATCATATTCTATAAGTCCAATGAAAACATCCATCCATCCATCCATCCATTATCTGTAACCGCTTATCCTCATCAGGGTCACAGTGGAGCTGGAGCCTATCCCAGCTGACTTAGGGCAAGAGGCGGGGTACAAGTTGCCAGCTTATCACAGGGCACATAGAGACAAACAACCATTCAAACTCACATTCACACCTATGGCCAATTTAGAGTCACCAATTAACCTGTTAAGCTCATGTCTTTGGACTGTGGGAGGAAGCCGGAGGACCCGGAGAGAACCCACTTAGACACGGAGAGAACATGCAAACTCCACATAGAAAAGGCCCAGCTGAGGTTCGAACCAGGAACCTTCTTGCTGTGAGTTCCTCCATGATCACCTTCTCCAATATTTTTACCTAGCACTACACCATCGGCATCACCGTGCCATTTGTTTATATTGAATATTGAATTAAAAAACACATTTTATTCATCCTCAACAGTGAAAAAGAAACTATGTAGGACCTTGGTAGGATCAAGTAGGTCCAATAGAAATGTCTAAAGAAAAATATAAAAAGAAAGAAAATGAAATCTGACAAAGAAGGAATTGAAAACAAGCTGTGGAAGATTAGTGTGAAAAAGATGTCCAGTGGGATGAGAACCATTCCTCTGTGCAAGCTGTTGGTGGTTGAAGGGAACTAGGAGGGGGCAAACCAATTACACTTGTTTTATATAACAGGTTTGACAAGGTGACCTCAGACCAGCTACCCACAGGCTTTCCATTCTCCTTTACAGATGACTGTATAGTTGGCATCACCGCTCCTTATCGAATCTAAACTGTCAAATGATGATACATCACTGCCCTTTTTCTCTACCCAGACTGTCAATTAGATCCATAGCATGGACTTTGTGCAACAGTGAGTATGTTAAAAGTGACCAGTTGTTTAGGGGCGGGGGTTCTCCAGTTTGTTTTTAACCCCCAAGTAAACCTGAAATTAGTCACCACTGTCCCTTATGACTTGCTCATATTACGTGATTAGATTAGATAGATATCAAGCTGGCAACAAAGATGATCTTAAAGCAACTCTCAACTTGGGCCATGCACCCAAGCGGTCTTAAGGTGAGGGATCAACATTATTAGCCTGTCACATAGCTGTCGTTGTTAAAGAACCATGGACATAACATTGTCACTACATGAGCTAGCACTAGCAGCACTCATCTTTGACAGTGGCCACTTCTTCTTACCTCAGCCCTAAACTGGAATCAGCCTGCTGTACATTTGTCCACACTCTTTCCTTTTCCTCTTCTTCTTTCCTCTTTTTTAAATAATAAATGTGCTGACAAAACATTTTGCAGCCTCAGCCAAGATGTCTTTTTTTCATTCCACCTTTAACTTTTTGGTCCTTTATCCATTGCATTTTTATTTACAGTTCAAGCTCCGCTCTTTCTGTCTTGATTTCATTTGATTACTTCCTGCTTGACCTCTGACATTACATAGATGAACAGATCCACTTGAAGAGGTGATGAGAGGTCACTGCAGATAGCCCAATTCTGACAATTCTGGAACCGTGTAACTTTCAATCAGATGGGCTGTTCCAACATAAACTGGGCCACAGCCGGCAGGTCAAATGCTTTTTTTAAACAATTTTTTCCCCACATTGCTGTTGCTGGCCTTGCGGCCCATTAGGTGGGTCGTCCCATCTGGCATTTGCCAGAATTGCCAGATTACCAGTCCGAGCCTGGGCCTGTGACATAGTGCTCCTTTGGTCTAAAATAAGACTGTCAACATGGATTGGCAAATAACTCCAGTATACGTTTTGTTTGACTATATGGAGAATCCCTGGAGATTCAAATACTTTAATCCTTTTGGTTTTAAGTGGCTTTTTGGTTTTAAATCCAAAAAAGGATATATGGAAGAGCATAAATTATATTTTGAAGCCTCTGGAAATGTGGCTTGAAATACTAAAAATGCATATACAATAATAAAGCTGAGTTTCAACCAACCAGAGTTGGTGATTGTTGGAACAGTGGAAAGTCTAACCAGATGGTTTAGGTGAGTTTT
Organism: Argyrosomus regius; assembly: GCA_946959425.1. NCBI lineage: Eukaryota > Metazoa > Chordata > Actinopteri > Sciaenidae > Argyrosomus > Argyrosomus regius. The sequence goes on along the minus strand of OX336896.1, from coordinate 19,466,435 downwards.
ATGTTGTACTCTTTATTTTTCTGACTTTATTTTTGACTCACAGTGATGAGTGAACGTGGCCACAGCGATGTTACCTCCATAAGAGAGACAGTGCAATGGCAATGACCACCATTTTGTTGTTTGATCACCTTGAAAACATACAATTAATGTGAGACAGAAATATGATACCCTAAACCATCATTCGTTTTAGCATTCTATGTTTCAAATGTGTCTACTCATGCAATGCATTTCTCACATTTTATTCACCAGAACAAACTCCTACTCTGTTACAATTTTTGAAAGAAAACAAAACAAAAAGAATCATTTTCAGTTTCTCACATTTAGAGGCAAGAAGATCACAGTGGGAGTAATTAGAAAAGTACTGAAACAGTCCTGTTCTCATGCCATCATTGAGAGGATGACCTTCATGCTGACACTACTATACACAAGACTGCTCGCTTGTCATCTATAGTTTCTCTGTCATAATCACACCTAATTGGGAATCTGGTATGCCTCTGGTAAGATGATAGAGCTTCTAACTGCAAATGTTACCTCATACTGTGCAGTGTCCATTTAAATTACTCATTTGAACATAGTTCAGGGGAATGATGGTAGGCAAATAGGCAAGTGAGGGGGAGGCAGAGAGGGACATGTACTATTAACAAATGCCTCACAACACAGCTAGTCATCAGCACCCCGAGCACACATCCTTCTCGTTTAATTTGTTGACAGGCTTTTTCCCACCAACTTTAAAAAAACACTGGCTGGGGAGTAGTAACTGCAGTTTTTGTGTGTGTGTATGCATAGATGTGTGGGTTTATGTGTGTGCGCAGTATATTTGTGCACATTGCAGGCACTTGAAAATATGGTGTGCCCAGCAGATGAAAATTTGAAAACACAACACAAACACACCTTCCTTGTTTTGTTTCATCTGTGTCCTGAGAGTTGAGGGGCTCACTGCACAGCAGTATGAATGGCACCCCTTCTGGTATGGACTATTAGATCTAGTGTTGCCTTCAATGACTCCACTCATTGGGTTGGATGGTTGATTTTTATGCAGCTGTGATCTTTCACTTCTGAGTGATCCCTTGGTGTGTTTGTTTTTTTCTCTCTGTTTCTCTTTGTTTTAACCCCTCCCTTCTCTGTTTTCATACATTTGCCAGCGTTATAATTTCTCTTTTCCATCTGTTGGCTTGTTTCCAAAGAGTTTGATTGCTCCAGTGTCTCCTAATATCCCCAGTATTGAGTCACTGAGTGATGAATCTAATTTAATACGCTTTGGCAGGCCAAATATGATATGAGAACTTTCATTTATGGATCAGGCTTTCATCCCTTTATGCTGACCTTTTCTAATTATTTTAGGCAAAAGTTAAATTGCTGATCCTGGTTTAATTACCAACTTTTAATCACGCAATAACAAGCTGTTTCAGTATGGTGGTTGCTGTATCAGCACGGTTATATTGTGCAAAGAGGGATGGAGCCAACGTATTGTTTTCAGTTCTACAATAAAGTTTATGCATCTGTTGTAATTAACAAGTTAGCACACACAACAAATATCAGTAGAGTATTAATCACTTTGAAATTCCTCATTTCCCAACTTACACAGTTGTGTCACTTGTTGAATAAAAAGTAAGAAATACTCCAAAGCTTCTTAGGCCACACTGAATATTCCAGCTGTACTGAACCTGGAACAAACAGCATCAAGTATCCATTTACTGGCAGAGCAAAACTTGCATTTTTATTCTGTTTTCTGTCTTGACACCAGGACTTATACGTACAGCGACAAGGATCATATGCTTATCATTTGTAGTATTGTTGAAATGAATGGGAAGTTCACACTGAGGGAGGTAAAGGGAAAATAGAACAGCTCATGCTTTTAGAAAGAAAGAAAGAAAGAAAGAAAGAAAGAAAGAAAGAAAGAAAGAAAGAAAGAAAGAATCATGAATAAATTCATAAACATTGCCACACCACTGGCTCATTTTAATAACTAATCTTAACTAAATAATGTCCTCAATACAATGGTTTTGGTTCTGTTTGGTATGGAGTCGAAATGGTTGAAAATTGAATGAAAATAACCTAAGCTGATAAAAAATAAAAAATACAACTAAAAATACAACAAAAACTGCTCAGCAAGCTGCCACCTGCTCCCCCACTAGTGACACGATTTTATCTTCTCAGCCTCACTTAACTGGAACCCACCACCTGCTCGGGTAACCAGAGGGATTTCTCAGTCACTACTGTCATCATAATTTACCTGTGGGTATACACTCACATGAGTCCACCCTGAGTGTGCCAACTTTAACAAAAAGTCATTTACTGCAAAACAATTTTACGCCTCCTCCCACAACTTAAAGGGGCCCTGAGGAGTTTTCTTGTAAACAAACAAAAAACAGTTATATTTAAGTTAAACAAACATGGCAAAATGCCTTTCCTTCCTCATAAAATCTTTCCAAATCAGATTTTTTTTTCATTATTTAAAATTCAGCTTTATTTCCTTAGAAGCTTATTGCTTGCAGTCTTCCTCTTCCACATTTCTTGTTATCAGTAGACCTGTAGATGTGCACGTGTAAAGTGCCCTCATGCATGAGATGAAACAAATGGGCAACCACTCACGGAGAAACAGCTCCACACACTTCTATGTACACTGTGTACACTATGTACTTACTAGCATAGTGTGCTAATTTTGTGTTAATTACTGCTTACTGCCAAATTGAACTGGGCAGAGCTTCAAGGCCACCATTTCACTGCAAAAATATAAATATAAAACATATATACATCTTTCATTTGTAAATTGTGGTAATCCCTGCAACAGCTTCAGCTCCAGCAACTTCTTCGGTCGCCATTGTCACCATGCTGGTGGTCCCTCCCGTTCTGCTATGTAGCCAAAACTGTGACCACTGAGGGTGAGAAGTGTCCAGAATTTTACACTCAACTTCATGACAGTTATGAGTGACTGCATTTGCCATAATTGACAGTGTGAATGCACGTATCTACTCAAAATAGCAAGCTTAAGTCTGGAAGTATGTGAATTGAGACACAGCACACAGGGAACCTTTGAACAGCGCTAATGATACAAACCTGATTTCATTAACTCTAATTGAGCAGATGATCTACACCAATGTCACACAGAGACCAAACAGAAAAACAATATGCAACACTACACTAAAGGTGGTCCCTTCAACAAATCATAACAGTGTGTAATAAGATCCATGGTATGAATTTATGTTTCAAGATATGTGAGTCAGAACTTTAACAAAGGAAAGATAATGTTGTAAAACCATAAAACCAACCAAGACTACTTCTAGTTACAGAAAATCTCACTGGGTTCTCCTCATTCCCAGTTTATCACCCAGGCAGAGCTTCGAGACAGTATGTTGACTCTGCACACTCTACACACACTCAACTCTGTGTTGGCTACATATATACAGCCATAGCTAAGATAGATATCAGTGCTAAAAATTACTACACTCTGGATATGAATACATTGTATTATAGAAGGTGCAGAAAGATTTCTTGTTCTTCAGACCCTTCTGTGATCTGCAATGCTGCTATTGCTCCAAGGACTTAATCACAGAAACACACTAGAATAGGTATATTTACCATACCACCTTAACCTCACGTTCTGCAGTATTAAATAAGGGTTGGGTTTATGACCTAGCAAACCAAGCCCTGTCACCCTGCATTTGTTTTGTTATTTGCTCAGCACCTCTACTGTATAATGCATGTGTAATCCAGGACTTCAACACAATGTAGTAGGCGACACACGATTTTACCTCCGTGCAAGGAAATACCATTCCTTGAATTATTTAAAAGGGTTAAACCCCAGATGTTCTGGGTCACTGTTACAGTAATGCACTTTACTATGTACAGTATATACAGTAGTGCATAGTAGCTCTACCTTCACATGAGTCTGATTGTAGTAAAAGATGTAACATTGACTTCACAAGTAGAGCAGCTGTGCACATTTTCAATAAATCATAACAGGAGTAGGGTCACTCAGCCGTTAAATGATGAATATTACACTGAAACACTTTTTGCCCTGACTAGCTGCTTTAGCTTTAGCATAGGAGTGACTGTAGATAGCTCTTAAAGAAACAGCGAAATTGGGAATTAAAGTAAAGCTGCTTTGAATAAAGCTTTGAGAGGGAACTCAAACAAATGAAGACAAACTTGCAGTCCCCGATACATTCACATCCTCACACATGCATGCTCAAACAGATGAAGACATCCCTGTTTCTTTCCATATACACTGAGAGAAGAGTTAGAGGCACATTAGTGTGTTATTTCAAATAGTTGCACTGCACTCACAATGAAACTATCATTTCATTACAGCATCTCTACCAAGTAATAGTTATATTTTCTGCACCAGCGAGCCACATCATATGGACAGAGCCACTTTCACTGTCTGTCTCTCTTTCTTGCTATCTGTGCCCATCAGACCCCATTTTTAGAAGCTGCACACATCCTCTGTGTTGTGGATGGTTTCTATGCATGAGCTTGCATGGCTTATTTATTTAGCTTATCTTTAGATGTTCTGTCCCTGTCCAGGCATGCAGTCTGCTGCAGCTTGCTGTGCACTGCAAATGTTTGAAGACATTTTTAATTGGACACCAGGAATAACTTTAAAGTTGCTTTGAACTGCATGGAATCAAAAATTCATCAGAGACATGTTTAAAGAGTGGAGTAGCCCTCTCAGCTCACAGGGGAGAGTGAGAGGCAGTTGTTCAGGGAGTTTGATTTGATGTGCCCATTTGTGCGTGTGTATGCGTGTTATGATATTATAATGCATGTGTTTACTTATGCACCACAAATTAATTACTTTATACAATTTGTCCTGTGAACTGTGGAAAGAACCAAGTTTCCTAAACCATGCACTATAAACCCTACGTCTGGTTAGGTTAAATGGACAACACGTATCATACATTTCAGCACTTACATACATTCTCCTTGACTGTTGACTGTGTTATTCCTGGACTAATCTAGAAGTGTGTTTGGTGGTGCAGTATTGAAAAGTTTCGGTTTTATTATTCATGATGGATAAATCAGGTCTGTTTTGACGTCTTTTGATTTTAAGGTCCTGTTCTCATCAAGGTTTATAAACACTGTAATCATAAAAAGCCATCTGTTCTCATTATAGATGTGAAGAAATCCGATAAAAAAGGATTTTTGTGATTGCTGTCAGTGCTTCATGACCTTTAAAGTGTATGTCATAACGACAATAGGGTTTATTATATTACATTAGAAACTGTGCGCTCTTTTCAAAGTTTCATTACAGGTATGTGATGTTTCATAGCACCATTCACCAGAAGTTTAAAAAAAATATTATTATTCATGATTATGTTTTGCCCTGAGCAATATCAAAGCTAGTGTTTTATCTCCCTCGAAAATCCTTCTTTGCCCATTAAAACAAATCAACTGAGACATTATTTCATATGCTTGATAAAAAGGCCTGGAGTCAGATTTGGTCAGGGAGATATGCCAGAGTCCCAGTTAAATAGCTTTAGTATTGTATTGCTATCTCCTCTGATGCTATCATGAAATATTTCATTTATTTTTGGTCTGCCAACGCTCCCAGACTTTGGAATCCATGGGAGAAACCTTTGTGCCAGCGTAAAATACATATTGTCACACCCATATATATATTTTTTTCCTTTTTTGTACTGAAGGGATGAATTTGCATCTCATGCCACCGAGGAATCAAGGACCTAATTTCCTCTTTTCATAGTTAATAGACATACTGTACTTCCTCTTGTCTGTGATATATTGCAGATCATGTCTTCTTTCCTCTTTCATTTTTCATTCTCATTTCACTCCTTTCAGTTAATTTCATGCAGGATGGGAATCAGGACACTCTATCTGTGCCAGACAGTGATATAATAACTTTCGTATGAAAGCGAAGTGATACAAAATTGCAAAGTCAGCCTCAGTGATGTAGAAACAATGGCATTAAGTGAATTGGTTAGCTGGACAATCAAGAATATAAGACCTGGATCCAAAAGATTACTCTGATATGTGCTTGGTTTGCACAAAAACATTCACTTTTCTCATTGTGAGTGTAGTTGTTGTGTGTTGGCAGTTGCTTATGACATAAATAATCTTTTTAAAGTTGTGTTAGCCACCCCTGAAGAGACTTGGATGTGCATTACAACCCATTTTACATAAGTGCTGGATGGGAACTGACAATTTTGCTGTTGAATGCTATCCTTGTTTCTCCTGAGGTGCCATTAAAATCAAAAGATTTTATCCTTTTGGGATCAAGAACGTGACTAGCAATCGTCCCGCTAGATCTGAAAAAGCTGACATTTTGGCCTGAGGTGGTACAAAGAGAAAGCTCATGGAATGTGCTAAACGGAAAAGGTTCATCCTCAAGGGAGAGAGATTGTTGTAAATTTAATGGCAATGTCTCTTGCATTTTGTTATATCATGTCTACAAGTGGAAATTTGACCATGGTGATGGAACAAGATCCAGAGGTCACCAATCCAATGAGCTTTCACTCTCTCACTGGAACCAAACTTTAAATTTTGAATTTCAAGTAGAGGAGGTTCTTCAGTCACGGTTTGATCACTTACGAAATGTATCCAAAATTAAGTTATTCCTGTCTGCCCCTGACCTGACCTGCCTTTACTTCATCCCATCTTGACTAATATAATTTCCTTATACTCTGCACTTAGTAGAGAAGCACTTAATAGTCTGCAGTTGGTTCAAAACGCAGTTGCCAGGCTTTTTACTGGAACTGAGAGAAGAGAATACATTAATCTCATTTGACCATCCTTCCTTTGGCGACTTATTGCCTTTGGAATACATTGTGAGATTTTATCGATTGCGTCTTGTGTGAGGTGATGATGATGATGATGATGTGATATGACTACGTGAACTACACTGTACATGAAAGTTTTGTTTATATATTCTTTATGAGAGGCAAAACAAGGCAGTATACTGTTTTATAATGCTGTGAGCACCCAACTCCACTTTCGTCAAGAGTCACAAGAGTGTGAGGGTGTTGAAAGCAGCCACTGAACGGTCTGCGTTAATAATTCAGAGCAACTAAATAGGTCACACAAGTATTAATTAAGCAGAGCAGGGTATGGGGGAGGTAGAAGAAGAAGAGGGAAGGCTGAGTGAAAGATAGATGGACATATAAGAGTAGTTATGACAGAGAAATAAGCGAGAGGAGAGAAGGAGATGAGTGTAATCGAATGGAAAAAGTGGTGGGAGAAAGGGAGATAAAAAAAATAACAAGTTAGAGTGGGGAAGGAAAGGAGACAAGACCAGAGGAGGAAGGAGGTATGGTCTTACAGTAATGTATGAAGTAATCGATGAAACAGCGTGGGTGTTCCCTCAGAATTGTTCCCTTAAACATCCCCATCATGACTACCATCCCACACACACACACACACACACACACACACACACATACTGTACATACTCATGCAAATCCAACATTAATTCACGTTCTGGCTTCTAAATCTCCCCATAATCAACATTCAACAGAGTGGTCACACACACTAATGCAAAAATAAGAGAGCAACCTTCACGCATGCAATCAAATGACTCGCTCACGCAGACTCATCTAACATGCATTTAAATCCCCCTTGCAGCAAACATGTAGTTGTAACAACTGTTGCAAGCATCACAAATGATTATGTTGCATGCTGAGTTACTAAAAACATTCCCGAGTGTTGTTTAATCTTGATGTTACCTAAAATGTAGTGTACTACACATGCACGCGAAAGCTTGATCAGTTTTATGTTGTACAGTAGGACTGCAATACTCAGTTTTTTGTCTTCAGTTAGCAAAATGTATTAAGTCTTGGCTTTCTGCCTCTCATTTGAGCAAGTTCACGCTCTGATCTCTAATCTGGTGCTACTAGCTTGCTATTAGCTTTGTTTCACCACCTTTTGCGGCCCTAAAACATGCTGAAATTGGAAATGCTGTTTGTGTTTTAGAACAATGGTTTCTTATCGTGATGATTTCTGCTCCGATGCAGGCCTCAAAACAACTTCAATACAATTGAAAAAGGCATTCAAAAAACATGCATACAGGTTTACATTGTGGTTATGCATGCCTTTTTTTATTATTTACTATTATATCTATTACTTTGCAAATTGCTGTTTCACATACTTTTAGCTTGGCTTTAGTTGTGAGCCACCTTTCTAAAGAAGCGCCCTAATCCCAGCTGTCTCATGTCCGTCCTTTTCTCCTCAACTCCTTCCTCTCCTCTCCCTATGACCAATACTCTTATGCCCTGAAGTCAGCAGACATGACAACTGCACTAGAGCAGACAGTAGGCAGTGGATTATGCAAGAGCCAAGTTTCATGGTCTAATGAAGATTTTCTACTTTTCTTCTTGCAACATGACTTGTCTTGAGCTATAACTACAGAGTACCATGTTACTCAATCATTTATTGCTCCTGCCCACTGGCCAATTTGCCGTCCATGTCTCCACTGATTTGGCAAAAAATGAGAGCAAAAGAGCGTGTAGATTTGGTTCAAATTAATATTCATGGACTTGCTTCTTGTCCCTTTGCAGATTTTATTGGGTTTTAGTGATGAAAATGGATGCCAACCCTGGTTATTTAATCATTCTTGCTCTTGGTGTTTAATAATTGAGTTGCTCATGGGACAAAACATAATAAAGTTGACTCATATATATATTTATTCCCATATATAAGGGGTTCCCTCAGCCACTATGTTGAATGTTAGATGTTCTGCTTGATTTCATAATTTATAGTTTTAACAGGCTTTTTCATAATTGAGTTTTTGTCTGGAATACAAGACATCAGCATGTGGCTTGCTCATGGGCACATCAGAAGATGAAGTAGAGGTGCACTTGAACATTGCAAAGAACTAATGTGGAGTTGCTCAGTGGCGCACTGTAGACTTTGATTGTACTGGGCAGCTGAATTGTGAACTGTATTAGTCCATATCACACAGTTATGAATAAATCTGTTGAAAAATTCACTACCCAACATTTCTCCTGCGTGTTTTCAAGGTTATATCCTGCTGAACTATCACAATTGAGCGGTCAAGAAGGGTCACGAGCACACAAGTAGATACTTGAATATGAAATAATAATCATAGTAATAATAATAGGTACTGGTATTTTTCAAAGCACAAAAAAGATTTTGAACCACCCACATCAACTGAATAATAATGGCATGAGTGTCATGCCAAATTCACTGAGTATCATTCACGTTAACCAGTCTATTCCAATGCAGCCAGTGCATTTTACTCTTAATATATAAGATACAAGTAGTATTAGGAAACAAGCAAATGTATTCACACTGTAAATGCACAAAATTTAAATCTGATATAAGAGCTTCCTTTCCTTGTGGATAACCTCATATTTTTAGAGTAAAGACTTACTGTGTCTGCCGTCAGCAGAATGTAAAATGGTGACAAATGCAAACCTAATCAAGTGCCAAGTGATTAATTAACAGGACTGTACGAGATCCAGATGGGACATGATTATGAACATATATCCAGGCCGTTAACAATCCATAGTAATTCCTATTCTCTGTACCCTATCTCAGATGGTTACACTACAGATGACATTGAGTTCTACTGGCGAGGAGGAGACAATGCCGTGACGGGGGTGGACAAGATTGAACTGCCCCAGTTCTCCATTGTGGATCACAAACTCATCTCCAAGAATGTCGTATTCTCCACAGGTAATGATTATAATGGCGTAAAAGAGATCAAGTTAGACTTTTAGGGTTATTTCACTTCATTATAAGTGTGAAGCAGCAAAGAAGACAATATGGAAATCCAGAAATATTGACTAATTTCACTGTTCATTCACTTATTAATATGACAATAGTATATGTATATAGTATATGTTTTGCACATGTGCAAACTGCAAACCTTCGCATGAAGTACTGTCCTGGGAGACTGAAGACACCATGACTTATTTAACAGCAACAAACCAAAAGAATGGTGTCTGATACAATGAAATATTCATCTCTTCTGTATTTTCATATTCATGAATTTGTCATGCAAGCAAGCGAATGTAAGCGGGACAGCGGTTCCTGAGTACTGTATTGAATGAGAGAAGATTGTGAATGCAATAAGAGCGTAGAGACTCAGCCAATGAGAGCAATCCTTATGTCTGTGGGGGTCACACATTTCACACAACCCTATTAATAACATAATACTTCCTGATGAATGCACAATGTTTGTATGCATGTGTGTGTTTGTTATCCATTAACATGCATGCAAGTAAGTCTACTTGCTGTCCCTGCAGCATGCATGATTTTATTGCTTATACAGGGATACAGTAGACAGGGGATTCCCTTTTAACGTGTTGTCTATTGCGATGAAGGAAAGACCGACCTGGGGGTCTGTCAGAAATGCGAACATCAGCACAAATGCCTGGGCATTTATCCAATGCAAGTGTCACGTTTCACTCCATGGATGGGCAATGTCATTGTTGTCCTTATGAATAATATATATCCGCTGTTGCATCTCTGTCCCATAATTCTCTACCCAAGCTGTTTCCTCACACCATAAAGAAATAATTCAGCTCATTGGCGGCTCATGCTCACATTAGCTAGATCTAAGTGGTGAAATGCCGCTAAGAGCTGCAGCTGGTGGATTGTTGGTGCTTTCTTTAAGACTTAATCTTCTTCCGACCATCGCCCCTCTTCTGTTTCTGCATGACTTTCCAGTAGTCACAGTATATTGTAGTTTGTCCTACCTCTTCTTGTGGTGCCTCCCCCCATTGAGTTGTAATGCGGCTCAAACCAAAATACAGCCAATTCCCTAAGGAGAAAAATATGTGTGCTGATACAATTTGCCCATACCAAACCCTGCTGTGGGCTTATTTCAAAGAGAGCAGAGATAAGCAAAAAAAAAAAAAAAAAAAAGAGGACCCTCAACAGACAGACCATCAAACCTCTTGCACAGGCAGTGGAGAAGAGGTAATTCTGGAGAGTGCTGATGCTTCAGTTCAGTGGAGACAACAAATATGACTTTCTTTTTTGAGTTTTCTGAGTGCTTCTGCAATGGACAACCCAGGGAGACTACACTAAGGATGGGCCTGAGTAGAAGATTAGAAAGAGTGGAAGAATGGAAGATGGGAGACCTGCTAAAGGAGTATAACCTTAATTTCAGGATAACCTCACAATTTATCGTATCACTTTTCATAAAACAATCACAAAATACACAAAATTGTAGACTGTAGTGCTCTAACAAGTAGCTTATTAATGGATTTGTCAATCCACAGAAAATTAATCAACAACCAGTTAGTCATTAATTAAGTCAAAGGGCCAAACATTCAGTGCTTCTCTCTTATGAAATGTGAGGAGTTGCTGCTAAACCTAGGATTTCTGACCATATTGTCTGACGTCAACACCAGAAACTGCCATTTTTATACCTCTCCTACCAATTTTGTTTTAACCACCAAAGCCGCTTACTCACGCTAAACAAGTAAGATTAGGACTTAAAGTTAACCAAAGCTTTACAATACTTAATTAATTTTTTGTTTGTTTTTTTCCTCGGTATGAAGACTAATTGTCTAAACTTGCTGAGGTCTGAGGACATCTCAAATGTAGCGTTACCTCTAAAGCAGCATAATCAGAAAACAAAGTCCTGGATACCTGGCAGCTGTGGCAAATATTGTGGAACTACATCACCTAATACTGCTCCTGTTTGCTTTTTTTTTACCTTCCCCTGTCCCGTCTGTGCAGGTGCTTACCCTCGTCTGTCCCTGAGTTTTAAGCTGAAGAGAAACATTGGGTACTTCATCCTGCAGACATACATGCCGTCTATACTTATCACCATCCTCTCCTGGGTCTCCTTCTGGATCAACTATGACGCCTCTGCTGCCAGAGTGGCTCTAGGTGAGGCCAGCAGTACAAATATAGACAGATAGGCGGGACACATTGGAACAGGTGGGACACATAGAAGAAGATTGCACTGGCACTGAAATAGATTGACCAGGGAAATCCAAGAGAAAGCAATTCATAGACCTCCACCACCCCTCCCACAACCACCACCCCCAAATTCACTTCATAACTTCCACATCATTCACGTGAAGGGCAAATAGAGACAGGGAACATAGAGGGTGACAAGGGAAAAAGGGAAAAAAACATGTCTCACATGAAGTAAAGAAAGAAAATGTATTTCCTAAATGTTGAATATTAGTTTGTACAAGACCAGCTTGAGCTGTGTCTTAGCTGCAAAAAAATCTGGTGAGTAGGTCTAACTTTTCCTACAATATTCATCATCACAGATGATAAATGAAGACCATGACTTCCATTAAGGAGTCCTATTCGTACTGTAAAATTTAAAAATGTACTTCTGATGAAGTAATTACTGTCTTGTGTGACTTTATTAATGCTAAACATGATTGTAAAGAAGGCAAAGTAGCACTGCACTGATACACAGCTTCACTATGTTTCACTTCTACAATCTTCTTTTACAATCACTGTGGGTGTTAACAAGGTCAAGTATCCATCCCATTGCTGTGTTCCTTAGACGTATCATGAAGTGATTTGTTTCCACTCTGATTCAAGAGCCTCTGTGCTTTTCTGGAAGTCACAATTTCCCCCTGTCATCCTCGATTATGTAAACCCCCATGTAGCCTGTGAGGTTTGTATTGAGCTTCTAGCTTATTCTGTGTTTATCGGAAGCTCCCTGCCTTCTTTTTACCCCGCTCCATCCACCCAGCTTCATCCATCCTTCTACCCATCCCTCGCTTTAGTCGACAAGGCAATTTCGCTGATTGACGACTGAGCTGCATTTAGTGATCCAGGGGGAAGGCATGCATGGGATTTAATGAAAAAAAAAAGAAAAAAAAAAAAAGGTAATGCTCTATAATGGAGGTGGGTCAGCAGAGTTGGGAAATGTTCGGTCACCCCCCAATCTACGCTGGATTCAGGAACCACTTTTCTCTGACCTGGTTTCAGGCATTAAAATGGACTTGTAATGGCTGAATCACATGGCCACTGTGCTGCAGAAATCCTTTGTTGTTGTTGTTAAGCTCTTGCAGCAACAGCTTGGGAAAATTGCCTGAATCCTATTTTGAGCGGTAGTCACCTGACAGCTTTGTGACAGCTGTATAATAATTTAGTAATTGTTTACTGAGACACTCAATAGAAATTACCTTAAAAAATCATGCTGTATGGGCTTTCGACGTACAATATACAGGTGTGCGGGGGATGATTCATGGCTCGTGCTATAGGAGCTGAGAACACAATTAATTAATCACGCATGGAAAATCATATTGAAGCTTTGGAATCGGGCCTCTCATGCCATCCATAATTCCTCCATATAGATAATACTGTAAGCACACTACATCCAAGAGCCAGTGCTTTGCTAGAACGACAAAAATATGAAATTAAATTCCTGCTAGCAAGAGCTAGTTAGTGCATCACTCATAGTGAGCACAAACTCAACCCACTGATATGCACAGTCAATCTGACAGTAACTATCCCCACAGCATGTTGGACAAGGCTTTTGAAAACTGTCTACAACTTTTCTCAGTAGGTGTTCTCCGCTAATGAACCAAGACCAAGGTTGACATTTGAATTTTAAATCGCTGCGCCACTTCAGGTGCACGTCCTTTTTGCTCGTCTCCCAAAGCAAAGTTTGTAGTCATAGGGGTAAGCCCTTTGGTTTTATTGATCCTGACAGGCTTAATGAAGCACAGACATAGTATCAAGTTGATCACAAAGATGTCTTGCTGTTAGAAGGATTAAAACTATCACACATTCAGTCAGAATAAGTGGGGGATTTAGGTGACGGTTGCTATTGATTAATAAAAAGAAAAATGCATGAAGTAAATTTGTGGTTATTAGATAAAAGTGGTATAATTTTAACTAATATGTAGTTTATAAAACAAACTTTTAATTTTAACAACCTTCACACCATTTCTGTCATGTAATGAATATTCTCTTTCTCCACTAGGCATTACTACGGTGCTCACCATGACTACCATTAACACCCACTTGAGAGAAACCCTCCCAAAAATCCCCTATGTCAAAGCCATAGACATGTACCTCATGGGCTGCTTCGTCTTTGTCTTCTTGGCTTTGTTGGAATATGCACTAGTAAACTACATCTTCTTTGGTCGGGGCCCTCAGCGTCAGAAAAAGGCAGCTGAGAAGATAGCTACAGCCAACAATGAAAAGATGAGGATGGATCCAAACAAGGTAAGAATAGCTTAGCTTGCCTCTGAAGTTTTCCCCAAATACAGAATATTTGCAAGCATAAATGCAAGCATAGTCTAGATATGCTCACATGGTCAAGTGAAAGTAGCTTTCTTTGCTCACAGAATCAAATATTTCCTTTACTTTGCAATGCAATTGTAATTAAATTATTCATAAAGCTGCCTAAGGAGCTCAGAATAATTACATACAAAGAAAAGAATTGTCATCACTTCAAATGGAGGGTTGACCTAAAGTTCCCACTGTGCCAAATAAAGCCAGGCTAATAAGCTTGTAGTGTGTACTATGTGGCCAGCTACAACGTATGAAGGGTAATAAGGTCTCTGAGCCACTTGGCTCTTTGTCTTTAAAGAGTTGCATTCCCTTTCCCATTTTGTGCTCCCAGCTGACACAAACCAAATGCTTACAAGCAGAGATGCAAAATGGCCACCACAGCATGGCTGCACATGAGCATGCTGATATCAGTTAAATACAAAACGCTGTCTAGAATTGAAAATGGTTGCATTTATATCCAGTGAAATGAGGGGAAGGAAGGAGAAAAGTAAAACTAGACTAGACTAGGCATTTTTCAAGAGAGATACTATTCTGTTTGCTTGCAGTGGCTGGTGGGGAATGTAGTTGGCCGAGATGATACTCTGTATGCAAGAATGAAACAAAGGGATCTTGATGGTCATGACACGATGTGGGAACCGATCTTCGTGGATGACGCAGCACTTGGGCTTGGCGATCAAAAAAATAAGGTACCGTAAAACCTATTTTAAAAATGTCAAACTGGATTAAACTGCTACTTTACATTTACAGAATAAACTACTACAAATTAATTTAAAGCAGTCTTATTGATTTTATTAACCACCTGGGAAAAGTAGAACAAGATATAAACAAAACATTAACATAATTATCACATTGCAAAGTTGATATTAAAATACACTACCAAACATTTGTCTGTTTAGCCATCCAGCAGACAGTAGCGTTAACATTTGTTTGGAGTTTTTGGCTACCTGATGAATTACCAACTCCTGAAGGAAATATCTGGCTCTTCAGCTTCCAAATGCTCCATTCACTGGCTAGTCGCTAACTTTGTTTGTCTGCCAAAACAATGAGCTAAAGGATGGTCATAGATAATGATAATCCTCTGTGGGTTCATCACTAGGAGAAATCCTTTTCACACAAATCACATGAATCATTTCACCCATACTTAATTTATATATACTGAAGAATATGTTCCTTTTGAAAAACAATTTGGAACTTTTTATAAATTTTTATTAATTTCATCAATAAATTTTAAATTTATTAGAGAAACAAACTTGTTTCTTTTCCTTGGGCAGATGGACCCACATGAAAACATCCTTTTGGGCACCTTGGATATCAAGAACGACATGGGCGTTTCAGAGCTGGCTCTGGGTCTCAATGACCCACGAAATACTATGCTGACATATGACAGCTCAACTCTGCAGTACCGCAAAGCAGGACTGGCTAGGCACAACTTTGGCCGAAACACATTGGAGTGCCACATGACTCAAAAGAAGAGCCGACTACGGAGGCGTGCTTCACAGCTAAAGATCACCATCCCAAATTTGACTGATGTAAACTCTATTGACAAATGGTCGAGGATGATCTTCCCAACTGTCTTTTCTTTCTTCAACATTGTTTACTGGCTTTACTATGTCAATTAAAAGAGAAAGGACATCAGTAAGGGCAAGAACAAACAGCATATGTTGCTCATTTCTTGTTTGTATCTGGTTTATTTCATTTTTTTATGTGATCTTGTAACACTGGACTGAATTACTATATTCAGGACTGGATCCATCATATCTTGGAATACCACATTTGCTGGCTAACACATGAAAACCTTATAAAAGAGAGATTACACACATATAAGGTGCCTGTTCCTGAGTAATTGTTTAAAATTTTACATATTTTGTGAATTGTGTATCTTAACATTTTTTAAACATTTATTTGCATATTTTTTTTATGTTTTTTTGATGTTAGATTTACAGCATATATAATTCATTGCCAAAATACCATATCAGTTAGATCTAAATTGACAAGTTGATATATTTAAATGGCCGTTTACTTTCGCTGAAAAAGTGCTGAAGCAAGTTCAGGTCAACAGGGTTTTTTTATGATTCATTATGTCAAAGAAACAAAATTTATTGTTACGAGAATTAATTTCATACTAATATTATAAGGGCCTGAAGTTCACAATTTACATTATCACGTAATGTGAAAGAAATTTCAGATAAACTTTTTCTACTTTAATATATTGGGAGAACTCTATAATTTATTTCTGAGTATTTCTCAGTTCATAAACCATTTTAATGTTTAGGTGGCATTAAGTAATATCAACTAAGATCATTCCAAAACCTCCAGGTTTTAACTCAGATTGCACTCAAGAAGCCTGATGAAGGTCACATTAGTGTAATGTAAAGAAGCATAAAGCTAATACAGCCACTTTTGATTGTCATTATCCAGTGTCATGTCCAGTGACAAACTGTTCAAAGAGAGTAAAGAACAAAAAGAGTGAGAGAGAGATATGTAAGAAAGAAAATACCAAACATATGTCTTTAGCCAAATTGGCTTTACTTATGTCTCATTGTAATTATTATATTGGAAATATTGGATTTTACCCCAAAGTACAAATACATAGTAGGGATGTCTTTGGGGAGGACTGCATCTGAAGAAAGTAGTTTAGTCGTTAAGCAACCGTATATGTACAGTAAATATCACCTGTATAGCATTTATTATACGGATTATATGAGCTACAAAATTCCCTTTTCAGCTCTCTATTCTATTTCTTGGATACATATTTACAGTACTGATAAAAAATAAAAAATGTTCACAACTGCTGAAAAGGCACTTTATTAGCTATGATAACTATTTCATGGTTCAACAGGAACACATATGACAACACTAAATGACTTCATTGGTCTATTGAAAGGCCAGAATGCATAAAAAGCACAAATGCACAAAAATCATCAAATATCAGCTTTTGAAACCATTGTTTTGAGATTGTTTTTTTTTATGGAAATTTATTTTCTTGCCAATGAGTTACTGTATATTGTCTGCCTCCAGCCAGATTATTATAATAGGTTTAAAACCTCTTAGTCATGTATTGTTTCCAGATTGAAAAATGGGTTGATGATCATAAAGGACATAGCCGTAAAAATCAAAAATGAACTTATTACAGATACTTACAGATCATTTACTAATGATGCTGTGCTTTTGACTGTATGTACACAAAAAGTAGATTTTATAAAAGATTTTGCACACAAGTTCTTAAAAGCCATAGAGGCTGTACCGTAGTTCTTCTAATACCTGGTGCTTATGGGGGCTGTCTTAATAGCAACTTTATGAATTTGACTAAGATCACACTTTATGTTTCAGTTACACTAAGGTGAAAATCTAAAAATACAACTAGGGCTGCAATACACAAGCGTGTCATATCCCCTTTCCCATAGATTTGCCACACTGTCGGTATGAATGAACTCTGGTGTTATGGCCTCTTCTTCTCTGCACACACAAAATACCAAATCATCCATCAAAGAGTGAAATGCAAACTTGCAAAGAAAAGGTAACTCCAACTATCTTTCAGAAATCACACTGAAGTGATAATTACTAACAGAAGCCTTTGTCTCATAAGCATCTTTACCTAAAACAACACAGATCTCATTCAAAGGGATCATTTCTTCTGGTACACTGTTTGTTTTGATTGTGGAGGTATGAGTGAACACTTAAACATTAATATTCTAATTGTTTACTTAAAATGTAGCCACATACAGTTATGTCTCACTGCATGCTCTGTATAGTAGTAACTCCTTGATATTCTGTTTTTACTCACTTTCTCTTTCCTCACTGAATTGTTTCATTTCATTTGTGCTTTTTGTGTTTAATTCACCTCACAAATGAGCATACACACCATAAGTCTGTAATCCATTTATTAAGAGTATGTCTGGCTGCTGTTGCAAATATTGATGATGATATTAAAAATATTTACATTTTTCTATAAAGCATTTATGCAACAGTTACGACTGTTGAAGAATGACACAATGATGCATTTTGTCAAGCACTGCCCAACAACTGAAATGTAAACTTTGAACATTGTGCATAGTGCAAGTCCAGTTCAGTTTGAACAATGGACTTTCACCTCACTGGTGTTTACATCATACCCATCAAAATTAATCCATTTCACGTGGTGTTGGTCTTGGTATTGAAAACTGCACATTATAAGTAAAATGTTTTGGGTTTTTTTGATAGTTCTGGTGATTATGTCGACAAAATTGTCAACAAAATTATCATCTTTCTTGTTTTTTAATATACCTTTTTCTCAAACAAATTTCTTTATTTTGTAAGTGTAAAAACACCTAGTGAAGGGATCCAGGTGGATAGAGTTCTGCTAGAAAACGTATTATTGGCACTGTAAATTGTTCTATTGATGATCATGAGTTGAACTCAAATGATCAGAGATCATGTCCAGAAAAACATATTTAAATAAGTATGTATATATCAGATAGTATATTATTAATCAGCAATTGGAACATATTATTCCTGTAAATAAACACCTATGAGCTTTCAATAGAAAGGAAAAATGGACATTTAAAATATCATTTATACTGTAATGTCGAGAGAATGCAAAGGCTGATCTGAAACAATGTAAATAATCAAATTTACAGTGTCACTTGATCACTTTTTGTTTGTTTTTGTTTGTTTCTGTCGAAGCACATTTCTTTGGTTTTGCCAAAATGTAACACGTATTCATGAATGTAGTTGATATTATTTTGCAGCATGTATTTGCTGTAATGTGTCAGCAAATGTTTCTTTTTCTTGTTCCAATGATCAGTTAAATACAGCTAAATGTACACCAATTTTTCAAACACACACACGTACACACACATACAAGGGGTCATGTGATAACAAGGCGAGTGATGCCTTTGTATCAGCCCAAAAGTCAACCATCTCAGGTCAGCACAATTTACACTACTAACAACACTACAACCACAAACTACAACTTCAAACCCAAGAATTGTACTTATGGAAAAGTACCTTAGTGAGCTTGTTTTTGCTTAAATATGTTTGCTTTCTCTTTAAACATATTACACTATACAGTACATGTTTACAGTCCAAACAATATGACACATTTTTTTCAGCATGGGCAGAATCTAAACACCTACAATATTTGACGTCATTAAGGTACTGAATTCACCTCAGCCATAGATAAGTCTCAACCTACCCAATATAACAAATTTTCTTATTCTTCAGAATAATACTGTATGTGGTATGATATGGTGTGTTTGAGTGTGAGAGTGTGTAATGGATGTATGTCGGCCAGTGATGTGTTTCCAAAGCACACAGGCAACTGGCAAGAAAGGTCTGCTTCATAAGTTCTACACTTTGAATATGTGTTTGTACTTCACAGCGCTTTTCTGTTTCATATATTTTTATACTTATATACTCCTGTGTAAAAAAAACAAAAAAACAGCTGCAAACACTGTTGTTTGGCAAAACCATGTAAGTCCAATTTTGGCAATTTTCACATTTATACTATACAGAATGATTACAATGTCCTCTAGGGATTCTGAAAACTCGATGACATGTACTGTATGCTGACAAAATGCATTCAATAACCCTTGTAAAACGTATGAAAAAAAACATGGTTGGACATGGTTTAAAAACGGCTTTTTTCTTCATTCTTGGAAAGTTAAGGGGTTTTGGAAATGCAAGGTTTTCATCAGAAAGCAGAGTCTTTGGAGAAAAGGACAGACTGACATCCAAAAAGCCTAAATGACACATCTCGGTGACAGTGTATGTTTGCACACACTCACAGAAAAAGCCTTAGCCTCCTGCTGCCCTGGACTTCACTCTAAGGAGCATCAATCCCTCTTACCCTCTCAACACCCTCCACCTTGAAAAATCCTTGTATGTGCCACTCACGAGAACATTCCCAGAAACCCAGAGCTGTACCCTTCTCAAAGATAAGCCCTGTAAAGTGTCTGTCTTTACTATGAAAAACCTATGGAAATGAATACATTGTCAATAAATATTGTATACAGTTCTAAATCTGTGAGTGTTTATTTTTGCACTAAATTGCAAGAAAGAGATAAATGAGACTA
Organism: Argyrosomus regius; assembly: GCA_946959425.1. Lineage (NCBI taxonomy): Eukaryota > Metazoa > Chordata > Actinopteri > Sciaenidae > Argyrosomus > Argyrosomus regius. The sequence continues at coordinate 19,446,180 of OX336896.1, read as the reverse complement.
AAGGTCATGTTTGATGGATGGGATGGGACCAAGTCCGTTGCTAAAATTTGGTTCATGTGGGCTTGTGAGAATATTTCTATCTCTCTAACCCCAACCCTAACCCACCAAAAAAAACAACAACAAAACAAAACAGTGAAACCTGTCATACACAGACCCATGTTAACAACTAATGTTTCAAACCTTACATAACACAGTTATTCAGGTTCAATTCAAAGTCTTATCTGACACTCACTAGTCATTCATTTGTACAACTGGTATTGACACAATGACACTTAAATCATAACAGACCCTACTGAGGACTCAATTCTCCCTCTTCCCTTTTTTCACAGAAATGTGTACAAGCTTTTGACTACACTTGTAATTTTTCTCTCTCCGTGAACTGTCCTCCGGAAAAATCCTCCATTATCCACAGTGATTATGTGATGAAATTACGAGCAACCCACTGTTATAGCAAACAACAGTAATGTGGTAGTAGGTAGCATCTTTAGCAACTTAAAAAAGATCAATGCACTTATTTGGAAAAGTCGGCATGACCTGGGCTATCTTCCCTCCCGACACCTTCGTGAACTGTCCACCGGAAAACAGTTTCTCTGTCTCCGGCAGTGAAAGCCGGCTAAGTCCCACTGTTTACTGAAGGTGATTATGTGATGTGGTGTGCGCAAAACACTCAAAACTCACAATGTCTTCATCGCTTTCCACCATGTGTGGTGGGCCTCCATAAGATTGTAAACCCAGGGACGCTTCACCAGTGAAGCTATTTTTAGATTTACAGTGGAAGCATAGGGAGTTACTGATGACAACTTAAACTATCTACAATACAAATCTGAGTGCTTTATTTTCTGTATTTTAATACACTGGGAATAATTTTCAAATTATGGTGCTTCCAGGCATTATAATGAAACTTACAAAAGGGCACTCTGGAGCGCTTATGGGGTCTAGAGGGTTAATGACATATGGAAAAAATTGCAATATGGTACCAGATCACATTCTGGTATACTCACTTGAAACTGATAGCAAAAGTTTGCTCAGTTTTCAAACAGCTTAATTCCAAAGCTCAGTAGCTTCGGTACAAGGTCACTTTTACACTTGCTGGCAGTGTACATTTTCCAAACCACTGCTCATGCATTTGCATTTCAATTTCAAGGCACCACAGAGATCAGTAATACACATTAAAACGTCAAGGGAAATAATGCTTATCAGGAGTTGAGTGATGCTTCTGCTATACCAGCAAATAGGATTTAGTGACACCTAGTGGTGTAGTTGCTGATTGCAACTGCATTGCCTCACCCTCTCCTTCATGCTAGGAAAGAAGTTTATACTATACTATAGAAACAGGGCGGTTCAACATGACCTACTCCATGGAAGAAAACCCATGGCATCTGTAGACTTATTCTAAGGTAACACAAATATTCTAATTTTCAGGTGATTATTGACTAATGAAAACATAGTTATGTCCCCTTAATCTTTATCACTGGACCTTTAAGCATTGTCATATCAGCACACTACTGGTCTAACTATTACAAAAGCAGTTATTTTTATTTCTGGAAAAATGAATAAATGAGACCAGTTTTATAACACCGTGCATGGGAATAGTTCAAGCAAATAAAATATTGTTCTTCTTTTAATAATTTAAGTGCAACATTCTCATACCAGATCAACTCTACTCTAATCTCTATTTAAGATGAACTTTTTCAGCTAAGTGATGTGAAAATTCCCCTCATCTGACCGAAACCATGCATTGAAACACTGGCAGCTCATGTCTCCCTGCCACATATTCATTTCAGACCCTGAACCCACTTAAACGTATTGCAGGGAGAGGTAAACACAAGGTTAACCATACACTATTTCAAGATGAAAAGCTTGTGCTAAAACTGCAGGTGGTCGAGCCATCATCTCTCCTAGTCCTGTGGACATGATCAAAGATTCCCAGTGTGACAAGTGGGAGCGCTGTAACATCATCAACTGTGACTGCTTTGGTCCCCAAAAGTGCCATGTGTGAACAGTATTCTGATTTTAGGCATGCCCAGAGTGTCCCTGGTTCAAAGAAGCTCTTAATGAGAAAATGCGGTTTCTGGAAGACAGCTGTCACAAGAAACTGCTGATATTAAGTGGCATCATATTACTGCACACTCTAAAATAGAGCAGGGCTTCTAAAGAAATTATGCCAGCATGAATGAGATGCCACAGAACACACACACAAAAAAACTGCAGAGCCCTTGGGCACTGAAACAGTCCAAAGTTCCAGTGGAAGCTGTTTGTTGGCAGATAGTGTGCCATCTCCAGCTTATAATGTGTGTTCAAAATGCATACACAGTGGAAGCTAGTTTAATCAAAAGAATCTGCATCCCATGGCAACAAAGATCTTTTCAATTCTGTATTGCCGTTCTCATATGAGCACAGTGTGATGCTGCGATTTGAAACCGAGCCACGGCGGTGTAGAAATAGAGCTCTGGTGGCTCTGGATGGGAGGACATGAGTCATGACATAGAACTGTAGGCAGGCCTGGCATTACAACAAAGACATTAGAGTCTAATGCAAAATGCTCCTTTTCATCTTTCACCCACAACACCCTTTTTGGTCATCACCCACAGCCTGTGTGTGTGTGTTTGCATAACCCACGTTGTCGTTTTATTTTTCATATCATCCTGTGTTTCAGATTAAACTGACAATGAGAAGCAATGTTTGTTCAGCCAAGATATCACACTAGCATTATTGGAAGGGGTGACTTGCCTATGTTGAGATGATACGCTGCAAGTGTGTTTAAGTGTGTGTGTGTGTGTGTATTTGCCCATATAAAAGCCTGCTTTTCAGTTTTATAAATTACTTGTGTGAATCATGTTTGACACAGCAAGGCTTGCTCTAGCAACACTGTCACAGCATCACTGATAAATTAGTACTGTGGTGGCCTTAGCCACAGGTAGCGTCTAAGGATTCCAGCACAGATACACAAGGAAATCAGCAACAGACCCAGTGGGTTAGTCTGGCAGCAGTGCCTTTAATGGCAGATAAACATCCAGAAACAAATAGTTTCCTAAAGCCACAAATATGTTGTTTGGAGTCTCATTGTCAGAGAAACAAGCCCCGCTCAACAGTCCAACCCAGCAGTTTTGTGTAAAGACACAAGTCTAAAATGGAGTGAAAACTAACGGTTTAAATTTATATAACTCATTTGTCACGTTAACTTCAAGCACCTTCAATGCAATGACTTAAAACTGCCACGGGTATAAAAACACGAAAAGTAAATATATTCATACTGATATTAATGATATGATAGATGTCAAGGACTTCTAATATTTAGAATTTAAACCCCAACTGCTTTGACAACATTTCGTTAGGATTATATTGTCGTATTTTAAACTGACCGTTAAATTAAGGAATCAAGCACCCTTAATGCAAGGACAACTTCAAACTTCTAATATTTATTCTGCTTGGTAAGCAACACATTTTTGTGTGTCATCATACTTAAGAATATGCACTGATAATTGGATATTGCTTTACACTCCAGTAGAGACTGGCGGTGCTTTTCTTTAACAACAAATACAGGTAATGGAAAAAGTCATTGATTGACTGAGTTATTGTGTCATTGTGGTTTGTTGCATATGGGGTTTGCGTAGCCGCAGACCAGTCAGGGTGCCCATGCTGACCCCATCCACTGCCTGATGAATCACATTTTCTTTTACATCACTTGGATGGCCAGGTGCATGTGCGTTGTTACCTGGGGAACACATGGCACCAGGAAGCATTATGGGAAGAAGGCAAGCCGGCAGAGACAGTGTGATACCAATAATCTGCTGGGAAACCTTTGGTCTTGCCATTCATGTGGGTGTTACTTTGACACATACCACCTACCTAAGCATTGTTGCAGACAATGTACACCCTTTCATGGAAACGGTATCCTCTGACTTCTTTCAGCAGGATAATGCACCCTGCCACAAAGCAAATTGTTTAGAAATGATTTGAGGAACAAAATTAGTTCAAGGTGTTGACTTGGCCTCCAAATTTCCCAGATCTCAATCCAATCAAACATCTGTGGGATGGGCTGGACAAACAAGTCCAATCCATGGAGGTCCCAGCTTGCAATTTACAGGACTTAAAGGATGGTCCTACAGAGGTCTAGAGAAGTCCACGCCTCAATGGGTCAAAGCTGTTTTGGTGGCAAAAGGGAGGTGGTCATAATGTTATATGGCTGATCAGTGTGTATGTGTAGGGAGTCGTAAACCTTGTCTCTGTCATTGGATGAATTCAATGAATGGCCTCCTTGATCTTCCTCCTGCTGTCCGCACACTCCTGGTGGAGGACAGATGTATTTTTATTCAGTCTCTTGTCCTGTGAAAATATGCTGCCACAGAAACAAGGTAACATGGCTGACTTGACAAGGCCAGAAACATTATTCTGAACACAGTGCTGTGGTGATAAAACTTAATTTCTGTTGACTTTGGTTGGCAAAGTCTTTGCCCACCAAAGCGATTAAGCTGAGCTGAGCTGTTTTTCTGTCAGCAAGGCAGAACGAGGTTGACAGATTAAAGCTTTACTTTTGTTAGTCTGCTTTGTTAATTTATTTTCTCATCTTACGAAACTTCAAGAAACATGTTCAATTTCTCTATCTCAGCCTCTCTCCCTCTGTATGTGTGTGTCCCTAGTTAATTAGGAGGAATATATGTTAATGGGACGCTGCTAGCAGACTAATTAAGATTCTGATTAGAACGAAGATACTGTCAGCCAGTCCCGATGTGTGTGCTTGTGTGATTGTCGGTGCTTATGTGTGTGTGTCTTGCTGCTGGCTTGCTTGTCGAGGAAATCACCCCAGCTCTAACATGCACTGGATGAACAGATTACACAATGTATCGTATCTGTTTGTTCACTGCTTAGGAAATGAAACAGATTCTTAGCTACAATGGTGAATTACCATTTTCTAAAAATAAATAAATAAATAAAACATGGAGCTTGTTAAACTATCACAGCCAGAGAATGAGGAGTTGGATATATTGAGTGGGAGGTAGTTGTAGCTTGGGTGCAAACTCTTGATTTGCGCTTGCAGAAGACCACAGGCTGAATTTAAGTCAGGAACACGGTGATCCTCTAATAATGGGTTTAGTTGTGTGAGTGTGTGGGTGTGCGCATGTGTCTTCTCTCTCTGTTTGCGTGTGTGTCTGTCTCTTATTGTTTGTGACTGTGCTTATGTCTGTGTGTTTCTGCTGCTTTGTTGTGTTGCATGGTGTCACTTTGAACTGTGCATGCGTGCAGGCACGCTACGTTTCTTCCTACTGAAAGAAAATCAAAGATTTCCTCCCCCAAGCTGTACATCCGCCATAGCAACAGTGTATTGACAAGAGCCAAAAAAAGTCATATTACCAATTCCTTTTGTCTGTCTTTGTCTTGCCTTCTTCCTCTGAGTCTCTTTTGACGTCAGCTACATTCTCTTTCTGTCTCTGTATCTTCCCCTCCTATTTATTTTTCTTTAACGCCGCCTTTTCATCCTCTTCTTGCAGCTTCCTTGTTTCATCACATTTTTCTATTTTCTGATTCTCAAGTGGTCTCTCTCCAGCATTGCCCACATGCTGTGCTATGTGGATTGGAAAGAGGAAGCGGGAATCCAGCATCTGTAGGTTGTAAGAAAGAATGGTACTTCTCTGGTGCAGGGTGCTCCCCTGCATAGAGAAAGAAGACAAAAGTATGTGCCTTCCCAAATGACTCACTCATACAGTATGCACATTATTGATGTGAGCATTGATGTATGCAGTGTAGAATGAACTGTAAAGATTAGATTCATTTCTGACAGGGAGAGATATTTTGCTTGGAGTAACATTGATTGAGCTTCACTAACCATTGGAGAAGGAATATGAGACATACATGCAGGATGTAACAGGAGGAGATTGCATTTTGATTTGTTGTGTGGACAGAAGTCATCCTTTGAAGTGAGATTTATGTTTGTCAAAGGCCGGAATTCTTAAAAACGATTGATTAAGGCTTTCTTTGGGTTTGCTTTGACATTTTGAATGATTATGGTGTGCAGCAAGATGCAGCGTCTTGAGGTTGGGGGCAAATTATAAGAAATTACAATGGAATGTTATACAACCAGAGCCTCGGGTGAAGATTAATAAAAAGTTTACGATGCAAAGCATCAGGGCCATAAAACATTTAGCACGGATTAATTTTTGTGACCAGCGGTTATTTGTGGCTTTAACCTCTGAATTAAAATAAGGTTTTGTGATGATGTCTTGTGATACAGCCTAGCAGACAACAAGTGTGAAATGTTTACTACAGTAAATTAGTCATTTGTACCCTGCAAGGAGATTGTGTTTTACATTAAATGTCTACTATGCATGTATTGTACATACACACAACAAACAAATAACTGAACTGGACCCTGAAGCAACAGAATAGCAATTTTGATTTAGTGTGTCCTAAAATTAATATTGTATACACCATATACCATTATGTACCATAATATAGCATATCATATAAAGTGCTATAGTGAACATTGTTTCTGGATTCTTTGCTAACTCTAAACGCTGACTGACTCTGGATGCTATATGTGTAAGGGACTTGAGAAAGTCATGATCCATGAATATTCTTCACGGTTTTGTTGTTAAATACAATGTTGCATTACACCCCATAAATTATTATATTTTAGTGCATAAAAATGATTAACTCTGTATCAAGCACTGTGAGTACTCGGATGGTGCACATGTAACAGTCAAAAGGTTGAGTTTGGTACAATGGTACACTTCTTGCCTTCAATGGTCGCCATTTTGGCATTGTAGCTTTTTTTTTTTTTTTTTTAGATTTTGACAGTCAACTATGGGTGCTATTCCTCTGCCTGCAATTCCAGTTGCAATTGGTTGAAGAAGAAGAAAAAGCAGTAAAACGAACACACAAAATATTAATTTGAGGGTATGAATTGATAGTTTATCTACACAAATTATCAAAGAAAATCCAGCAAACTGCCATTGCCCTTACAATACAGTAAGATATGCTCAAAGTGAAACACACAAATCATTGCAATTTTTTCCAGTGACAAATGATGAAATGCTATTCCTGTTCTCTAGTTCTGAGCATTTCACAGCTGCAAAGAATCATATGTGAATTTTATATTAATATTTTACTTATTATTACCATTATTTCATTTCACGAAGAAGTGTCATGAGAACACATTTCTTTGAAAAGTATGTTTGAAGTGATCTATTTCAAAGACAGACAGTATCAGAAGTGCGTTGGGTGAAAGAGTCTGATCTTTGCCTAAGAAAAATTAACACAATATATGCATGCACACACGCACATGCAGAGACATGAAGCACAGTTTGAAAAATGGGCAGGATTAGAAGAACTACATTATCAGAGGCTGAAGTTAGTCATGAGTCATCAGAGCCTTTAAAAAAGTGCACCATAGCTCTCTGACAGTTTGGTGGATGAAAGTGCAGACCTGCCATAACCACTGACATCCTTGTGTGGGAGGTTCAGAATTAATGGGTGAAGATAAAACACCTTAACTGCATTCAGCCTTTGAGGAGAAAACACATTTGTTAAATACTTTACTTTGGTCCTATAGCCTATTGTAAGAAACCGTTCAGTGATTGTAGTCCAACAGCCAAATAAACATTGTTAGTAGCAGGTTTTACAGTGCATTTAAAATAACTTACAGTAACATACAGTGGCACTTCTGGATTCCCAGGATGTGTCATCTTTTTTGTCACCCATTCAACAGTAAGTTTCATAATAAATTTATAAACAGTTGAAAATTGTGACATTATCTGCCTAAATGATACTACTGAATAATACTGAATATTCTGCTGGTATTCCTTACTTGTTATTTCTTCCTGATCTTGGTTTGGAAGGAAAACCTTGCTTGAAATTGCAACAATGGCTTTCGTTTCATTTTATTTTATTCTTGCAGTAACTTTTGTCTTATATATTGCTACATTTAAACATGTAGAGTTGACAAAATAAAGAAAAAAAGAAGTGGGAACATAAAAAAAATAAATAAATAAAAAAAGCAAATGCAGATGCTTCCATACAGGAGAGAAGGGCTCAATGAATGGTGATGAGTATAGAAATTATGTCTGATTGTATGGCCTTCACCAGGAGATTTATGGACAACAAGCATTGTCATATTCATTCCATTTGAATATTTTTTTTTCATTGCAATCAGGTTTTGAATGCAGTTATGATGTTTTTATGTGCCTTCGTCCTGAGCAAACATCATTTTCATCTATGCTGTATTAGAACTGAATCCTTTAAACTCAACCCCCCAATACAATTGTAAAATGCTGCTGCAGTTCACTGAGAATTGTCACTCAAATAAGCATTTCTTTCCTATTCAATCAAAGGACAGCTCTACAGAAAGAAAGAAAGAAAGAAAGAAAGAAATTTAAAATAATACAATAAAAGTTGTTTTCTCATTCTAAAAAAACAACTTCCTCTTTAATTTGACACCAAATATGTGGCATTTGTAGCCTTTGATTGAACACACCATGTGGCAGATCTGATCGGCTATCAAAGTTGTCATATTTGTTTTCCCTCACACACACCCCTGTCACAGACGCGCCTTTCCTTTCGACCAATCCAATCACTCCCTTTCGTTTCGTCACGCACACACCTTCACCGTAACCCTATCCCGTGAGTCCCCTTTGTTCTAAATGGCGCGGAATCGAAGGTGCGCAGTGGGAAAAGGAAGCGGTGAGACCGTCCGGTGTTGACTGCTGGCGTACGTCCAGTTTAGTTGCTTTCGAAGAAGGCCGCGTGCTCTGGAAAGCCACATTGTCACAAGCTCGTGTCTTCATAAGCTCCCAAAAGAATTCCTCCAGGAGGTTTGAAGAGTTTTCACTGTGGAGAGAGCTGACTGACTGGACTAGACGGGACTAGACTAAGGTAAAATCCATGAAGCACATTTAGTTGGCTGATTTCTTTTTATTTATTTTTTCCTTCATATTACTTTGAACAGAACTGAACTGAATGGTTTATTTCTTTATTTTTTATTTATTTAATTCCTTATTTATTTTGTGCTGTTGATTTATGGACACGCAAAACATGGACTGAACTTTGGAGATTTTCCGGAATGGACTATTTTCTTTTGTGTGTGTGAAATACATTTATCATCATCAGAACTTACAACCTGTGTATGAGTATCATTTGTTTAGGATATACACTATGTGTGGGCTTTAGGGTGATGTGAGGGTTTGGGTAGAGTTTTTCTTATGCTCCTTTTCCTAAATCCTGTGTACGGTAGACGTAAAAAATAAAAAATAAAAAATATTTGACTGATGAACCCGACCCAAAAATTGTTAAGGTCGGACCTAACTGGCACCCCGAACACGCAATCTTACATTACATAAAGAGTGGTACCCCAGATGGGACTCAAATCCAACTGGAAACCGCGTGTACAGCCAGAATATTTTCACATCTTCATTGTCTTAGTGATGAACAGTGGAAAGACTAAGCACAAAGGCTTTGGTGAGTATTTTGTTTGTTGAGTTTAAATGAGATTTGTTTTATGATGAATTAAACACAAAATTAAGTATTTATCTTTAGTTTTGTTTTAAAGAATTTACCCACACCTTGCCATTACTGCCAGTGAGCTTTTGTTTATTTAAAAAGATCTATACTATTTATTGTTCTACATGATCATACTATTGCTAATAAGTGGCCAATTTTAAAGGTCGGGTCAGTCATACTGGATAAGTTGATTCTTGAACGCTTTGGTTATGGTAAATGGGGAAACAAAGTGGCTCACGCAACACAACAGTGCTCCAGGTTACACAAACAGACACTTTGGGTCAGTGGCTTGAAGATAGATGATGGTTGAGTCACATCCAGTTTTTTTTTTTTTATTTTTTTTTTTCTTTCCCCAAAAGGCCCCTGTTGTGTAGCTCACTCTGAGCTACTTTGTTTGTTTCCCATTTACCTTCACCCATAGGAATGGGATTCGATGACCTGCAAATGAGACTCAACATTCAACCATCTGACTCCAGTATGACTGACCCCACCTTTTTTACAAAGAGTCTGCATGAATGGGCCAGATTTGCTAGGAGACATTCATTAGGCTATACACTATTGCCCACCACTGGATTTGTAATGAACTGCAATAAACTCGAAATTCCTTCTCGTTATCCATACTTGTCTCCGCTACTTTGGTGAAGAGTAGTGCAAAATAATATATTGCTTTACACAGACAGTAATACTGTAAAGTAACATATTACTTTCAATTAAAATATTAAATTTTTTTGGAGTTACTTGCCCAACATTGTTACTGACATGATCCTTGTTGCACCTCACAGCAAGTGACCAAAATACCAAAGGGCTGTACATGAGAAAAAACAGAGCCATCTCACACACTGAGCCATAGCCTTCCAGGCAACATCTTCCATAGAAAAGCCAGAAACCTCCCACTGTCTGTCCTCTCATTATTATACACCCTCTTCTGACATCACATGGGAACACACACATCCCAGTTTTTTTTTTTCTTTTTTCTAGTTATCCAATAATGGGTCCTTCTGTTTAATTCTGCACAGGAAACGGATGAAGTCACGCTGACTGTCACCAGGTGGCCCTTGCAGCCATTTGAAATCCTCTACTTGTAGCCATGCCACTCACCTCCTCCACTCACAAATGATGAGCCATTTCTCGCATCAAACTGGCAGAAGATGATGAAAAAAAAAAAAGCCTCTTATGGACCTTAATACCAATATGAATTTCAATAAGGGGTAATGTGGCCTATTCAAATGTTTTAGACTTCAGTAAAAGCCAAGCAACGGGCAATTTTCTAGATTAATATCCATTTGGTATATCCTCTTATGAATGGATACCAAAACCAAATGCCTATTTATCAACCGAGGACTACAGAGCAAAGCACATACATGTATACACATATGCATCATACAAACACACACGATGGTCTTTCCAGTTCACTGTTTCCACTGTTTTCATGAAGCACCGGACCCCCCTTTGCTGTCTTCATCATGCATATTAATCACATGCCCTTTGATGTTAAACATTTATAGTGCAAGCACAAATGTAACAGCATGCTTGGTTTTATAAGAGTGCTTCCAGCCGTGAAAGATCGTTGCTTAGAGTTTATGAAAATAGGTCACCCCTGATGAAGAGAGAAAGATAGGTGCACATTGAGGAAAAAATAGTTAAATGCTCCCGGTGTATCCACAGAAGCGAGGGCAATGATTGGATGAAATGTGCAGTACAGACGTGCATTTGTCAGGTCCAGATTTGAGATTTTGTTCAGTTTTGTAGACTTCAAAATATGACGTAATGTGCATTTCTCATCTTTATTGCCACATATTCTTGAGGCTAAAACTGCATTTTCAGGGTTAAGGTTTGGATTGCATCAGTGTGTGTTATTTTGCACAAATACTCTATAAACTTTGTAAAATAATTCCAGGAGAAATGAACAGAAAAAGCTTTTAATACCTTCCTGTTTCTCACAATAAAGAAACAAGACAGTTAATGTACAGTTTGAGGTGCATTATGATTAACTTTTCTGATTTTGTTTTTGTTTGAATGACCCTGAACATTAAAACAAACACCATTACATGAAACGTATATAAAATATCCATGAACTTTCTCAGACCTTTGTTAAAAGGATGATCGCAGACGCACAGAGTAGATGAGGCTGTCCAGATTGTTTCTCACATCATTTCACCATCTGTTAAATTCACCCACACAAACACACACCTTCAGGATCAGTGCACCCACATTTCTCTGGCGTATGCCAGCAAATGCCATCAGCGAGTTGAAGGTCTATGAGGCATGAGTGAGGCATGTTGGTGTGTTTTATACACCAAGAAGTACAGCATGTCAAACAGGCATATACTCAAACAAACTACTGTGTGCATGTAAACAGATGGTAATGGGTATAGTACAACATTGGTGTTTAAATAAGCTTCAAATGAGCAGTAGCTTTGCTAAGGCTGAGATGTTGTGGTTGCCATGGTACATTTAAAGGTGAAAATACAATTTAAACCCGGTTTTTACATGTTCTTAAAAGATGGTCTCTAAGCAGGTATATTTTTTTTCAAAAGCAGAATATTTCATTTAGTCAAGTACCATATTTCACTTTGGTTTTGTTGATCAAAATACATCAAAGGCTCTTACAAATCTAGTGCTATGATTAGATATTTATATATGCAGGAAAGCTATTCACTACTGTTTGTACACGTCTGTCTTTTCTCGGCTCTTCAGAATATAATTGAAAGATGCTTTTATCTTAAGTGTGGACTGCATTTTATTATGATGGTTTGGGAGTAAAATCAGACACCTAACCATGTGTATTAATTATCTGGTCCGGACAGTAGATTGCCATATTCATATATGATAACTACAGCATCTAAATTGTAGTTCTTCTTTGTCTTTATTCAATCATTTATATACAGTAACCGAATTTCAATGTTAACAGATGTTTAAACTGATAAGAGAAATAACAAAAACAGATCATAGGGCAGGTTAGAAACCATAGTATTTCTGTATTTTCTGTGTAATATTGTTGACTGCATTGTAGCTTCATTACTGGGAAGGCCAAATAAATATAAATGTATGTTCTTTTTCTATTTTTTTCTTCTTGTTTTGACTGTTTACGTTCAGGTTGGCATCATCTTTCTAGGACTTTCTTCAGCAATTTGTGAAAATAGAATAACAAAATACAACATGAGCCACTCATTAAGACTAGGGACCTTCTCCCTTGAAAGTAATGTGTTTGTTTAGTTCAGCAGTGTATGAAAACATGAAAACAGAAGTTAACCAGTCTTTCAACAGTACAAATATGAAGGAATGAGATTTTTATTATTTGTCAGTCATCATAATGGAATGTCAGGCTTGTCTCCAGTGATGATGGAGAGTTTGCAAAATGTATTCAGAAGTAAGTTGCCATCAAATTGACTTTCACTGCATGCGGTATGTTTATTCAGCTCTACTGTGGGCAAATAATGGGTTAGAGTTACGGCAACACAGATGCAGAAACATTCTGGGGTGTTTCATGATTATCATCATTGGATCTCTATTGTGGGTATTCATGGGCAAACATTTACAGGGTGATTTAGGACAGACAGCAATTTAGTGCACACATGGCCAGATGATGATGATGATGTACCACTAGTATCCACACACATAAAACTCTCATCACAGACTCTGATGGAATTCAGTAAATGCTCCTGGCCAAAACGGATGACAAAAAAGATCAAAAAATAGCACAGATGGAAAATTGCGTATAACCTTCCAAACCCCCCCTCTGGCTCTGCTTTCTAAAACAGACGTCAGAGATGTTATCATCATTTGTGTACTGTATACAGTATACAAAACCATGGTGTACTGAGAGGATGAGGTCATTATTTAAGATGACCTCCACTTCCTGTGAGTAGCATGTGTAGAGGAAGAGAGGCGCTGTGAAACCCACACCGTGGGCTGAGTATGCCAGGTGGATCCCACAGGGTGCCCTAGCTGTGCACAAATGTTGTATAATTACGTGTTAATCTGTGTGGATAGGAAAGACAAGTAGAGAAAGAAGATGAACCTAACAGACTGGACTGTCTGTCTGTCAAAGCCAAGAAAACGGCACATTAGCCACATTAGGACTAAATTATATGGCTCGAGATGTCCGAAATAGCTCCACTTCCACTTAACAGCACATGAGCACCAGGCAGCCTCATTTACACAACATTAACAGCATAAAAGGGGACATTAGTTATTGAAAAGACAGAAGGAAGCACAGATTTTGTGTTTTTTTGCAACTGTTTATAGACTGCTGATGAATACCTTAACCAAAGCAGCCCTTTGTTAAGCTGTAGTTCTAAAAAAAAAACTTTAGAAAAGAGTGTAATCATTCCTTGCAAAGTCATAAGAGTATTTGTTTACTGTAGTGCGTTGTATTTCTTATGTTCAGTGAGTTTAAGTTTAGTGAATAAATTGGCTTGAAGAGGATCATCTCGACAAATATAGACATCACACGCATGCATTCTTGTTTGTCCCTAATCTTCTGAAACATTTGATGCCAAGTATTGAACACACCAGCAAGACTATAATTATAAAATCTCTTTTTCTCTGCTGGAAATGTATTTCAATAAGTTAGGCATTCTACGCTGCAGATTGATTTCATTTCGGAGGGATCCAGGAGAACAAAAAAAATGTACAAAAGAGGAATGGTTGTGTGGGAGAACAGATCTACAAACTCGTTGCATTAGGAGGGATTTTCAGAATCTGAAGGAATAATACAAAAGGCACCGTGAACACATAAACAAATATGATATTGTTTGGTAACATGAAAGAACGAAATATTTCTGAGCTGCTTTTCATTGAGTTACACTCTTTTAAAGGACAAAATAAACCATTCAAACAAGTTGCCCCAATATGACGGCAGGACATATTTCAGTTCATTTCTTGTACATCCAGTGTACATTTCATTTTTCCCAGTTTGTTTCTATGAACATTGTTCACATTACTTCATTTACATACAGTAGGTGGTTTATGTCAAGGATACACATGCTATACATAAATTCATATATGCAGTATATACTGCCTGTTGGTTTGCCTTTGACAGTAAATTGAAGCAGCTGCAAAATGGGTATAATTCATTGCATATGTTACCACTGAGACTGTTCTTCAAAGAAGAATGACAGCTTCCAAAGGGACCTAAAATAGCAAATATGTTTATGTTCAAGTGAAAAATTTTTATAGCAGGCATAGTAATTATGGTGGGAACAAAGGAGGAAGTTGATGACATATTACAGAGCGACAGTCCACATAGACAAGAGGTCAGGCATAACCATTACCCTAACTTTTCCTAATCTTTCCCTAAGAAGCTCTCCTTATTGAGGTAGTCACTTTATAACCACAATGTTTCTCTAACGTTAACAAATTGATTTAAAATCAAACCATGATTTTTACCTAACCCTTAACTTTAATCATAAAATGGAATTTATTTTTTAACATTGATTAGAGCTTCTCTGTGTTGTTCTAGGCACATGGGCGAACATTGTATTTTGTCATTTAATCTGGCTGTGCCCACATTTCTTCTCAGAAAGTCTAATTTCCTTTTGCAGTTGAAAATAGACTCAGTGATGCCTGTATAAAGGTAGATCGACAGCTCCTATTGCACATTGAACCACCTGATCTGGCAGAGGATGCACTTCAGGGCCGCCCCTGGCCAAATTGGGGCCCTAAGCAGAATTTTATTTTGAGGCCCCCCCCCCCCATTACAAAATGACTGTATCACGAAATGCCATTTAGGTTTACAACCTTTATTAGTGGGAACAAATCAAATGAACAGCCTCTTTCAACAATGAAGCCTTTTACAGCTGCACATGTCTGCATTTTCTGGATGCAAAGTCCTCAATGAGGTCATCATATGACAGCTGCTGTTATGACAAGAAATCCATCATACAAGCAGATTATTAAGATTTGTTTTGGTCTTAAGGGTAAATTACACAATGAAATTAATGTAAATACTAGCCTCACAAAGATTATTTGGAGGCCATCTCTCCATCTGCATCCAACTGCCTGTCGGCGCGTCTGACCGCTGATTGGTCAGATGCTGCGTGCTGTCAATCATTGCAGCAACGCGTGCGGTTATTCGTCTCTTTTTTGTTCTCTCCTGCCTCGGGCTGACTTGGTGCTCTACACGCGCCTCATGGCAGCGATGCGCATCCTTTGCGCATTTGCAGAGAATGCGTCCCCTTGCGCAAAATGCGGCCCCCTATGGATCGTGGGGCCCTGCGCACAGTGCGTGTTCTGCGTGTAGGGAGGGGCGGCACTGATGCACTTTCTCAGAGGATGTACATTAAGTACATCCTTTGCTGGGCCTGTTAGGAGTTGATGTTGTTCTTTAGATTCTGGGAGACTGTTATTCTCAGAAAGATGAAGGTTTCCACAGCAAGCGCAATGTTCTGGAGTATGGTAATGCATGAAAGTGTGTGGGCTTCACCTGTCCACGAAGGAGAAAGCTACAAATGTTTAAGATCGACCTTTCAATCTTGCAGTGGGCGGGTATTTGGATGCCAAAAGATTGATTTTCCTTGTTTGTTTGTTTTTTTTCCTTTTCTGAATGAAGGACGGTGTGGAGTGCTCAATTGCATGGGCAATATACAGGGTGTTTTGTGGCACAGCAGGTCACCTCTATATGCATGATATCTATATGCAATGACATATACATATGTAAAAACACAAGAATGTAACATTTTGACATGGAGTGCTGCATAGAGGGTATTTTCAATAAGGTATGCATAGTGTTTAAAAAACATTCACTTTATACTGCAAGTAAAAGCAGGCTACCTTCCAGATGCCAGTGACAGCGGTATGTTCCTTTTTAAAACTGCAGCACAGCCATTTCATTATTAAAAGCATTCAGAGATGCATTGATGTGGACATGTAACAGTATATTGCTTTCATTTTAATTTACCTTATCATGTGGAGTTTTTGCATAATGCATGGCAGCCTATCATAACTTGACTGGAATACAATACAAATTAAAGCATTTGATCTGAGACCATACAGTAGATTTGGACATCCATTGTGTGCATGAGAAGAGTCGATGTGGCAGTTCCTGTCAGTCTAACAGCGTGTGTGATATGAAAGTCAATACCTATCGTTTTATGTAATATTATTTTTCATCATTACTTTTCAAGCACATTCATGTATTGTAGCATAGTGCACAGTCCACACATAGACAAATATGACAGTATGGCAGTTGTCTGAGGAAAGAGTGGACATGAAATTAAAGGTAAGAATAAGAACAATAAAACTTCCATCATGACATTATTTTGATTTGATGCTTTGTCTCCCTCTGGCTGTATTTTGACATCCACAATGATATTGAAGGGATTACGTTCTTCTTCTCCTACACTGCGGTTCTGATTATTCCAACAAACATGACAGATAACAGATGTAACATGCCAGCATTTCATCAAATGAACACAACCACATTTTCCAGCACTTCCATCTCCAGGAAAAAAAACAACAAAAACAGCAATGCAGCAGGGTAACAAATAGGGTGATCAAACATATTGAAATGCTGACGCCTAATCAGACGTAGAAATTCATACACTTTGTAAGCATCTCTGATGCGACAAGCACAAACCAATCACTGTATCTATTTGGAAGAATACCAATCCTTCCTTTTCCTTCTTTGTCCCCTTCCAGGACAGTGCTCCAGTTTTTTGAGTCATCTATTATCACAAATAAACATCCTTATTTGGGTGTAGATGATTAAAAGTCAGTGACCTTTCCTGCGCCACATGTTGTAAATAATTAGAATATTATTCATTCTGCTGCTGACATTTTACTTTAAAGAGTCTTTAACTAAGGGTTGTCAGTATTTTATATGCAGTGACTGAAGACAGTATTAAGATGTGTAACAGTGATAATGCCAGGGTTCTGAAAAAAAAAGAAAAGAATCTGACTGAAACATATGAGCGCTGAGACTGCACTGTCAGTTCATCTTATACAACTTTGGTATTTTACAGGTTAGTATTGCCAATGTTTTATACCCATTCAGATGGAGGAGCATATGGCACTGCTTCATCATTTGTTTTTCTTTCTGCAATAAAAAGGTCCCTTTAAATGAAAAATGCATTTTCTGTGCATTACGTACCTGGGAATATTGTTCTGCCGTTTAATGCGTTTCTCAAATATTTAATTAAAAGCTTTATTATAACAAAATGAGAAGTATTCCCAAATATGTTTCATGACATATCCTGCAGTGCATGCTAACATCCATCCAATGCCTCATAGCTTCCGAGGTTGTCAAATCAACCCCTCGCTTCATATAATGAGAACAAGTCTACAGCTCTAGCAGTACTGTGAGGCTGTAGACTCAGTATTGCTTTGAGCCATGTTAAACAGCCTGGTACAAAGAAAATGTTGGTCTCTATTGCTAATTTCCCCATTTGTGACAACTATACTGAGTCAGAATTTCTATATAACTCACCCATTCAAATTATATTAAGGTTTGAAGTTGTGCATGATTAACAACATGGACATTTTGATTGACAGGTGGGCGCAGTTACAGGTGGCTTGTTTGACACTCAGGTGTCATTCAGCTCGCCTCAGGTCCAGCCTCAATCCATGTCTTTGCCCATTTTTAGATTAGGTAGGATGCGGCAGAAGCAGGACTGCCAAGAGCCACCACACTGAGCTTCACAACGGCTACCACGTAACCATTGCACTAAATGTAGAATTTCAATACATTGTGTGTTATTATATACCGCTGGAATGACCTCACCCCTCCGATAGCCAGTCTCACCAAGCTCCCTTCATTGTGAATATTTCCCCTACGCTCTGTAAGTTTAGTAACTGTCCACTGCCACCTGGTGCATGCTAATATCGCTTGCTAAATGTGAAGAGGTGAGTCTGCTCTATAGGCTACACTTGCTGTGTCTTGATGTGAATGTTAATGTGCCTCGCATCGCCCCCACAGCATCTAGCCTCATGTTTGTGTGTTCTCTGATTAAACCATGTGGCTGTGCAGGATGAGTCATTCACTCGGTCAGTTAGCCAGCCCCTCTTGGCTCCTCCTGAAGGCCATTTGGTTACTGGATTCCTGGCCATTTAACTGGCCAGTGCTGCAATGGCGCCATTGCACAGACGGTTCCTGCTGAGTGGCTCCTCTTAGCTCATCAGTGGCAGCAGGCTCACGTCAGCCATTGCTTCTGTACTCACTCTCGTCATGCCTGCCCTCAGTAGAGAGCGATTGCATTATGCTGGGTTTTGATTGTTGGTTATTGCCTATTTATATGGATTTGGCCTCAGCTAGAGTTGAATGCAAGCTGCAGTGAACAAGTCGGTCTGCAGAGCATAGAAATGATCCTCTGGCAGGGACACTAATCATCCTCATTGCGTTTTTTGTTTATTTGCACATACTAAAATGAGCTCTAATGCATTTTATTAGTAGTAGTAGTAGTATTTAATAAAATCTACATAAAGTCAAAAGATAAAGCTTACTGAATGATATTTCTATGAATCTAATCAGTTCTTTGTGTACAGAGAGTTTCAAATACATGAATGTCATGAACACCATTTGACTGAAATGGTGCTAAATAATGGCTACTTTTAAAATCAATGAAGATAAATAAACAATATCACAGTGCAATATCATCAATGCAATGCCCATTTCAAGAAGGTAGCAACGCTTATACCAAATGTCATTGGTGGTTTACAGACTAACAAGTAGTGTAATTGTTAACCTGCTTCCTGATTTCCTAGTAAGACTGAAGCATTCATTTATGAGCTTCACTCAGCTGCCTATCATTGTCCAACAGTAGATGGTGGCTGCAGATCCAGGCATTGGACCTTTATATGGATTGGTGTGTTGGAAAATGGCAAAGCACCTAGGTGGATCTGATAAAGCTCTTCGACTTTGTATCCCAATAGATTATAGGAGAAATAATTAGGGCTGCAAAATGAGAGAGAGACAGTGCATGATGTGGCTTAGTGTAAGACAGATAAATCTTGTGTTGTGATGAGATGAGACAGGGATATTTGATTTTCTTTGTGCATTTTAGTGCATTTTTTGTTCAAAAGAATTAAAAAAGGGAAAAATCTAAATCCCCAAGTGTTCCTATAAGACTGAGCTCTCCTATTTGATAAAATGAATAATTGTTGAACAATATTTAACTGATCCAGTTTCAGGGTCCTTTATTGTGCATGCTTGCTCACTGTTATTGGCACAAAGTGGTGCCAGTAAGTCATGTTATATGTGCTTTTCCTGTTCCCCAGCACCCACCCACAGGCTCCAGAGGTTTAAGATATTTCATCACTCATCACTCTTCAATATCTCTATGTATACATATCTGCAGGGAGCAATGCGGTTTGGAGCCTAGACGCCAAAATCTAACTGCATTGTGCTGCTGCAATAAACATTCCAAATGTAAGTTGTCTGACTTGAATATTGTTAGGACCCAGAAGCAGAGTGCAGAGGCAAATAAGGTGTGAGTAAAAAGTGTAAAAAGACAGTTTACTTGGTCTTTGTTCAGAGGCAATGTTGACAACAAATAGGCATCCAGTGAAAATAAACAGGGGGCAGGCAGGCAAGCAAAAATAACAAAAATAAAACAGGCAGAGAATATAAGCAGACAGCCAGGCAGAACAAGGTCTGAAATTAAAAGTTCAAACTGTGTGTGTGTGTGGACAAAAGCAGGCTAGAGATTTAAATTATACGGCTTTTCATCAAACCTTTCATTGCCATTAACCTCTGGCGCTGTGTTTGCACTCGTTGCAGCCAAGCAGCCTCCTTTCTTCTCTGCTGCCTGTATTATTTTGCTAATGACAGGTCATTCCCACCTCTCTCAAACCAGCTGGACATTAGAGCGCTTCACATGTCAAAATTCAATAAGATCAAATGATACGGGGTATATTTGCAAACATTAAGCAAATACACCAAATCCTGCTCTTCACAGAATAATAAAAAGCAAATTCCAATCTGCAACTTGAGGCTTTGAGGCACATCTGGCAAATGAGTGAAGCTGGAGGGCAGGTGACTGATTAGGGGGAATGAGATGCAGGCATGCAGGCAGGTGCTAATCAGGTGACTGAGGGACGTCAGGAAAAGCTGAGGGCAGGAATGGAATGGCAGTGTGTGGAATAACAAGAAATGTGAGAACTGGCAAGCATGGAAAGAGTGAGAATAAACCAAGATGGGACCAGAAAACAAAGAACATTTAGATGAAACTGTGAATTTGTGTGATTTTGTGGTCTGTTTATACACATATTTAATTAAATATTTAAATCCAATGTAGCTTTCAC
Source organism: Argyrosomus regius (assembly GCA_946959425.1). Lineage (NCBI taxonomy): Eukaryota > Metazoa > Chordata > Actinopteri > Sciaenidae > Argyrosomus > Argyrosomus regius. The sequence goes on along the minus strand of OX336896.1, from coordinate 19,425,447 downwards.
GCCAGGATAGTCTGAAGGAATTGGTTCGACTGGGCGGGGAACGCCGAAAAATTTCATTTGGTTTGGTTCACTTTCACACTGCACTTTTCAAGCCGACCACACCACCTGGACAACGTCATGCAGTTACAACAGCTGCTCGTTTGCAGTATTGCCCAAAACAAGCACTGACTAGGAAGAAAAAAAGCACCAGAAAGAAGAAAACCCAGCTCATCCATTGGCTTACTGATTTTTGGTTCGCTGAGTAGTCCGTTTGCTTTCCCACTGTAAGCGAACCGCACCAGGGTTCACTTGCAAGCGGACCGAGACCCACATTTTCAGGTGGACCAGAGTTTGCTTGTTTGGTCCGCACCAGAGTTTGGATGAGCTTTCACACCTACCCAAACAAACTACGAACTACTGGTACCATTCCTTAGAAACCCATGTCACGTGAACTTTGCCAAATGTCTTCCTCTTCAGTTTTAGTTTGCAAACAAGTATTCCAACCCCTCTAGCAATTACTTAATCCTATATAAAAAAAAAGAAGTAACATATACAGGTGTTTCCTATTAAATAGCAGGTGTTTGTAATCACAGCCCATATGAACAGCATATGGCAATGCAACGTAATAAAGAAACACAAGGAACCGATTAAAAGCAAAGGATGGGAACTGAAATGTACTAAATGTGGACATAATGACTGTTTGCCACGTGAAATTTAAACAGATAATGCAAAGATCATAAAACAATACAGGCAAAACAACAAATTTGATTGCGGACGAATTATACAATGAAGGACAGCTTGACTGTGACCTTATTACCACACCCTGGCGAGTCTAACACATTACATTACACCTACCCATCAGTGACTGGAATAAAATGATTTGTACCGCCTCCTCTATGACCTAACTTCTCTGATGGACTCATTCCCCCTATGTGAACAGCCACCCCTCAAATTTATGATATGCCTCTTCTTTTGCATTATGCTTGTTTATGTGTTTGTTTGTCTTTGTTTTTTGTCTGTTGCTCATAATTGCTTAATGGGATAACCAGTGACTGCATGATAAAATCAAAGTTCTTACAATCACAGTGAACACACATGTGTGTGTGATCAAACGCTCCTCAGGACGCATCATCCCAAAAACCCTCAATCTCTGTGCCACTTAAATTATTGAGATGGAAGCTAACACTGTTGAAATTAATACAATGTTTAATAATTTAAATTAGCTGAATCCTGACATATGCCTACCTCAAGAAACTCCCACATCAGACTCGGCCGTAAATTGGTCACCAGAATTCAGTCAAGTTTTCTCTGCTCGCCATAATTCAAGTTAAAGTTCCAGTAACTCATAAGCCAGACATCACCAACCCATGTCATTCAACACAGAGACAATAAAACTGTATTGTTTTTTGTTTGTTTGTTTTTTCACTAGTGACCCAATTAGACAGGACAAAATTGATAAATTCAATTGCAATAAGTGGCCATGGCACTATCTCCTTAGTTCTCCACAGTATTGCATTTTTACAAACAACCTTCCAAATAGCACATTAATGTTTCACCCCAAACTTTGACAGGTTCTTAAGGAAAGAGTGTGTATCATACATGGACACAAATGACCCTCCAAACAGCTCACAATCATTACTCTAAAAAAAAACGAGCTGGTACCCATAAAATTCAATCCACTTATGAAAATAATAGAAGGCGACGTCAACAGATTGATGAAACCACTGATCTCATTAATTGAAGGAATTGCAGTCTACAAGATGACTGATAACCTGTTTTCACAGCTTCCAGTGCACCAACCACCTGCATTGTTCAACTCTCTGGATTCATTAATAACATTTTATGGGGGAAAAAGAACAAAAAAAAACAAAAAACAGAAGGTCTCTAGGGTCTTGAAGGGCCAAATTTACTCAGTTATTTCCTGGCCAACCAATGAACAATACCACCACTGGTTAGATAGTAAACGACAATGTAAAGAAGTTGATATCTCACAATTGCCAGTCATCAACCTCTCCAAAGCTACTATAGCTTTGACATCTTGGTGGAAAGCCCACACAATCCTTCACTTGTATCTTATAAATAAGCCTCAATCTGGAACAACCTGGAATTCCTTAAGGAAAAAGAAGCACTACCACACAGGATGGAAAAGTAGGGTTATCACAAAAAACGAAATATCTATCATACGAATGCTGCTGTAGCTATTATCATCCTTATTCACACTGACAGCTCAACATTTCCTATAAAACTAAGCTCAGACAGCATGCATTGGCACAGATGCAGATAGAGATACAATGCAGGAAATTGAAGCATTGCAGTGAAGTCTTTTTATGTGCCCCAAAACATGAGGAATAAGAAAAAAAACAAAAAACAGTCACTTGGCGTGACTCATCTTCCAATTTTAGTGTCTGGCTTGAATTGCAAAACTATGTTGGCAAAATTGTGTTTGTTCTTTGGGGGTGTCATGGGAGTCTGAAATGAGAAGTCGGGAAAAAAGCTTTCAACAAGACGTCTTACACAGAGTAAATCCCTTGCGTGGATTGTCAGAAAATTGAATCAGAGCCCACATTTATGGGTTAGCAGTATTGAAATATTTCTAAAGCATTACGCATTTCTAGCAGCATTTGAAATGCAAAGGGGCCACACTTACAGTTCTCTGAGGGCTGAGGTGGAGAACTACTTAAGGGATCTATGGATTTTAATGGGATCCGTCACATCCATTCCTGGTTGTTTATGTGAGTCCTAACAGAACGGCCGTATTCACAATGAACAGGAAACATTTCCTGTAAGCAGATGGTTGTAGTACAGTGTCTCCTTACTTAAACACAAGAAAAACAAAATGATGTTATATTTTTCAAAGATAAAGAAAGGAAAATACTCAAGAGAGTTGCAGTTAGCATTTAGGTCAATTGAAAGGACACATACATTTTGCAGACACTCTCTGCTGTTCCACTGCAAACCACAGAGTTTCTGAAAGCTTCTACAGGAAATGTAGCCTAGTTCACTCGTTTCATCACCACAACTTACTCCAAAAAAAAGTATTATAAATATTATTATTATTATTATTATTATTATTATTATTATTATTATTATTATTATTATTTTATGTTACACTCATGTTAGATACCATGCAACAGGCCAAAAGAAAACCTTGAGCCTGCAATATTACTTTTAAATTAAATTTTAATCAACGCCACACACACACACCCTACACCCTACAACTTCTGTGGGGTGCAAGAACGTACCACTTAGTGGACTGGAAAACAGTTCCCAGTAAACATAATCTCTGCGGCAGTTAGCTCACGTTTCATCCAGATTTACTTGGTGAAACACTAAAGAAGTCATTTCAAGGAGACCTTGCTCCAACAAGGCTTAGAACAAACTCCAAAACTGTCTGTCTCTAGTATCCAAACTAATTAGAGTTATTTCTAAAGCAAACCAGGCTGTTTTGTTAATTTATATTAAGTGTCTTTATTATGCTTAAACATTTACACATTCTATGTTGTCTTTTTCCCCTTATTTGAACATAGGTTTTTCTCCCAAGTGCTGATTTTGAAAATATGACATGCAATGGGACATCAGGAAATAATTTGGTTCTGGGCCTTTGTAAACTTTTGACTGAGCAGATCCTCTTGAAGCAAATGTAAAAAATTGAACTCCCTTTGTACATCATAAATCCATTTAGCATCAATCCATTTAGTGTCTATGAAAGACACAAGTATAAGCTAAATGTTGAAATGAATGATTGATAATCAATTTTGCATTTCATTGTAAGATGTGGCACTTTTTGTGATTCTTTTTGATCTGTCCTAATGTACAGAAAATGACTTCAAAGCAGATTATGCCTGGTGTAATTTCCTGTTGTCACAAGTTTTTATGAAACAAAAGGTGACCTTTAGCTTCCTACACTCTCATCTCTCATTGCGTTTCTAAATTCTTCCACTATAGACTGCCAGTCATTTGACCGCTAAACATAGACTCCTGTGACCAAGCTTACTCCTTTGGGTCACATAAAAGACAAGATTTGTAGTCCAGGCAATAAAACACAGACCTACCTTCCGTCTTTGCACAGTCACAGAGGTCATCAGCACAATTTGCTCTGCTTGAAACAAATTAAAAAGTCATTGCTGGTGTGCCCCTCACACCTCAAAAAAGTGAGTTCATAATATTCCTGCTTTAATTAGACTTCCCCTGCAGTGCTTTGTCTGAGTTCATTTCAGGCATATTTTCCTTACTATCCTACAGTTTGTATCTCCCCCTATTTCTTAAACTTTTACTTCATCACAAATGTTTTTTTGAGAGACAATAAAACACAATTGTGATACTTTTGTTTAAAATATTTCCACCTGTTTCCACAGTAAAAACAAGTATTCACAGGGTACATTCAGTTACTGAATCACTCGCTGTGCCTTTGCAACCTCTTCCTGGAAAATACACATGAAGTGTCAGTATAGTAACATCAGAAAACAGTTGTATTTTACACAAACCATCCCAATAATTAAAAGCTACTTGTGCTTATTTATTTCAAACAACTGGTGGAACAAAGAAATGAGCTTGAATTTATCCTCAGGGGACAAATTAGCCAATACATAAAAACCAATCTAGAAGCTAATTATAACATGTAACCCACTCCTGTATGCTGCATGGTGGGGGATGATTCCAGAGACAATGCAACCTTAAAGAAAAAAAGAAAACTGTCTAAAGACAGTTTAATTAAAGCATGTGTGATGGGAAATTCATCAATCTTTCTTTTTTTTAAAATTTTTTAAAAAAAAGCATCTAACTTTGATTAATTAGTGAGCAACTACCTTTTGCAGTAATTGGACTGTTGTACGCCAATGGGGAAATGTTTGCTACATGACTAAAAGAGGTTTATACACACAGCAACAAACTGCTGCGGTGCATTGGGATTTTTATATATATTTTTATATATATATATATATATATATATATATATATATATATATATTCACCATCATAGATCATTGCTACAGCACCTTGACCAATCTAAAAATCATGGAATGATGCCTCAAAGCCTTCTGGATTATTGGGGAAAGTGAAACCATTTATTTATGAACGCCAATTAAATACCAGCATCAGTATAATCAGCTAAGCTGGAACAGAGCCAAGAATGCAATATTGTATTCCCCACCATCCAACAACACGTTGACAGCTCATCAACATGCAAGAGATTACAATGCTGCAATTTCTGTGTGTATGTGAAAAATGAATGCTGTGTTACAGAAATTTTAAACATGTAATTGGTAGTATAAAACCTTTTGACATTAGCAACTAACATTAAAACAGCTCTCAAAGCTGGTTTAAAACGGTTATCATTAAATCCCTATGTAGGGTTGTCCTTATCCTACCTACTTGTTCTCACCAGGAGTGTGTAAACCTTCCATGTCACATGATCCCCAACCAAACAGTAAGAATCTCTGTGTTGTGTGATAATGGACTTGGCTACAGTTCATTAGGTTAATATAAAGCTTTGAGGCTGGAACCTCAAAGTCACAATACATTCTCTTTGAGACATGATCTAACCTGTAAACCCCAAAATGTCACGTCAATGTCAAAAAGCCAGTGTAAAAAGGAATTCAATTGGCCAATAAAACTAAAATGGTGTCACAAAACTCTTGATAAAAAGGCTTTAAAATGTGGCTAGTGTAGGTAATTTTCACAGTATGGTGTGAAATTTAACATGCCAAGTTCATCCTGTTAACTTGATCTCATGTGGACACTGTTTTAAAAATCTGAACATTCTGCTACACCACCTCCGTGCCTTACGGGCCCAAAGTCCCTCAAGCAATTTGCAGTTATGAATACTGACGGTGCTCTGGGCAGCACATGTAGCAAGTTGAAGCCCCACCCTTCAGCAAGAGGCTGGGACTTTCCCATCCTCTGGTCAGTAGTATACACGTGTATATGTGTATATCTATATAATGAATTTCTACCAGCTTCCATAGTGTTTGTTGTTGCCCTCCTTTCTGACCTCCTTGTTTAGGGGACAAACACTGGAGTCTTTAATATTTCTCAGGACAAAAGCCTGCTGATTTTTATTATTCCTATGCAATTAAGGCCAATATAACACCATACACACCAGGGAAATGCAATAAGAGCAAACATCATGGGTTGTTCCATGTTAATGTCATGTCAGGACAACTGCACAACCTCATAAATGGGATCAACAGCTCTAATATCAAAGCAGGCATGCAAGCATTACTAGAACCCAGAGGTCTATTTGTGCTCATGTACAGAGTAGAATGTACTCTGAAATTACACTAATATTATGGCACAAGTAGTACAACAGTGTTTTTTACTGGCACAGCAGTAGTATTTGTAAGTTGGCGCTGTATTGACTAGAAATGCACTGAGGTAAGTGATGTTTTGGGATAATTAATATATTGTATTTTAGTATATAATATAATGACTTTAGCCAACTGTCTTGAGCTCATATGATCTATTTAATCCTTAAAATTATATTTTAGAGACTTGCTAATCTGTGTTATACTGGCATAATTGATATAATTACAACCAGACTGACAGACGACAGCAATGTTGATCTTTCCCTTGTAATTTCACTGTTATATTGCATATTATAATATTTTATGCATTTCTCTGTGTTAGTTTTGATGACTTTTTATTGCATAGTTTTGTTTGTCTGCATGAGCCTACTTTTAACCGATTCAGTTAGGAAATTTATGTTAGTTTGGCTAGCTCATAGTGTGTTGCCCTGTGTCTAATTTTGGTGGCAATTTCAGAATTTTAATTTTCTATACACAAGAGATAAATGAGTGGTCACTGAAGCAGTCTGACAAAACACCAGTATTAATACAGTTGTCAGGGTGACAAGTATCCAATCAAGTAAAGACTGATATGTTGGGGTAGTTCAACTGGGTTCCTTTAATTAGTTATGTTGAGGTTAAATTTCCAATATTATTTTTTATCTGTAACAGAAGACTTAGAATCCTTAGTCCTCAGAACAAAACCAAGAAACAAACAAAAACAGTCAGCAACACCCCAAAATAGCTGGAAATATAACAGTGCGGTTTCACAACAACCAGTTGTAAACAAACCACTCATTTTGCGCCAGATAACCAAATGCATCCCAACAAGAAAAACAACAATATCCCAGCTTATATGCCTCAAATAAGTGCATTAATTGTTCTTTTGGAGAAGAGTGTACAAACAGTACAAGATGTTCTTCCACAGACTAATGAGGGAGCTGTTTATGACAATCTTACAGACAAGGGTGTAGAATATTAAAAGATTTTTGAGTCAATCAATTGTGATAAATCTGTTCAATGATTCAGAAGTATTTCCATTATTTTTTAATTCATGTGAAATTTCTTTGTTTTGACGGGAAAGATAAGAATGATTAAGGAATTTGGTTCCTCTGATGAAGATGTTCTTAATCCTTGGAGTCAACACAGCAGTGTGTGTGCAAAGATCTTCCATGATGAGGAGAGTAAAAATTGACTGGAGGCCAATTCTCTCTTCTCTTTAGCTGCAGAGGCTGATGTTTGTCTCAGTGGAAGGCCCCCCACTGGAGAAGTTTAATGCTGAAGATGCATTGCGCATGTGGTGGACCACCTGCCATAGACGGTGTCAGCCAGGGTTCAACCCCTGGGCATTTAGGCAGGGGTTGGAGGAGCTTGTAGAAATTTGTACTTTCAGCACCTCTGTGTGTATTGCTGTATGGGGCTGGTTTTCATGGCTTGCTGGGGGCTGTAGGATGTTTAAGTCAGAATTGCCCCAGCTATGTGATTTTTACCAGTTAACTTTACATTTGTATGTTTTCAGAAGCTACAAGGATCTTTCATTTTGTGTTGACTATGGTAGTCCCTGTGGATAAAAACCAGTAGTGGGTTCCACTGTCTTGTTATGGCTACTTTCAATGTGAATCCAATCAAAGTTACTATCAAGAAAAACTATAAAGAAATAGTTAATCTTCTCACTGATAGTCTTGTTTGTTTATGTAGGTGATATGGAACTTTTTTGTTTTTTGTAGGTCATAGAGGCATCACGGTTACTGTCATGTCCTGATTTATTAAGTTTATATCTGATACAATTTGACACATGTCAGTGTTGCGATGGGCTGGCCACCTTCCAAGTGTTTTAAAATATTAAGTATAATAATAAATATACATACAATTTTAATGTACCCCTGTACATTCCAAAGGTACTGCTGTTATATTTATCTTGTGAACCAATATCCTGAGTTCAGCTGTATATCTGTTAGAGTTTTTGTATGAATCACTGGATGTGTCATAGACTGATGCTGCATTCATGTGGATCCAGGCAGATGGTGATGGCAAACAGGATATCATTTTAGTGGATGAGAGAAGGATGGTAAAATTAGGTGATTACAATGGTAATGTTAGACAGCATTACCGTCCACAGTTAAAATCAACTTATACTAAAGCTAAACTCTGTACTGAATTTACCACAGAATGTTCTGTAGGTCCATCACACAGGATAAAACATGGGTCATCTGGACAACAAAAAGATTAGTATTAGTAACATTGAATAATGGACCAATAATAGTGATAGAATTGTATTTAATATACAGTACTTTATTCTATTCTTTGAAAGCAATACATCACAACAGAAATCATGTGTGTTTTGATTTGCTGTCCTGCTATTCCATTGATCTGTTTGTTTGTGTTTCCTGTGCCGACCAGAAGGTGTTGACCGTCTGCTGTCTAACTGCTGCTTGAATCCAGTTGAATGCAGCATGAAGGCTTCCTGTAGTAGGCCAGTTAAATGTGGAGTGGGATAAGCATTTTATTCCTGCGATGTGTAGCACTTAATTAACTCTAATTAATTCTTCTGGGTTATGAGCTATATGACACAACACAAGCGTTTGGCAAAGCTTTCCACAGACGAACCATTTCAAACACTTTAATTGCTTGGTATTGTTTTACTTACATATGAGAATCCTTCGGGCAAAACTAACATACAAATGCACGTATATTATTTTATTGAATATTACATTAAGACTAATGGATTAAAATGATTTAGGATGTGTCATTCCTTTCACACATGAACAATATGACTTTTAGATTTAATGTGGTGAATGCTGTTGAAAAAGCAACAGCTGGCCCTGAAACCCAATTAAACCCAACAAACTGCTGTTACCTGATTTCCAGTTCAAAAGAAAATTCTTGTCCTATTGCCAGATGAATGTGCAGAAGCTTGGCCCGACTCCCTACCTCATCTGAATAATGCACAATTAAAAGAAGTGAATGTTTTAGATTTCAACGTAGTATTCCACTAAGCATTGATTAAATAATTTAGTAAGAGTGGCTTTTGCATTTTCAAAAAATGCACTGTGTAATATTTTGAGATAAAATGACATATCAGTACTTCATTTAAGACAAATTCTGTAGGAGTGTTTTTGTCTGTGTTTGTGTGTCTGTATGTTTGCTCATGCAAGTTGGCTGTGCTGCCTCTGTGTAAAGAGCTTTCCCAGAATGGAAAGGTCCCCAGGCATCCAGTCAATCTGACAAGTATTCCTCAGTGTGTGTGTGTGTGTGTGTGTGTGTGTGTGTGTGTGTGTGTGTGTGTGTGTGTGTGTGCATGCATGCATGCATGTTCATTGGTATGCTGTGGCATTCAGGTGAGCAACCTTCCACAGGGGCAATAGCGTCCACTCTGCTTTCAGGCAAACACACTGACAGACGGCTCCTGCTCTGTCAGTCCTCCCACAGAGCCATCTATTGGTGTGTTTGTGTGTATTTGCCTGTTTGTTTATGCATTGCTATGTTTGCCTAATTTGTAATGAGTGTGGGTGGGTGTGGCGCAAGGGGCCCAGGACTTATCCTGGGACCATATGCCTGTACTGTTCAATATGAATTAGAGACTGTAATGACATTATTTAACATTCTTTGGTTTTAAAGCATTAAGCATGATTTACAAATTGTACTTTTAAGAGATTGATTGGAGGTGAAATAACCCTTGATCAGCCAAAGAGACATGTGAAATGAATTGGTACCAAAATACTATAAATGAAATAAAAGAATGTGATGAAAAAGAAATAAAGAAAGAAAGAAAGAAAGAAATCTGGGACTAATTTCCAGACATTTGTGGAGGACATTTCTTTTTTATGATGATTTTTGTTTAAAGCTATTTATTTAAAAATACAGCCAGTTTTTGTAAAGTACACGTGTCTTTGTTTTTCATTTAATTTATGAAGTCCCATGCTGCCAGCCATTGAAAGAAAAGCTAAATCGATGAACACTGCACTGTGTCTAGTTATACACCAACAGGGGTACAATTCCACAGTCACACACTTCTAATAAACTTCACTTAGGTTTAATCAATGGCCCTGCTCATTATTTCAGTCTTAGATTTTGTAAGGCTACAGTCCATTTGCTTTATGTTATCACCGTATACACCTGTTGCAACTTGTTTGTTAGGGAATTTTCTAGCGTGCCACATATGGGGGTTACACAGGGTCGAACATAGCATGTCTTGAGATTACTGTAGGGATAGTGTTAAATCTTAGATTGTTGTCAGGATACTGACTTCTCTCTGTGAGATACAGGGCAGCTGTGTGTTTGTGTCTAGGTAAGCAGGCGCCATTATGATCATTATTATGGCAACTGAGGTCAGAGGATAGAGCTGTCTCACTCTATAGACAGCAGGTATAATGTAGAAGCCTCTACAGAGACAGTGTTGGACCACTAAGGGTAAACATATTTCCTTGTTTGTAGACTAATGATCAATTGGTATTGGTATTGGTGTTTTCTTTCTATATAGGTATTCAGTATGACCATTCGTGGACATCGGGTAGTTTTTTCAATGAGGACATAAAGATGAGCCATCTTCAGAATTGAGGCATCATGCCATGACAAATGTATTGAAAAATCAATGTTCCTTGATCATTCCTTGATTCCTTGATGCATTTTCTCTCCACTGATTAAACTGACCATTGATGAGTAGGATTCTCCACAACGAATGGCCTCTTCCCAGAGCCAACAAAGACATCCTCACATTTTTGCAGGTGCAGGCATTGGAATCTCATTTGGCATTATGCAGATATGGACTCTGTTTTCCGAGCTGCTACCCTACAGTCAGCTCCCCCTGTGGTACAATGGACTGATAACATGCACAAAGCCTTTCACTATTTGAAACATCATTTGCTCTCATCGTGGCTCCAGCATTGGGCCTGCCAGACTGTCATCAACCGTTCAATCTGCATGTACATGAAAAAGAAAGTTTCGCTACAGGCATTTTGGTACAGAAACATGGGTCTCATTACCATCCCGTGGCTTACTCATTTTGACTGACCCCTGTGGTACACGTTATGCTGGATTGCCTAAGAGCCATGGCCACTGTTGCCATCATAATTGACAAGACTTCTCCAGTTGTACTGGCTAATGGTAGAGAGGAAGTAGAGATAGGTTTAGGGGAGACCTTCCTGCAGGAATCTAATAATACCTATCGTTGATACCAGTGAACACTAAGTAAGAACCTGATATCCTGTGTCCAGCCTCTTGCTGTAATTACTTCTACATTAAACAGCCAACAGCCACTTGTCTTATTCTCATCCATGTTCAAATGTTGAGGTTTGGTGTTTGTATTGCACAGTCTACATTTTGTTTAATGCATTTTCTATTAGACTCCAACTCATTTCTATTACAGAAAGATAGAAAAATAAACCTGTAGTGCAGTCTGAAGACACACTATGTCAGGACAGTGGCTGTATAAATAACTTTATGCATACAGAGTCATGCATCCACACATATATGCAGTGACACACATATATCAACACACACAATACAGAAAAAAAGAAAGAGTTCTGGTTGAGCAGTTCTTATTTCACACCTGACCTGTGTTTGGACGGACGGCCAGCAGGCTGTCAGCAGAGGAACTGCTTCACTTGTTTGAATTCCACACTTTCCTCCTCTCCTTTGGCTGCAAGTGTCATTTAGAAAGATGGCGAGGACATGAGGGAAAAGGAAGGTGAAGAAGCAGCGGGAGAAGCGGGAACATAAGGGCAATGACTTGACGGTGCAGGGGCCGATTTTGTGATTTTGGATCCCTTGGCAAAACCAGTCGTGGGGCCTCTCTTATGCCTTACTCTTAGCCTATAGGAAAGATAGTATAAAGCAGTGATGATGTAAAATATGTACTCTGTTACAAATACATTTCCTGCATTAAAAATAGAATAAAACTTATCTACAAAGAGAAATGGTAAGGAGTCAATCGTAAAAAAAAAATGCATCTTTTCAATGAACTATGTGCTTTTTTACACGTTACCTTCAATAACTTTTTATTAAATGAAATGATGTACAGTCCAGACAATAAATTGCCATGGAAGAGTTAACATTCCAGGAGCTTGAAGAGCTTTGTGACTGATTAGTGGTTAGCTAACTAGCTACAGTGGCTCACTTTTTGGTGAGTAGTCAAGCTTCTAGAACCACATACGAAACATTAGGTAGATTGATCAGACCAGAAAGTGGCTCAGTGAAATTAGACCTTAGTTCTGCTTAACTGCCTCTGTGTTTGATGCTGTATAAAATAACACATTATCTCAAGGCTCTAACACCAGTGATTCAGCATCCTTAGAGTAGTGTTAGACGCTTTATTGTGAGATCAACTCCTGTGAGGAGAATGGAAATGAAGATGAAATATGGACTGGGTGAAGCAGCAAGCAAGTGAAGGACCCGGGGATTTTTGAAAAGGGTAGAGATGAGATAAAAGGTTTTTAAGGAACGTGTTCAGGAAGAGGGAAGCGATAAGGATGCAAGCTGAGGATATTTGTTTGTAGTATGGGCATGTGTGTTTGGAGCACCAGCTGGAGGTAAAGAGGGGACTTGGTTCTTTCCAGCAGTGCCAGCTGGTGCACCTGCTCCAACTCGGAACCGGTTGAAGTTCGCCCACTTACTGACACATTTATTTAGGTTGAGTGAGTGTTTTGGCAGGAAAAAATGCCATACACATGGGATAGTAAGCACCAAGTCAAGATTGTCAAAACCACTGTGTGCCTGAATAAATGTCACCAAGACAAGAGAATAGAAAATAGTCATCACTGAACATCAAGACAACACAACAAAGCCAGCAATTTGTTGAAAATGAATCATAAGCTGTGGCTCCAAGACAATCACAACAGAATTTAGTTTTCCCATACTCTTTCACAAAAACAGAACGGTATAGGGAAAGTGATTTTAATGATTTGACAGTTATAATTATATACCATGCTTGTCTCCAGTAATAGCAGGTTGTCTAAAATGTTCTGTTGCCGTATTTTTAGTTATTGACAACAAAGTTGCCAATCAATGTTAACACACATTGTTTTTGACTTTCTGGGTTTATCTATTTAAGTACTGTTTTCTGTCTCTTCTCACCACAAGCCTGAATTAGTTAACCTATCTAGGAGCGTGTATCTGTGTAGGAGTGTCCCCTTATGTGCCTACATTTGTTTATAGGTTCCATACGCATGTGTCGGTGTGTGTAGGGGTTTTACATATGCGTGTGCCAATGTAGGAGACAATTGCGATGGCTGATTAACATGCATAGCATCTGCAGCAGCTCCCCTGTGCCTTCAACTATCTCCCAATCAGGCTGTGTTGTAAGAGTTGGACATACATTAACAGTACTTATTTATAGCGTTGTTATGAAAAGTATCATTCTGAGGTCAAGCCTCTCATATGCTGTGGGTGTACCTCTGGGCTAGAAGAGTGACATGCTTTTACACTGGTGCATTTAAAAAAAAAAAAAAAAAATATATATATATATATATATATATATATATATATATATATATATATTTTAAGGTCTACACCTGCCAAGCCCATTTATAATTTTATTTCACAATAAAATATAACATTGGTTTTATTATATTATATATATTATATTATTATGTTGACCTGTCTTTGATTTTATTCTAAAATTAAAGTGTAGCCTATTTTGGTCAAGTGAATGTAAATGTGAATTATGTGTTCCGTGCAAACCTTGTTTGATTCAGCATGAATCAGCATCTTGCTAGAATTCCCTGTTTTCTTTGCAGTTCTCTTCCTCTTCAAGCCTTGTTGAGGCTGCAGTGCAAGTAATTAATAAGAGCCTTGATATCATTTTGGGTGCAAATTCAGGGGGTCTATCGAGTCTCTCAGCATGGAGGAGGAAGCTTAAATTTATGAAAGCATAATCTTGAGAGATAATAAGTTGGATCTTATGATACAAAAGCAAGCAAGAAAGAAATCCCTAAGACAAACTTTCTGAACACTAGGTGGCTAGTCCTTAAATAGCTTAGAGTGATAACAACATTTGATACTACAGTATATAAGCTCTTCAAGTCCCAGTGGTTAATATATTAGCGGAATATGTTACTACCATATTCGATAGAAATAGGGGAACATCCCAGCACTACTGATGACAATTACCTGCAGATGTTAAAAAAACTAAAGAACTGATAATCAGCATTTTCAGCACTCACAGCACATCTCACAACAACCCCATCTGCATCAATAATGAAACTGTTAAGATGATGGAGTGCTTCAGATGTCTCAGACTCACCTTGGACAACTCACTGTACAAAGGTTCTAGTATCTGCAAGCTCAAAGCCCTCTCTATTACCCCCACCTGTTTGTTGCTGCTCTATGAAAGTATAACCCAACCCATTCTCCTCTATTGTTCCTGGTCTTTCTTCAACACGTTAACTGCCTTCAGTAGGAACAAACTCACATGTATCACTCCACAATGCCTCCAACCCCTCAGACCTCAACAGCAAAGCCATTACACACAGAGCAGGCTGTGACAACAAATGTCCTCCAAAGGATAATAAAGAATTTACCTGAATGCAAATAGAGAATTGAGAACAGTGTTTGACAGAGGCATTAACAATCCTTGGAAACACATGCTGGTAAAAGAATCTCAGTCTGTGCAACCAGGTACAACAGGGACGTCCCCTTAGCTTTTAATAAGAAGCTAAGAAAGTAATTTTCAGGTGGCTCCTGTGAGAGAGGCAAAAGGCACTTTGACCTGTTTACAACTTCAGGTGGGTGTAATTATTCTTCAGACAGCCTCCCTAAGTTGAGAAACATGACAAACCAAAAGGTGTTTTGTGAGCCATGCAGAGCTCCCTGAGAAAAAAATGCTTTGTCTGTGATTTTGTTGTTGAAAATTCTGAGTTCAGAGAAGCTAAGATGTGACATGCTTCAATGACCTGGTCTTCAGTGTACAAGCTTATGCTGTTGTTGCTTCAAGGTTTCTTGTACAAAAATGCATTCTGTTTATTTCTCTTCTTTTCTATTTTTTCTCCTGGCTTTCTTTTGTCCCTCCAACATCATTCTCTAATTTTCCTGCTCTTCAACCTTCTTTTTTCATGAGACAGTGCAGTGCAATGCAAGTAGTTAATAGTCTGTGGTTGCCCTGCCTAAACAAAATAGTTTTTGTCATCTTTCACACTATAGTTACACTTCCATAATCAATCTCCTTCTGCCAGAGAGGAAAGCCAAAGCCTTAGCTTGTATATTAATTTTATTTAGCAGTGTGAGTACGACTAGCATTCCTCATGAGCATTTCATAGCACTTCGGGGCAAAGATGCAAATGGCACATTTCAGGTTGGATTATATGGTGTGCATAGCTAATGCTTAGCTACTGTAGCACACACGTAGCTGCTTCTGCATTTATTTATTTTTGGTACCCAAGGCAATGCATAAGCTTACGGGAGTTGACACTAATACAGAAGTGTTTTCTTTGTAAATTAAAGACCACTGACATGACTTTCATGTTAAAACAGTGGCATGCAGCATGATAAGTGGTTAGTGTTTTGGTATAAAGGGGTTCTGTGTGCATCAACTAGCAATGACCAACTAAATCAGGTGCTTCTCAGATCAAAAACAGCAAGCAGGGAGAAAAAAAAGAAAAAAGGACTGGAGCATACTGATTTATTTGCAGCCTTTAATAGTGCAAACAGACCAATGTTCCAAGAATATCGATGACTGTGAGATGCAGTCGTGATGAATGATCAGTGTTTTCTTTGTACTGCCTTACTCATATTTAGTCTAAGCTGGTAGACTGTTATTTGGCCTTCATGTTTCACTCAAATAAAGCACATAGTTATCTAATTAATTAGTATTGTCATTGTAATTGGCATGCATTCAGTATGGCTCAGCTCCAGTGTCACAAGGACACATTTCTCAATCTTAATTTGAGGTAACTTTCATTTAATCATTTTGTCTTACTCTCATGTTCTGTCTGTTCTTTTCACATCACATTCACACTGGTTGTGATTTAACTGAAACTAGATCACCCTAGGTTGATATTTAGGTTACTCCAAAATGTTTGTCCCTCACATGCAATTGAGTGAATAAGTTCTGGACGCTGGGCACTTTGAGAGAAGCTTGTACTTTGACAAGCAGTGATTTTCACTCAGGTTGCTGATCTCAAAACAAACCCGAAATCACTTACTCAAGTTTGAGAGTTAACAACACTTCATTCACGTTGTGCTTCTAAGCACCATAAGACAATAATATTTTTCTCTGTTGTTTTGGGGTTGGACAAAAAGTACAATGTCCACCAAGTGTAACACATTTACGATATTATGTTAACTGCTTTCTGATGGCGAGCTGTGTAGAGATCTAAATTTCCCCATGAGAACAATTATGAGGAGCTTTAGAGGATGAAATAACTTATTTGTGTATTTATGAAATTATCTCATTAGTAAAGAGTCCATAAGTAATGATCATGCTATGCAGATGAGGAGCATGAAAATGAAGAGAACAATGATTAGGCTAAATTCACAGAATGACAGGAGGATGTCAAGTAACCTTTCATGCATACATAAATATGCATCATTTACACTGCTGGGGATGTCTCTCATCATCGATTTCTGAAATGTTCTGTGCATACAGTAGCACTACATAAGAATTTTGAAATAAGCACAGTGTTTCCCCTAGAATTTTTTTCAGCAGCAGTGCTGCTATGTCCGTGACCATGAGGATACGACGTCAACCCGTATTCATGCGAGTGAGAATAGTTTCAATTAAATGACCTTGCAATCCTTATACATATATATATATATATATATATCCAGAGCTCTTCTGTAGTGGAGCTCAGCAGTGGGGCAGCCATTGATGCTCACACGTATGCAAGTGGCCAGATGCTCTCCCTGTAGTCTGTTCTCAGGTCAGTCTTATAGAAATACAACAAATACAGATCATGAGGGTGAGGACAGAAATCAATTAATAATGAATTCTATTAAGATTAACTATATTCAGTGTGGAAAAGTCTCTAGGTCCTGCTCCTAGCACCTCTCCTTGCATCTTTCCTCGCTCCTCTCTCTGCTCCTTTCCTCACTCCTCTCCCTGCATCACTCCCTGCTCCTTTCCTCACTCCTCTCCCTGCATCACTCCCTGCTCCTCTCTCTGCTCCTTTCGTCGCTCCTCTCCTTGCATCTCTCCCTGCTCCTCTCTTCGCTCCTCTCTCTGCTCCTTTCCTCACTCCTTTCCCTGCTCCTCTCTCTGCTCCTTTCCTCGCTCCTCTCCCTGCATCACTCCCTGATCCTCTCTGTGCTCCTTTCCTCGCTCCTCTCTTCACTCCTTTCTCTGCTCCTCTGGACTCACACAGGTAGTAATGACAAGCAGCTAATTAATGTAGCTAGCGCTACTTAGCAGCTAAAAAACGTACTGTTAACGTTAGCTTGAGAGGCTGTAGCATTTATTAACTGACAAACTACATTTTCTGCTAATCTCTCTCTCTGCTGTTGATGCTCCGTTCACTTTTACCACTTCATCGTCACTTTCTCTGCTCGCTCACTTGTTGGACACTGCCATAAGGAGCTACGCTACTCTACGTTACGCTAATGTTACGCTACCTACGCTACTCACTACTCTAACGTGTATATACTTGAACGTTAAGTTTTACGTAGATGTCCTTTGAAGAATGAGAAGAGGGTCCAACATGATTTGTTGCACTACTTAATGACTCAAAACAAGTCCAAAATAACGTTGTGTGTTGTTGTGCTCACACAGTGCGAGTAAAAATCATTAGTGGCGCATTGATAATAATGATCTTGTGAAATTTCAGCAGCGGCGCTCGTAATCTAGCAGCGGCGCTGCGCCGCTACTGAATGAATATAGGGGAAACACTGAAGCATGATCAGAAGTCATATTTTATCAAGTGAGAAATGTGCCATGGATGCTTCTGGATAGATGGCTGTAAGACGGTGCCAATAAAAATTCAAAGCATGGATACAAAGAGATGAATGGAGAATACTGCTGCCACTTGAATAAATGGCCATGGGCTATGTTAGCAGATATTTCAGAGAGAGCTGCTGCCCTGAATCTGGCTCTAACAATAAACTATCTACAAGTACAGTATGGTGTGTTTCTTTATGAATTTACTGCACACAAATTAGACCTATGTATTTTGACCCTTAATTAATTGTTGACTGATTGATTTATTCATGAAAGGTCAGTCAACAATACAGTCTAACTGAAATTGGCATTGGCACCATTCATGAATTAGTTTTTATCTTGATTAACACTGATTACTATTAATATTACTATATTTCCACCACTGTCATTTTATAGAAATGTCTTTATTGCCTGGGTTTTTCTTATTATCTTTGAATTCTTTGAGGTACTTACGAGCCTTTGAACACTCAAAGTAGAAGCTAAGAGCCATGTTGTTATTGAAGGCCAAGGTACCATAAATAATGATATATGAAAACAAGTGTAATGTGTAGGTGTGTTTTTATGTGTTTGTAATGTGTTTTTATGACAAACTCAACTTTCAACTTTTTCTCTTTCATTTTAGTGAACCACATGCCAGCGGCTCCACAGGTTCACATATGTGATTTGGGATTCACTTTGATTGCTGTATCGATAATGCTGTGTTTCAACGTTTACATGCTGTGCAACCACAGGACACAACTGCTGGGTTAGTGGACTCGAGAGCATCATGGTCATCCCATCAATTGGCGGGGGAGGGAGTTAAGAAAGTCTTGCTTACATGCTGCTGGCTTAAAATGGAGCGGGGTCATGGTTCAGTAAGGGTAAGCTTGGGAGTGTTTAACAATAAATCCTGTGAGAAGAGCATTAAGTGGTTGAAGAACGCTGTACATGGTGCCCATTGAAAAACTAGACAGACAATCTCCAGTGGAGGCTGGTACATGACTTAATAAATGCAAATAGCACACATGGATCCCATGGTCACATGGTCACGTGGTCACCCTTTTTGTTCAGAAGATTTGAGCACATTTATTTGCTTTTTTGCAACTATGGAGTATGTGCAGGTGAATTTTATATCTAAGATGTTCATCTAGACCACCAGAAAGAGTTCAAGGTGTTGGTGGCTGGTCCAATGCAGGAACCGCAGATGCAGTTGAAAAGGCCTTGGTGGACAGTGAGGAGCTTTAAATTGACTTTGGGGGTATAATATGTTTTTCTTTTTGCATTTGTTTTTGTTATTAATTTCTTATGAATGTGTCTGATCTTAATGGTGGTGCTTTTTAAAAAAAAAAATAAACATTTTTTTTTTTTTTTTTTTTTTTTTTTTTTTAACTTTTTGGGTTTTTTTATTTTTTAAAAACTTTCTTATTCTTATAATTTTTATTTTTTATCTCCCCCTTTTTTTTCTTTTTTTTATATTTAATAAAAGGTGATAACAATATTCTCTCACAAAACCCACTCTACATGAATGGACATCATACAAGGGAGGATTGATTGCCTCGTGACAACACTAAAGCCAGCCCAGTAGACCTTCCAATCCAATCCAATTACAAGTGTCAAAATGACTTAACTGATACTTGTTTACATGTAACACCAAAATCATCTATAATGTGAAAGTCTAGTCTGTGCAAATTCTCATACTATGTCAAACCGCCTGCTCTCACACACACCTAGACATACACAGGCACATATAATTTAACCTGACCAAACACTATCAGACTTTCCATCCATTAAGGAGCTACGACAGCAACTTTATCTCCGTCTGCTGTGTTTCCTCACTGATGCTCATGGAAGTTTTTTTTTTTTTTTCTTGACAGCTGTAATGAGATTAGAAGGAACCCGGAACCAAGGGAGACATGTAACGCCTTTAAATGAGATGGAATGAAACTCTGCTGAACTATTCATCACCTGAGACTGTGTTAAGTGCAAGCAGGCAAGCACACACACACCTATACACAAACACATGCAAAAATCTAAGTGCCCTGTTCTTCCCTACCTCCCTTGACTCAGCACGACAGCCTTGCAAATTAAGGCAGTCGAGTGTTCTATGAGTTACCAGAAAACACTAGATTGCTACTTTGACTTTCTGAGATTAGTGATGCCCTGTGTATGTTTATCCTACTGCCTAGATGGAAGTCAGGAGCTGTAATCTATGCACATGTCACATCTTTAGTCTTCTTATTCATCATAAAGGGTGAGTTCACACCAGCCTTGTTTCGTCTGGTTAAATCTATTCCTGGAGCGATTACCCCCTAGGTTTTGAAATCTGGTGCAGATCAAACAACTGCTCTCTGGTCCACCTCAAAGGGCTCTCAGGCCACCCGGTTCATTTCTGGTGTGCACACTATTTAATCACAGGAAGTGTACTAGTTTATGTGTCATTTTATTGGTTAAAAACAATGTTCTCTGACCAGTATCAAAATTGTGTCTATAAAACATGGGTCATTCTGGTCATTTTCTGACAGCAGACCAGTTTTGTAGATATTGCAGGGAGGAATGGAACAAGAAGGAGCAGCCACAGTGAGCTGTTAGATGAAGAGCTGCAGGCTGCACCTTCTACTTCTCAGCGAGATAACATTAATCAGCTACTTTCATTTTTGCTGTTCACAGATTCATGCTGTGTGCACATAAAATCAGATCACAGTTGCTCACAGAATGATTGAAAAAAAGGCTTATTTTTGCCTTTTTATATTTTTGCCTTTATATTAAAAGTTAGTAAGACAGGTGCAAGAGCATACATACACAGGACTTCTGTTTACAATTACTGGATCGTTTGAACTGTTTGAATGCAAACCAGACAACTTTGAAAATTGTGTCATCCATTGTATTATCCTTGCATTGGTTCTATTCAGTAACCTGCCATAGGAGTATGTACTGTACTATTTCCATTTCTTTTATAAAAATGGTAGTTGGTTGGCCTGCATTACCAGTAATATTGGGTAATAATAAAGTTGGTCACAGTCTGAATTATATCCTTCTGTAGCAACAATAGTTGATGGTTATTGTCTTGAACGTCAGCAAGGTATTGGAAGTTTTATGGACATGCTAGACATATGCAAATGTTTTTTGTTTCGTGTTTACCAGAAGGGGAAACATCTGCATGAGCTGATGCTGCCAAGATTGTGTATGATTTTTACAAGGTCATCCTCTGTGGTAGTGGTAGCAAGAGTGTCTTGCACTGGCAGGGACAAAAAAATAAAAGAGCTTTCATGGTTTTGGGTAAGCAGGGCACTGGTGTAAGAGAAGACCAGGCAGGGATTGTGGTATATATGGTAGTATGATCTTACTTGAACTATATCTATTATATATATATCTTATATATCTATATAGCCCATCATGTCTAAATCTGAGATGGAGATCCTAATAGTTTTGTAACGCCATCTCAACATAATGTTCTAAATTAATATAAAACATTTTGAATTAATGTTTCTGCCAACTTGCAAAAAGTCCATGCACAGCATATCTGCATCTACAATATCCACTCTTACGATACAATTTCCACTCATGCAGAAACTAAATTGCAACTAACATTTGTATGGTATATGATGTTATATTTAGGCACTAAAAAGATTGCAATCTTGGTGAAATATTGAAAAAGTTAAAAGTGACTTGAAGGACACAGGGTGTGGTTACTTGATAAAGACTGAAACTGATTGAACTGAAACCACAATCTTTCTCCTTAACCAAAGTGCTTTTGTCACCTGTGGACACTGTCCTACAAAGACAAAGGCATCGGTCACCTTACCCACCATCCATTTCAAAACCACTTCCCTTTACCTTCTGTGTGATATAAGAATGTGGAGCTTACTTGAAAGATGCAATCCCTTACTCTCAAAATCTATTTAGTCAAATCTATTTGAGTGAGTTGTGAGTTGTACATTTCTCTAGAAATTACCCACAGTGCATATTCCTATTCTCTAGATCCAAATAAGAAGAAAATAAGTGAGCACTGGCATTCTCCACATTTTGGCAACTGTGAGTAAGAAGCTAATGACTGAAAGGGTCAATGAGACTGAAGAAAGGACAGATGGAGACACAGAGCGAGAGAATGGCTGATGGCAGATGGAATGACAGAGTGGGTGAATGATGGTGATCGAGGCAGGGTTTTGAGAGGGGAACAGAATGAGAGCTATGTGTGTGATTGTGATTGTGTCAGAGGTGCGAGTGGGTTGTCCCATCAATGTCTAATTGTCTTTGTGTCTAATTGCAATTCCATTGGTCTGCCAGTGGCCCCATTAGGATGACCTTCAGTTTCTAATGGAAGGGGAATGGGAAAAATGTTGCCCATGATGGGGGGCACATGGGAGCTAAAGAGTGTGACTGTGTATGTGAAAAGGAGAAAAAGGAGGAGAGAAGGAGATGGGAAGAAGGGAAAATGTACATGCTGAGATGAAGATGAAGAAAAAAGACATAGAGAAAAAAGATTGATGGAGCCAGATGGGAAGTCAAAAGAAAGTAGAAAAAAACTGTTAATAGTTTGATACTTAGAGTGATAGGTAAAATAATGACTTTTCAATAAGGGGATAGATAGAAAGAGAGGAAGAGGAGAGCAAAAAACCTGAGGCCTGAGATCATAGGATGACAGTCAGTGCTCGAGTAAAAGGCTAGTCTGCCCTGCGTTCTTTCTGTGACACAGACACACACACACACACACACTTGTACTTATATTTGGAGGATCCTCACTGACATAATACACCTCGTACAGGAGCTCCTAGCCTTATCTTTGACTGTCATAACCACGTTATCATGGCACCTGTCAGTAGGTTGTATATATTAGGCAGCAAGTGAACATTTTGTACTCAAGTTGATGTGTTAGAAGCAGGAAATAGGGGGAAGTGTAAGGATTTGAGCGACTCTGACAAGGGCCAAATTGTGATGGCTAGACAACTGGGTCAGAGCAACTTCAAAACTACAGCTCTTGTGGCTTGTTCACAGTCTGCAGTGGTCAGAACCAATCAAAAGTAGTCCAAGGAAGGAAAAGCGGTGAACCAGCAACAGGGTCATGGGGTGGCCAAGGCTCATCGATGCACATGGGAAGCAAAGGCTGGCCTGTGCGGTGAAATCCAACAGACAAGCTACTGTAGGTCAAATTGCTGAAAAAGTTAATGTACTTTACTCAGATACTTGCTGGTGCACCAAATCCATGCTAAAAAATACCCCCCAATAAAAATGCTTTACTACAGTAGACCAGCTGTTAAAGGAAATTATTTTGCTTTTTTTGTACTTGCAACTTGTTTTTAGGCCCACAAGAAGGCGGGAAGCATTGGAAGAGCTAATACATTCTTGATTTTCACAGGAATTGTTGACAAAGACAAAAATACAGAATATGATCAGTCTTATCCTTTAACCTTACAACGCCTTAAAACAGCCATAGACCTGGATGGACCTCACATTGCAGAAATGTCACATTTCAACACTAAAACAACCTATTCATTAAAGTAAATATGTATTGCTCCCCCCATCAAATGCACTCAAGACTCACACAAAGCCACCGTATACTACAGAACAGTATTATACCTATGGATGAACGTGTATCTTTTTAATGCACACACACATTTCCACATATTCAACTACAAAATGGGGCCCAATTCATCCCTACAATGTGAGTACGGTACATACAACACATGCACTCATACAATTGAACACAATAATATATGCATAATACAAATCGCTTATGCATACACACACAACTAATATGTATGCCTCTTCACCACTTTTAATGAAACCCAAGTGCATTTCAGTCACCTGACAGCCTGTCCACTATTGAAAGGTGTCCTATTTCTGAAGGGCGTTTAAAGTCAACTAATTTTCTGCCTTCCATCAGAGGTGAAGTGTTGCCCTCATCAATCTTGATGCATGGGTACGGCAACACTGAGCAAACCAGGACAAAATTAAATTTAGGTAACTGCCACACAGGCAAAAGCATGCACACACACATACACACACATCTTCTCAGAGATACAAAAATGGCATTCTTTTTGGAGTCAATGGGATGGCATTGTCCTTGACAAAGAGTTACATTTCTTAAACAGAAATCAATCATGCTAAGAGACAATTAGTGGCCTAGGAAAACACCCACTTTTTCTTTTTGTGACTCTCCCTCCTTCCCCCTATGCTCCTCTGTCACTGCCTCTCTATCCATGGAATATTTTAGAGGGGAAAAAAAAACACTGAAAGTCATGCTACAAAGTCAAAGATCTTTACAGAGAACAGTGTCACCTACTGGCTTACCCTGAATTTATTTAAAACAGTGTGAGGTGAGGGGATTGATGCAGGGCCAAGTTTCCAAAATACTAACTAACATTCAGGGACAGAAATCAGGGAGGAAAAGTTGACCTGTCAGTTCTCAAGGGAAGTTTTCAAATGCATTTATGTCTCAGTGATTGTGTTCCCTAACCAATCCTTGCAACAACAACAAATATGTGAGACTTACTCAAAGGTCTGGAAATAAAAAAGTTTTTAATCATGTTCACAGCAGGTGTTTCAACTGGGTAGTCTTGAAGGTGCATTGTGCTGTATTGGTGCCCTTTAATTGAAAACCAAATCTGCACTATGATAATACTCATACTCATACAGCATACTCATTAGCCCACTTTGGAACCCTGTGGGTCCAAATAGCAAACTGTTAAATATGAAAATGCAAGTTCATCATCATCAATATTAAATTTGGTCTATCTTTAAAACTTCGAAGCCAGATCGATACTGGGTCACCCTGTAAATGAGGGCTCGCAATTTTTGAGATACTTCAGAGTATATTGGGGCCTTAGGGCCATTTCTTGCTTTGGCTGGTCGATAACCCTCCCCTGTAAATCTTAGCTCAAAAAAGAGCTACAACACAATTTTAAGGATTATTAAGAATTCTCTTGTGTTTTCTGCAGTCATGGAGCTTCCTGACACAGATTACCGTAATTTTCGGACTATAAGCCGCTACTTTTTTCACACGCCTTGAACCCTGCGGCCTATACAACGGTGCGGCTTATTTATTATTTTTACTGCCACCGGGGGTCACTCTCTAGCAGTAAACGCAAAAGTGAGACAGACGTGGGGAAAGATTATGCGCCGAAGAAGACACTATCGTAATTTTCGGACTATAAACCGATTTTCTAACCATGCAGGCATGTTCATCCCGTGTTGGTGCTGTCTTGATGCCGTGTTGGTGCTGTGTCGATGCCGTGTTGATGGCGTGTTGGTGCCGTACTGCCGATTTTCAGGCACAGTTTGAAAAAAACGGTCTTAAATTAAAACTAAAAAAAAATCTTCCGTGTACCGTCTTTCTGTGTAAATGTCTCATGTTACAACATGAAAACCTGCGGCTTATATTCAGGTGCGGCCTATATATGTACAAAATGTATTTTCTTTTAAAATTTAGCTGGTGCGGCTTATATTCAGGTGCGCTCAATAGTCCGAAATTTACAGTAAGTCTTTATTTGTTTATGTGTGCATGAAAGTTAAACAAAAGTGAAAATGATAATATAACTGCATATATAAACATATCAGACAGTACTCATCAGCCCTGCTGAGATAGTGAAACACATTTGAATGTTTTCTTTTGTTCATTTACTGGTATCTTTAAGCTTTGTGCTCTGTTGCTAGTTCAGTCTGTGAGTTGGAAAATTAAATCCCTTTTTGTTTTCCGGTTTCATCTTCTTGTTGCTATGATCTTTGTTTTCTGGAGTAGACCACCGTATTGGTTTTAGTATCTCTGTCACGTTCCCGTGTTTTTAGCTACCCACCTTCCTTTCCTTATCACCTCTTCAGGGGCACATGCAGTCTGAACACCCACTGCTGCCTGCATGACGAGGCAGATATGGGAAGATACTGTTCAGAGTTGCAGAGCATGATATTAAATTGCCCATTTCAGTGGTTTGCTTCTTCTTCTTCTTCTTCTTCTTCTTTTTCTTTTTTATTTGCCAAAAACTCAGTAGGGTGATATGTGTCTGTGTGTCTGTGTGCGTGAGAGAGAGAGGTATCTCTTCATGATTTTTGGATTTCTGTCTACCATGTGCCCAGAAAGTACACACAAGCACTTTTTACTGACCCAGTAAGCTACACAATGTGTCAGTTATCCCGCTGTTTTTTTCAGCGTGTGTACAACACACACACACACACACATACATGTATGCATGTGGTATAAAGGTTTTTATGAAGTATCAAGTGCTTTGCATCATTGAGCACTGGGAGCAGGCGGCTTGTCCCATGTGCAGCAGACTGGAAGGCCAGGATCCCAAAGGTCAGCTGCGTTCCGCATAAACAGATATGAACCACTGGCCCGGATGTTTTCAGCAGCATGAGAAGCAGCTCACGGCCAGATAAGCACAAATCAGAAACAGTGCCGCTTAGAACCTTTAAGCCTATGAGCACCATCTGGTTCTGAGCCTATTCAAGAGGAGGAAACGTTGGCATTTTGCTATGAACAGTTTCACAGTGGTTTCGCTCTTACACGTTTGCAGTAGATCACAAACTAAAAGATTATGCTGCTGCATACAGTATAACTTGACACCTATGAAGCAGGCTAAGGACAGCAACTCCTTCCTGTTTAGCCAGATGTTGTGTACCAATGCAAGTTGGCAGAAATGTTGAGGTAGAGGAACTATATTTGATGATATTTAAAGAAAAGCAAAGTTACAGACATTCTTACATGGTATCAGTGGGATACCCTCCGACTTGTATTCCCATGATTGTATTGGATTACATAGAGGCCAAGAACATCTCTCGAGGAATACAACTTGTCAGGTATTATCCCATACTTGTAAACTGTAATTGAAGTGTACTAGAGGGTAGGTGAGGTATGGTCGAACCTAGTGAAGACCTTTTGGGAATAGAAAGACACAAGAAAAATAAATGTCTCTGGCAGTATGTCTGAGTGAGTCTGTGTCCAACATTGAAGAGGTATTTGTATGTTGTTTTAGTAAGTTTGAAATTGTTATATCTTCTGACTGTCAGGTCTTGAAACACAATGACTTTCTGAAGGATGTATTGGGTGAAAAACCATTTTATGTATTATTAACAGCCACAATATTGAGCAGTCCTCAGTCTCAGCCAGAAATGCTGCCAAAGAAGTGGTGAAAATAGTCTACCGGGGCACATTACACTGTCAAAGATATAGAAAACTACAGGAAAACAGCTGGGAGGCAGCTTCAAACAGACTGGCAGTAAACCAGCACTAAAGCCTTTCTAACTACCAGCAACTACAGTCGCCAGCTGCATGAAGACTGACCCAGCCGGCAGCAAAAATACTGGCACAGATGATAAAGACTTCACCAAAGAATGGAGCCAACAGCATCAACAAAAAGAGCCGAGCCACGATTCTGCGGTGACTTTCACCTTGGAAAGCTTATTTCTAGCAGTGCCAGTAAAAGTTTCTTTTAAGATTAAATGAATTACCCAGTGGCAGCAAAAACATAACCATCTATGCAAATATGTAATTTACTTTGCTTACTAATTATTTCTAAGAGTGTCACAATAAATAAAAAAATAAATATATTATTACATTTGTCAGGCAAAACTCTTGCTTTGATGCAAAAGTTAGGTTGACTTGGAGTGGAGAGGAACATAAATGGCATTTCATAAGATACATTTGAATAAATGCAGCATTAAAAAAAATGTTACTTTCAAGACTGTAAAAATAATACAAATATTTTGACCAAAAAGGAAAATTATAACTCAAGGTCCATTAACCACTGGATCTGGATCACAGCTCTGTGACATTGTGGTCCGTTCTCCACACAGCTTAAGCAAAGTGATTTGCACGCCAGATTTCATCATTTTTCCTTAGCTTATGTGTTTTTACCATGGGTAAGTAGGCTACATAGTTAAGTTTCCCTTTTGTCTGTTTTTACAATCGGAAGTTTGCACATGGTGTTTTATTTTGAAAACTGATCTGTATTCCGGCTAGCCCGATCTTCTGTGCTGTTTTATGTAACTGGTTGTGTGTGAGAGCCACTTCTGGGATACTTTTGAATTGCTCCGGCAGGAAGTGGTTTTAGCCATTACTTCCTTATTTCTGAAGAGGACTGAAATAAGAGATTGTCAGACAATCATCCTTGTACCATGTCAACAATAGATGATAACTGAATAATCATCATCATATCTGTATGTATAGAGCAAGGTCATAAAGAAACAATGGTGTATTCTAGTCAACAACAACTTTGCTGAAGTGTCAGTTTTTTTTTTTCATATTGGGTAGTTCTCTCAGTCCAGTCATCTGTATACTCTCATAATGCCTCATTTGGGAGATCCATTGCACCATGTTGAATATTAGTGCACACTCACCTATCCAGTTGGTGCTAAATGAAGTGCGAACATCATTTACTGTATCTCAGGAGACACTATCAGGCAGAGGTCAGACACCACACTGAAAGAAGACCGATAATTGGACATCAATTAGGGACCATTATACTGGTGAACTGGGCCACAAAGGCTTCATATCCAAATCCCTCATGAAACAGCTGCATTGTTGACATTTGCTGTCATTTCCATGACTCTTTACCTTCTTTTCCACTGCTACTACTGCTACACCACACACACATACTGCACACAGAGGTGTTGCCTGGCATCCCTCAGTCAGCCTAATGATGTCCACAGAGCCACAGGAGGTGCACAGGGAGAAATGAAGGACTTTGGGAAAAATCTCTAATGCTCACAGTGTTCTGAGGATTACTCATTTATCCACTGCAGAGGTATTCAGATGCAACGCAGCATAACATTTTGAAGGCTTTTATACTTAAGTCCCTGTTGTGTCCCTCAAAGTTTTACTTGACTTAGTAGTACACCATCTTTTTATAATAGAGATAATATATGCAAGAGTTTTGCAGAAAGGATATATAGTTTGTCATTCAATTATATTAAGTGGTAAAAACAAATGTCCAAATAGAGAATTTTTCTAGATTCAAATCTTGCTTGCAGCCCAGCTCCTAATGCTTCCACTTCACCAACATAGAACCCATTGACTTTCATCAAAATTACACAGCCTCTTATCCTCATCACATCAACAACAGTGTTCCTTGTGACTTTGAGGAGTTTATTTCATTCCCTCCGTTGCACTGGTAGTAACAGTGATCTATGGTAGATGATTGTTTTGTTGACACTGTGTGTCCCGGCCAGTAATTCCAACGAGCCTCCAGGGATCTATTATGCTGTTATAATTACCATTGGAAAGACTAAGGGAACTGTTTGCGCTCATGCTAGGCATTCATCATGCCTTCTCATGCCTGTGGGCTGCACGGCTCCACTGCTTGATAAATTGTACACTTGAAATAAAGGGATTTTACCTCTGAATAAAGATAAGACAATTCTTTATATAAGTGCTGTCAGGTGCATCTGTTAGCGCCTTCACGCCCTGACTTGTACTAATCATTTTTCTCACAGTGCAGTTATACCTTTCCTGTACAACCTCTTAAATGATGAAAAGTCATTGGAACTTTTAACACTTCCACCTTTTGTCTTGAACGTTCTGACATTTACATGCAACGTTCTGACATTTACATAAAATTTATAGAATGGGTTTTACTGTGAAGCAGCCACAAGCAATGCATGGTATTTGTCATGTTGTTAGCAGCTCTTTGTCAGTGGTGCCATTTCCACTATACATATCTACACAGCCAGATATGGACAGTTTGGGCGTTTTTTGTCTGGGGATCAATTCTAAATAATGTAGGAAGGAAGAACAGTGCCACAGCGAGCTGACAGGTTAAGAGCTGCAGGCGACAGGCTCTTACTGCAGTTTGTGCAAACCAACACACCTCCACTTCATCAAGATAAACCCCCTGTTGTCCTGTTGCATGGAAAACCATTTGCATTGCATGCAACATGAGATCTGCTCATTTAGCATTGATAGTTTAGACTGGGTTGCTTTAATGCCACATATCTCTAAAAACACATAAACACATACATGACAAAATACATCCTTTCCAAAAGTTTGTTTGGCTGCGCTGTAAAAAGGTACACAAGGTCTTCTTGAATATAGCTCAGTTTGTTTGCTACCCCCAGTGGTCTATTGAATTGTAACTGAGGTGTGACAAATCAAATCAACCACATAGAGCCTGGCACAGTAAATAGAAAATATCCTGGTCAAATGACCTGCAGGCAAAAAACAACAAACGTAAAGTTAATGTAAAATATCATAATTCAAATAAATGTCAAAAACCATTAATTTACTGTGTTAGTGAGTTTCCGTGTTAATGAAGCTGTGCCATAAATGTGCACGGCCACTCTCAATTTAAAGACGCACATAGAGTTTTCACTGCTGTGTGGTGAACAAAGTAGGAAAGAATCTGTCACACTGATCACACTGATCCACCTCACTAAAATAATAATAAAAATAAAAATGATACCAAATCATAGACGCCTGTGCCATCCACCTCTTCATTTGACGGCACATGAGCAAATGCACCAAAATTTGTCACGACATGCGAAGGTCATGCCTTAAACAGGTAAAAGTTCTGCAAACTTCTGCAAGCAATAGTGTTCAAAATTGCCTCAAACAGCCTCCACCTGTCCGACGCTGCTAGACTGACACACACCTTCAGCCACCTGACTAAACAAAGGCTCACGGTTTTAGATAAGTAGTAAACATAGTAATAATCCATTCCAAATTTAATAATTAATAGGCTACATATTACATTTACCTCAAACAGAAAAATGGTATCGAACTAAAGATGAGGAGCACGACTGGGACAGTAAGATAGAGGCTTTCTGCATGATATGCTTGCTATATTCGGTTAGTGTATGTGAATATATGGCTGTATTAATTTATGTGGATTTTGTCTGCCTTTGTGTGACTGTGCTGTGCAGACAGATAAAACTGGGCGAGAGGGTGGGAAAACATTTCATTTTTGTGCGCTTTAGCATTCAGCAGCATGCCCTTGGTTCACACTCTCAAATATTTGCACAAGCAGGCCTGTGTCTGCGATCGCCTCTGTGTGTTTATCAAACGATGTGCGCTCACCCACTTGTAGCGATCTGCACTACTAGTCAACAAGCAGCCGTTCTCGCAGCACCCTCCATTTGACTATTGAGGTCAGCCATCCTCGTAACCTGCCGGTGCTGCCCATGAGACAAATGGAATCTGACGTTGGTAAGTAGTCCTCCCTGCACTCTGTGCAGGTGGCGTTGCAATCAGCTGTCCTGGCCTTTAAATGGGCCTGACTGTTCCAGCACTTTAAAACAAACAGGAGAACAGAATTCCAATTGCTTTCTATACTGAGGTATGGTTAGGGATAACCACTCTGCTTTCTTTTATTATTGTTCTGTTCTTTTATATTTCTCCTTTGAAGGTATTCAGATACAGTTGTCGGGTTAATATGAATGACTACAAATTCTTCAAACTGCACTGTAAAGAAATTCTTTTTCATCTTTTAAAGCAAGCAATAAGAGCAGCAGTAGAGCTCTTATTTTCTGAACTGCCAAGGCATAAGTGAAAGCAATTCATTTGTGTCAAAGAGGAAGCAGTGATACTTTGAGCCACTCGCCAGTGACTTCAGAGAAAGCTCACTGTATACTCTGCACCACAGCGAGGCACAAATTAGATTGATTGTGGCACAGTCAATGTCATGCCCAGTTTCCTTTCCCAGACGCAGCAGTTTTCACTCTTTGGCCAAGTCTGAACCATTTCTGTATACCTGATGAAAGTGCCAAGACATCTTTAGCTCTTTTTAAATGGTTGTCAGATGTACTGTATGAGGGCCGGGGCTATATCATGTAATAGCAAAACAACACTATAAAATGGACCCAAAACTAAAGCTGTCACATGGACTTAACATTATCGTCTACCCTATGTTATCAGCTGATTGCTTTTCGGGGACTCTATCTTGACTGATCTCCCAAGCACTCTACTTGTTTATGCTAACCAATCATGCGTGAGTTATTGCCCACCCACGCTGCAGCTTGAAGCAGTCCAGGGGGTGCCAGGTGTGCCAAACACCATGTCACTCGCTAATAATAAAACCAGCTGGCATGAGCGACCGTTGTCCCTCCTCCTCTCGAAAACAACATGCATGTTTCCAAATCATTTTAGTAACGACGAGAGAATAAAAAAATCATATTATGGATTCAAATTATTTGTGTGGCTTGGTTAGCTTTTTGTTTGTGCTGAACTTTAGATTTTGAGGCAAGGATGGATGGATTTAGATGCTCTGCTGCATTTGAGCGAAACGACTTTGAAGATTTGGTTCACCTTTGATCAAAACATTCAGCAGATATTCCTCACACACAGTGAGGATCATTAAGAGTTGGAACAGAACAGTAACTTACACTTTGCCTTTTTAGGAAATGCTGCACATTTCTACTGCAGTTACCTAATTATCACATTATGCTGCTGGTCACCTACTCACCTTAGAATATAATCGCTTGGGGTTTGCACAAATGGTCAGACTCCATTTAACAATGCTTAGTCGTGCTTTTTTATTTGTGGGGAAAAAGACAAGGGTGAAGTGGAAAAGGTTTAAGAGAAACAAGGGTGAAATACAAATATGCCCTCACTGAAATGCCTAAAACTGATGCTATGCTCAATACAAACATACATGTCTGAGATATGACAGTTGTTGAAACAATATTTCTGCCAGTTTCAAGACATTTGAATACAGTCTTTGGTGATTCTGAGCCTTAACTCTCCTGTTTATGTTCACCTCAGTTGGTAAATGATCAATAGCAAGGCTGTCCTACACGTTGTGCTACATACATAGCACATTGGTCTAATCAAAGCTGTTTTGCTATTTTAGATTGAAATCAATATAATCCAGGCTAATGGCCATCTGACACTGATGTGCATGCATCTGTCTGACTCGGTTTAGAGAGACCATAGAGCTTGTCGTCGATCCTTAAACTCAAAACTCAATTTATCCAAAGCTAGCCTCCTTCTAGCTATCCTACATACTGTACATGATTTAACAGAACATCTTTTCATTGGTCGACAAGATTCTAAATGCTGACCATAGATAGAAGATTATATGCATTCCATATAAAAAAAAAAGTCAAAATCATCAAAAGTGGTCATACATGATTTCAGTGACAATATAATTGTGTACCTAACGTTTAGAAGAGCTGCTGAATATAACTGATAAGAAGCAAGCAATAAAAAAAATGCTTATTTCTTTACATTTAATAAAAATTCCAACAAAATAAAGAAAAAAGGAGACACAGTGTGCAGTAAATGGTAAATGGACTGTACTTATATAGCACCTTTCTAGTCTTCCAATCACTCAAACACTTTTACACTACATATCTCATTCACCACTCATTCATTCAACTTGCCCAAGGACCCTTCGACATGCAGACTGGAGGAGCAGGTAGTGTTAGTAGTAGTAGTGAGGCTGCAAGTGTTCTCTTTACATCCTTAGGCATGTACACTGGTTTTGTTCTGCTGCCTGGTGGCCTTTCTCCTTTTAAATCTGGTGTAGCGGGATCTCTGTGTTCTTTTGTACACAGAGAGCAGCAACTAGCCCACTATGGACTTGTTGAAGTAAGGAGATAAAAACAAATGTTTATATTTATCTATATGCCATATTGGGCAAACATTTCGAAAGCAAAATGTTTTTGAGTACTGATTCAGAGAAAACTGAATGGACATTACATACATATATCCAAAACATCACATATCACTGATGTTAAATCAAACAGCACAATGTATGCAGCAATCTAAATGTTAATACGCACATTCACTGCATATGCATATGTATCCTTGCTGCAAACCTTCACACTCAGGTCAAGGGGCAGTGTCTACAAGTGAATGGTGTATCACTTTATAAAGTTTACAGTAACCTTTGGTTTTAGTAACTCACACTTGTATGAAGATGCACAAAATCCTGGGAGATATTTTCAAAGAGCTGTCAGTGAGACGTTCAGCAGCTCATTTTCACACTTTCAGCACTCCTCACCTCACAATACATCATTATCAACTGTGACAGTGAAGTGACACAGGAAAGCAGAGGTGTAAATCTACTATATAGCAATAGCTTACATCTACATTCCCATCTGACCAAGGTCTAAACAGTAAAAAACACATTTAAAACATTGATTCGCTCCCATATGTGATGCGAAACAAATGTTGTTCCACAGGGCTTTTTTCATTTCCATTTTCTGTAAGAACTGCTGATGTGAAGAATTACATGCCTACAGCCATTGATGTAGCTGCTGTGACCAGCTGGTCTCTGCCAGGAAAGCAGACACACTGATACACACACAAGCACACAAAAACATGTGCACATATAGACACAAATGCAAACACACACTCACACTCACACCATGACAATAGCATTGTATTTGAGTCCAACACTCTTATATCTATTACAGCATTTCCTGCTCAAGGGCTCGTACTGCTTTTCAACACACAGCTGCACAACAACTTTTCAAGTCAGGCAGCAGAGTCCAAGGACATAACTAATACATGACTCACTTTGCAGCCAAGAGTCACTTTCTATAGTGATATGCACAGTTCATATACACTCTGTGGTCAAAATATTTGGGACAGGTCTCAGTCTATCACAAGGCCAACACATAAAGACAGGAACAGACCTTCACGTTCACACCAACTGTGCAATATGGGGTCTCTAATTTTACGCAACCTTGTATGAAGAAACTAGAACACCAGAGGAAACCCCTGCAGACACAGAGAGAATTTTAAGTACAGTATAAGAAAATGAAAAGGTTTTATCTCAAAAGTCATTCTCAGACATGGTACAAGGTTCCAGTCGAATAGAAATCAAAATATGGACTCCAAAACTCCAGTGTTACCAACTATGTGCTTCAGTTTTGAGTGCTTCAGTGTCCATACCTGAGATATTAAAGAAAACCTTTGTTAACCCAACCTTTGTTAGGAATGTGTGCTTTATGTGTATGTGACTTTTCAAACATATAATGCACAAAATAAAATGTATGTATAATTGATTTGATTGACTGTCGTCATGTTTGTGGACTAATATTGAAAATTGGTCAAGACTGCTCAGCATCTATCTGGTTTAAGATGGAAAACAATGTCCTCAGATAATGAATACAATTATTCTGTTGGGTACAATATCTATATTTAAAACTTAAGACATCTACATTTTGTTACAAGAATATTACAAAGCTAAAAAAAAAAAAAAAAGATTGCTGTAAATGGTGTGAAATGGGAAAGAAATTGATCTGCTGAGGAGTGGGACTATACATAGCTTTAAATATGGTCTAAATGTCCTATACATATTTATTAAGTTTTGAAATTAGTTTTGAAATGTACATTGGTAGGGGTCCTCAACTTTGACATCTTTGTCTGCTGATTCTGCCTTGTAAATGTCTCAAATCGTGCGTACTTAAATACAAACTAAATTGATCCATTTGTAGCAGTGGTTGAAAGATTGATGAATTCAATGTTAGTCATAACATGTGCTGTCTGAAAAGGAACAAGACACCCAGTTACAAGCATAAAAGTGTTCAATACGTATGCATTTTTCCACTGTACATAAAGCACAGGGCATTATGACTGGATTATACACTTCATAAAAAACATGTATTAAAGAAAAGCTCAGAAACAGTGAAGTGATATGAATGACAACACTGAAAAACCCAGTAACAACATTTTGAGCCTCAGGGATTCCTTTGTCAGGCCCCTCTCGTGATGTATAGCGTTTGGTTCGTAGTGTATGCACAAATGTACACAACAGTTCATAGCAATGTTCTGCTCCTTTAGCTACCTTTTTGCTGTTTGCTACCATGGCTGTACAATGATTTCATGAGACAGTTTTATGGTTCCTGAATCCGTATGGGGAAGTAATTCAGTGGACTGAATTACCTTAACCTTGAATTCTCTCCAATACAGAAGTGGGAAAGTAAGATAATTTAATTCCTCTACTCTATTTTCTTCTCACATGTCCAAAATTATTCTGTAGAGGTCTGAAGTGTCTGCTAAATGTTCTCCCCATAACATTTATTATAACTTCACACCTTTATCTGTTGGTAGGGTAGCCTCTGATGCCTTCTCCTCTGACTACTTTTCTCTCACCATCGCAAGCAAACACACACACAAACCCACACTGATACTCTGTTCATACCTACCAACCTCTAAGGGTAATTAAATCTTAAACCATGCACATCACTGATCTGAGCTTTTATTGCAACAGACAGGACACTGCTGGAATTAATTGTTCCAACTCGTAGTGTTGCAGGCACGCAGTAGCCAGAGTGAGAAGAGAGAAATGAAGCACATAAGCCTTGTGCATCTCCCACTTGCAATCTCAGCATCAGTGTAAAATCTGAAATATAATGACAAAGGCCCATCGCAAGTTACCGGAGATTGTCCACCAGTCAAAACCTGAGGGTTGTTTATTCACAGGGATAACACAAAAAAATCTGAATGCAATTTTTGATGCGATTAGGACTGAGTGTTCTAGCTTCGATTAATATTTGATTTTTCTTCCAGTTTCAGAAAGTGTGTTCTGACAGTGGAAGGCACTGTCTGTGGGAGGGAAGAACATGAAGTACAAAACAGCAGAGGAGGTTGGGTACTTTAATAAGTTTCTTTTTTCATGTCATGTAAGAGTAATTGTAAAATCTAAGTGTCCATGTCAGAATTTGCTTGTGTCAAAAAACCTGAAAGCCACAAACTTGTGGCATGAGAACATCATGCATTTTGAACACCAGGACAAAGACACTACTCAACCGTTAGTAAAAGGTTATGGTTTCTATGGTATCTTTTACCAACCTAGCTATACTAAACATGGATATTTCAAACTGTGTCCCTCAGTGGCATATTTACTCCTATGTACTTTTAACTGATGGATCGCTTGGCCACCTGCTGTCTACATTTATAAGCTGCTAATGTATTATAGTCACTTGTTTAATTAGTTGGCCATCTTGACTTCATGACTATGATATTATGAACCAACTGCCCCCTGAGGTATGTGCAGTATTTTACAAATTAAAGAGTGTATTTCAGTTATGGTGCATTAAACACAGGTAATCACATGGAAATCTTGCTGAAACTGGTCTGCCTCTGATGTCAGACATAACCCAGGGATATTTTATGGCTCTATAGTAGTGGTCATAATTGTGTGTTCTTTTTAAATTGGTTTGTAATGAACAGCATCCATTTTAATTAGCTGCCTTGTACACTGCATGCAAGTGTCTGCAGGTTTATCTTTTATATACTTTGCTGGCTAATGAAAAAAATATCTCTGCTTGAATAGCAGCTGGTATCATAGACATTATGGCAAAGCACACTGATAAGGGCCAGTGTGTACATATCTGTATATGAAGCTATACATGCTGACTGAGGTAACAGAAAGAGATTTTTCAATATAGAAAGCCTAATTAACTTCTCGACGCAAACAGAATGAAGACAAATAGATACTACAATATTTTACGTTTTCTAAAGATTTATCAGACGCTACCTGAGTGAAACCAACTTATTGCAGCACTTTGACAGCCCATTTTTGTGTATACCCCATTTTTCTAATACAAAATAGTCTTTAATCTGTTATGTGCAACTCCAAAAATCTAAAAGTTTAATGTTTACTCAGCTACTGCAAATGATAGTTTTGTGTTAGACACTTCCAAAGTTGAATTGTATCTGCTTTTAGAGTTGTTTAATCAGCTACCTTGATTTGCTGTCACTTGAAGTGGAAAGCCATTTTGTTCCTATCCATAATTTGCAACTGACAGCAATGTTCTTGGCAATCCTATTCTCATTACTTTTTTTCTTGAAAGTACGTAATACCCCTGTTATCAAGGTTCTGCAAGTGCAATAGCAGACTGAGTAGCACCCTGATAGAGAGCAGAGATATGGCTGCTTGAGAGTGGTGTGCTGCACAGAGCGAGTTTTCATTGAGACCATGATGGACAAAGTATGATAACCCTGCATCTGTTTCTTAACCTAAATAAATGCCTCACTTGGTGTAGATTTGCCAAAACTAGGAGGCTCAAAGTGGAACTGACTGGAGCTGGCCCAGGCTTGCAATTGAATGGCACAACAATGGAAAGCTAACCAAGCTCACCAAAGCAGATATTGTGGCCTGTTAGTGGTTGGCACAGTCATACAGTTTAGATAACAACAAATAATTTTACCAGTACTACCTGTATCTTAACACTATCTATTGCAGGGGTGTCAAACTCATTTTAGTGGGCTGCTGCCCAATTTGATCTCGAGTGGGCCAGACTAGTAAAACCATTGCAAAATATCTTATAAATAAAATAACAACA
This sequence comes from Argyrosomus regius, assembly GCA_946959425.1. Classification (NCBI taxonomy): domain Eukaryota; kingdom Metazoa; phylum Chordata; class Actinopteri; family Sciaenidae; genus Argyrosomus; species Argyrosomus regius. Next base: position 19,387,122 of record OX336896.1, on the reverse strand, counting down.
AATTCAATATTTTCCATTTATTTTTGAATAAAAAAGTAAATTCTGAAAATGCTTACATTTAACAATCCATATATAAAAGATATGATGAAGAACATAAGAGATGTCTTAAGAAAAATTAATACAATTTTAACAGCATGTCTTGTGTGTTACAATATACAGGTTACAGTGGATCTACAAGGGCATAGGTTTTCACCTTGGGAGGCTGAAACTTACCATAGAGGTCAAGGGTTTGTCAGGTTGTGTGTGTGTGTGTGTGTGTGTGTGTGTGTGTGCGCGCGTGTGTGTGTGTGTGTGTGTGTGTGTGTGTGTGTGTGTGTGTGTGTGTGTGTGTGTGTGTGTGTGTGTGTGACTGTGACTGTGACTGTGTGTGTGTGAATGCATGGACCCAAGAATGGTCACAGCTATTATGAATTCACACTTTTTTGGCTGTTTTCTATTTCCATATAATGTCATATAACTATTCAACAGCCTGCCTGTATACCTCATATTTTCTTGCACAGTTGAGTGATTCAAAGAATGTGTGATGGTATCAAATCACTTTGCAACAAGTAATACATTTAAATCAGTCCTCACCTATTTCCAGGCCTGTGTGTTATTCATAGCAGCTACCATTTTAGGTCTATTTTGGAGCTTGTTTTTTTTTTGCAGTAGATGTGCAATTGGCTTTGACACGTGTTTGTAGATGTATTGAGGGTGTTTAGATGGATGTACTTGTTTGAGCAGTCATGGAAAAAGACATTGTGTTCCTGAATAAATGTAACATTGCAGCATGGTCTCCATTTGGAGTCAAAATTACTTAGGAAGTTGTGCATCACAGCAGTGCCACTAAAAACTGCATGATGAAATGAATATTGTGCTTTGAATGAGAACTGTAGATGTATCCCAGAGTTCCTGGTGCAGCCCAGCAACAAACTACCCATATTCATTGTGCCCTTGATTTTTTTTTAGGAGAGAATTAGCTCAGCGTCAACACAACAGAGTTACTTTGGCTTTCATAATCATCCCAGATCCAAACGGGAGCTAATTTCACTACCATTACGAGGATATCAGTAAACCCCTGCTGTTCACTCACTCATTGCTTTGGACAAATGTCGGCTGATTGCCTTCAAAACACCATGCATATGAGTATATCTGTTGCAATCATCATGTGCACAACATGCAAACAGCATTAATTCAGCTCGTCTAACACAAGAACTTGTGAGACAAGACTAACAGATAGAAGTGTCTCACATAAAGTGTGCGACTATGACTGGTGAAAATAAGCTGGAAACTGTCCTTTGTGTCGTGCTAAAAGCAGCATTAAAATGACAGTCTAATGAATCAGAATGTATACTGTGCACAAGGCTTTTAAAATAATCACGGTGATAGAACAGAACCATGGAAACTTATTATGAGTGCTAAGTGCTGAGTGCATCTTGGTTGTGTGTTAAATAACGATGGTTGGCTTTCCACTCCCTTTCTCCAATCTTTTAGCTCTCTTTCACACCATTTACAGTTTCAGTGAAAAAAAAGAAAGAAAGTTTTAAAGTATAACTTTCCAAACAGGGCCAAAGACCCCATAAGACCCCATTCTTTGTACTACTTAATCAAAACAGTCTTTATAAGTTCACTGTGAATGAACTTTTAGCTGAAAAGTGCCCAAAGAAAGAGAACAAAAATGCAAGATCATCATGACCAGTATACAAATAATGTAGCTTTCAAAAAGGTCATGAAATGTGCTATAAATATCATTACAGAAATTGAGAAACTTACTCATGAGGTACACAATGTGCTGTGACCTTTTTTTTACCCATTTGTGTTCTGGAATTTAAATAAAGTAAAATAAAATCATTTTACAGTGAAACTCTCAGGGCTTGTAGCAAATATCACTCTATGAAGCAACATTGCATGGGCAGCTCTGTCTCACTTCTCATTAGTGTCACAACCCAGCTCTAAGGCCATGACAGAAACAATGGGGAGACACGGATTGAAGGCAGATTGTTTAATCACTCAAAAAAACAGATGACTTAAACAAAACTAAACAAAAGAAACAATGAGCTGTGTTTACTTCAAGATACATGTAATATTTCAACTACTTGACAAGCACTGTCACCTCACAGCAAGAGGGTTCCCGGTTCAAATCCCCTATCCTTGTCTGCGTGGGTTCTCTCCAAGTACTTCGGCTTTCACAGTCCAAAGACATGCAGCTCTAAATAGGTGTGAATGTGAGCAAGGCTGGTTGTTTGTCTCTGTGTCAGCCCTGCAATGAACTTTTCCAGGGTGTACTCCCAATGTCAGCTGGGAGTGGCTCCAGCAGTTATGGAAGTTGGATGGATGGACAATGATAAGGAAGATTTATTTATTTATTCATTTATTTTGGAAATATGAAGTAATCCATAATCTATTAGGAAGCAATTTAGATAGTCACTTCAGACACATAAATTACTGAGCTACAGAACAGTCCTGAGCTACAGGACTCCATTAGAGTCCTTGAAATAATGTTTTCAAATCTTGTCTTAGATGCAGAGTAAAAAGTAAAGGGTTATCTCATCAGGGATGCACATATTGTGTCTTCCTCACACACACACATAACTCCGTAGACAAAAAAAGAGGAATTTATACTGATGAGATAATAAATCCATTAATGTGTTCTTTTGTTCTTATCACTAAACTTGAAGTTACAATGCAAACTGTTTTATTTTTTCTACTTTTTTGTTCAGAACAGGACAGTGGGACTTGTCAGGAACTATTTTGTCTTACTCTGAAGTGTTCACTGTTATGATAGTGTTACTTTTGGTTTATTGTTTCATTTATTAATGCTCTTTGGAGAGGTCATATAATTCATCATGTGCTGAGTGCACCCTATCCTTAACTAACAGAGTTTAACAGTGGTGTTTAACACCAGTACAGCAGCATCAAATCACTGCTGAATAGGTGACATAAATAGCTCATGCACAATAACATTACAGATCACTGAAATATTTGTATTAAATTTAAGATCATGTACAGCAAGCCATATGCAGAGATCTGGGAACCAAAGAGGACTTCTTCATCCCATCACGTCAGGGCAGTCACAGCAAGTCAAATTTGCATTGCTCCAACAGAACCTAGTCTGTAGAAGTAGCAACGACCCTAGCAAGGTTATTTAACGCACTTACAATGAGGAGCACAAAGCATAACCTGCAGCTGCAAGGTTGCTAGTTCATTCCCCAGCTCCTCCTGCTCACTTGTTGAAGTATCCTTGAGACACAGAACCCAACCCACTGAATCTGTTCCAGTGGCAAGGCCAGGGCATTGTGCTTTGTCCAGTAAGGTAGAAAAGCAGCATATAAGTGCAGTCTGTTACACAATTTACTTAGATGATATCTATGTCTAATCTGTTGCTTTTAGTGGAAGGGACACAGATGTTGTTAACTGCCATAGCTGAGGGATTTATTTATAATCTGTGACCAATGACAGCATGAATGCATTTGCTACAACAAAATCTTAGCTACTATTGGGACCTAATAACTGAAACCCAATTAATCAAAAAAAGAACGGATGTGGGGATGGTGATGTACTGTTGTACAACATATAATCACTTTTAGTTTAAGTATGAACTAACCACAGGGGTGTGTAGTGGATTACAAGTAATGCACATGAGTAAAAAAAAAATGTTTTTCGAGGTATGAGCTCTACTTACTTTCCTTTTTATAAACTTTACTTCTCTTTACTCAAGTCAGCGTTGCTGCTACCCTGGCCCTGCTACAGCCAAATATTTCACAAAAGCTAATTGTTAAGAAATAAATGTATTCTGGACACAGGGGTGCTAGAGGGCTTTTTTTTTTTTTTAATTTTGAAGTAAATATAGCACAGTATCTCACACGAGCATGAGCACTGCTCACATGGGCTGTGTAGATGCTCCAAAAGCAAGAGGTTCCTTAGCACACACGCATATTTTTTTTGTTTTGTTTTGTTTTTTTATGAGAGAGAGAAATTGTACTTACTTTACTTACTTACTTTAGTATAGATTTTCAGCTCTAACAACCACAACAACTCAACAGCTACTAGTATTATTATGACTACAGCCCATTCTACTGCTGCCACTGCTATAAAGGAAGATGACTATTATAAATAAGCGCTATCATTTGTTTCTTTTCCACCTACCGAACATCCCCCATTGTGAACACCTTTGAGAGAGTGATGCAGAACCATTTTAGATTTTAGACTCTTGCTGAGTCTCACCAGAACCCCTGTAATTCGCCCGCTGTGGTTACATGGAAATGGATGATGCAACCTTCTATTTCCACTATAGAGCCTCCTCAACATGAATCAGGCTAGCGTCCAGGCCCTCCAGGTGGGCAACAAGATCAGTAGGATCAGAGAAAAGAAAAGAGAGATCAGGGAAAGGGGCCTTAAATTCCCTGCTCTACCAAAGTAATTGACATGGAGCTGATAGCATCAGTAATCCACATGGATTACAAACTAGAATCTCTCACCATGGGAAGACAGAAGAAGCCAGAGGAATTAAATATGTCAAACTCTGTATGTGGAGAAGGCAGAAAAGAATGCATTAAAAGGTACACAAGTGATGCATTGGAGCAGTTTTTTCTTCAAAAATCAGAAAAAGTTACATTGTAATAGTGGCATGGCATGGCATGGCATGGCATGGCATGGCATGGCATAAGTCAACACATAACCTGAAACTGACATGGAGCTGTTGCAGTCATCCTACAAGTGATGGGTAATACACATGGACTACAAACTGGAATATTTCGCCATGAGGAGACAAAAGAATTCAATACATATCAAGCTCTGTATGTGGAGAATGGTTTTGTTTCTTATTTGAAGAGCAGCACCTTAACTGTTTGAGCTGTGCAAAAGGTACAAATCTTTGTTTCATTGTTGTTGTTGTTGTTGTTGTTGTTGTTGTTATTTTTTGGAGACAAAATAAAAGCCAGCATATCTCCCAGGCAGCATGATGCAACCTTGCATCAATTCCTTGCTCTCTTACCATTTTGTCTTAATCGTGTTATGACTCAACAGGCCATTTTATCATCTCTAATCTGAAATAGTCTCTAAATTCAACTATTGACATGATTATCCTTGATGTATTCTACATTTGACAATATCCATTCCATATATCTGCCTGTACATTATATGTATATATTTTCTCATTTCAGCAAAGTTGTCAGCAAAGTCTTTTAGTATAAGAGTCCCTCAAGCTCCCAAGAACTAGAAAAGCAACCTATTGCCTGGAGATGTGTCTACCTTAGGATGTGCTGTCAGTTACAATATGACAGTGGCATGCTTGATGCTGCTGCCTCAGCTTTGTCACTCTGATGGATCTGGGGTCTTTAGAGACAGACGGATAGCACTCCCCATTCAACCCACAGTGAGTTTACACCATGAAGAAGAATAAAGTGAACACACAGTGAGCCAAAAACTGTCTCTGCCACAATGATGTGCAGTTTTGTGCTTCATGATGATAATTAAGAAACCACCGTGGACTACAACAACTGTCAGTAGACTTGCCAGGTGAAGCGCCATTTTACTAGTTTTGACAGGAAGTCTATCTATCTTTATTCTGGTTCATATGCAGTGTGTTAATTATGCCAGTATTTTCATGAGCCACTATAAAACAATGCCATAATTGTAACAATGTCATAATGTGCATAATGTGCAACACTGTTTATGATCCTGCAGTATGTTCATCTCTTTTGATTTATGCACTTTATGTAGGAGGCCAGTAGTTGCTGTTGTTTAAGGATTGTTGTGCTCAATGTAGATTAGGTGTGTGGGTGTGCTGATATGCATTGCAATACATTTCATTTATATAGCATCTACGTATCTGTCTGAAACTGGTTAAAGGTGACATTTACATATTAATGTCTAAAAACAACTACACCTATATTATACATGTTGTTGAGTTGCATACTTACGTGATCCAAACTAAGGTTGTCAAAAAACAACAACAATAATTAGCTACTTTTTCGATACCACGTGTTTAAATCGTGGTCTCCGTTGGTTAAACGTTTAATAGTATCAAACATCTGTGAAGATGATTTCTGCCTGAGTCGCGTCAGATATGATATGGTGGTTGTTTAGCAATGAAGACAACGACTCCCATGGTCTCAGGTTACTACACAACTGCATCTATTGTTATTGATTTGATGTAAGAGAGCCTTAGTGGCAGAAATTACATACGGTGTGTTTAAGAATTTTGTGCCCGATTAACTGTTGATAATCCATAAAGGCTATGAAAGGTTCTGGGCTTTGAGAGTCAAAAGTTAGAAATAAGGAGGCCGATCTTTATTGATGAGGTAGCTGAATTTAGTAAAATATTGCAAAATAGTTTTATTCTTTACTTCTCCAATGCCAATATCTTATCCCTTGCCCACAGATTATGCGTTCATATGCAGATATCTGTTACTAGAGATTAGTGTGATATAGACTATATAATATTGTTTCACATAAATGAATGTTTTTTGTGGATGGTCAAGTTTGAAGACTGGTCTTGTTTAAAGAGTAAATCGCTGATATTCTCCAAAGGCCTAATTTTTTTCAGTATGCCTTCGCAATTCTTGCATCACAAAGATGACAAGAGAACAACGACAAGTCTTTTGGCATTAATTTGCCATTGCCTAGCAGCAATTTTCTCAGAATTTACCACATAACTTCCCATGTCATAACCACAAGCTCACAAGTTCCATCTGAAGGCAGCATTGGGCTTGTCATGCTCAGGTTCCCACGCCATTGCCACGCCATTATCTCACACCACCTCTGAAGCTCTGTGGTTACCCTCCAAAGACAGGCAGAGCATCAAGACAAGAACAACGACAAGGTCTCTAGGATGGCCTTCGAGGACCAGATGGAGATGATTGTGAAACATGGCATTGTGGACTAGTACTGCCACATGGCCTTGAAAAAGTGTGTCTGGCAAGTTAATTATCTGTATTCTCCACCTCACAATCAATCAAGTAATATAAATTATAACAATGGTGTTGCTAGCCAGAGGGCAGTGGATTCTTGTGGTGTTTGTTGTTCTCGCTCTGTTACCACTTCAAATGCAATCAGCTTCCCACCTGTGAGCTCAAAGTCTCATTGACCAGTTTGAAGCTGAGTGGTCTAATCCCGAGCAAAATGTGTCAATATAAGAGGAGTCTTAAAGCAATCCTTAGCTTTTCCTTGATCAGAGTTTACTGGTCAATAGGAGATGTACATGCCATGACAAGTTCAATGAATAATTAGATACTTGAAATGGAAAATGAAAACATTTTTACTTTTGAAGCATTATTATTACTTCAAGATACAGAGTATAAAATTGACTGTGTTTTCTTTCCCAATGAGGTCATCCAAGCCATGCAATACACATTAATTCAACACTAGACTGACAGTAGCTTAAAACCAATCAAACAATGAGAATCCTGAGTGATTGGCTGCATAGCTAATCAAGACCTCACACAAGGAGAGCTGTTCCTGTTTGTGTTTCTTGCATTGTCAATAACTGTATTGAGATTAACTTTTAGCTACTTTATTCCACTCTTTTAAGTCTAGTATGTGTCATCAATGTGAGAAGAATACATTATGGTTGTTTTACATACAACTTTAGTCAATAATCCTTTTCACATCAGGTCATGCAATGGCAACCCCAGAGAGCACACTTATCTGTTATTACAGTATTACCCATTGCCAGCTCCACTGGTCCAGTCCAGCAGGCACGATAAAAAAGAGGCAGTCAATAGAAAGATGGCATGATTGGCTACACTGTATACTGTGTGTTTATATGCATCATTGCACATTTGGCAGTAACTATCACAGAGGTCTTCAAGCTTTAAGCAGAACATGACAACCAAGTCAAGACACCATTCTACTGTGTTCTAAAAACAGTAATGAATGTGCATTCAGCATACTTAAATAAACTTTTTTTTTCCTCAAGTCCTAGGTTTATTTTGTTTTCCAGATAGATAGATAGATACTTTATTGATCCCGAAGGCTTGGTGAGAAAAGAGAAAGATAGCAAAGCTTAGTTGTTGGATGGACTGTGTTAAATCTACTCAGCAAGTGAGACAGAAAAGCAAACAGTCTCCTATAGATGAGTCCAATCTTAGTGAAGTAAGCTCTCCAACATTTGTAGTGTGTAAACAGAAGTCCTCAGTCCCAGTTTGTCTGGCTACTCTTGTATCTTTGGGATATATAAGGCGGGGTAAGGAGAGAATTAGGATTGGAGTAGCATATACCCTGTGGTACGTTTACCTTCTGAATGGATATGGCCCATTTAAATTCTGCCTGTTTGAAAGGGTGGTCAGTCAGCAGTTTAGCAGTAACATGCTGGCACCTTCCCTTTGGTGTAGTTTGATGGTCACAGTTCAGAATAGTAAACTCTCTCCTGTGGGTGGTGGGAATGCCCAAGAAAAACATTAGGTTCAAGGCTTACACTTTATCATATGGTTGTAAGTAGTCTTTCTCAAAATGAGCTATGGAACTAATACATGATTTTGTGTGTGTGTGTGTGTGTGTGTGTGTATGTGAGTGTTTCTTGTCACATTTAGCAGAGATCAGCACTCCCCCCTGCTGGCAGCTCTGCAGATATGCTGGAATTGAAATGAGTCCTTTGAAGCCTCACAAACATAATAGAAGCAGAGAGAAAGATTTGTGGAGAAAAATATAAGCCATAAAGTCATCTTAACACCCACTAGTTGGTTGGTTTATTAAGCAATCCTAAATGTAAAGTCAAACATTTATTGTTCTAATGTCTGTAAATAGTTGTTAAATCTTCTTTCTCGTGAGGTTCCAGTATTTCCCTATTGAACTAGATAGATGATAGACATCCTGCTGACTATGTGCAGTGTTCTGTGGCAGATAGAAAGTAAGGCTTCTTAATTAGAGCAATTACACAGTTTCATATTACTATTACACAGTTTAATGCCATGGTAATAATCATAAAGCAAATGCATTAAGGATCTCAATGGCATACTGTCCTCTACTGAAGACTTATGGAGGGAGAGAGAGTCACAGAGAGAATCTCTTAGTATTCCACTTGAGACACTGTGCCTCCATATTGCAATTTCCTGTTTGAGTCTTATCTAGAGCAACCTGGAACTGCACTCCAGTGAAGCCTCACACAGCTCCCTCTGCTCACCTGCTGCTATTCCATCTCTGTTTCTCCCCCCCCCACCTTTTTCTTATTCTCACTCCTCCATTCTCACTTTCACCCTCCCTCCCGGCCTGTGCAATGTCATGATTAGTATGCTAAGAACCAGTAAAGCTTCACCTGGACATCAGTCACTCAGACAATCAGTCAGCTGTCTCACTGTCAGTCAGTCGCCTGATCAGCCCCCCCCCCCAGCTCACAAGCTCTCTTGTTGAATTACTCATTCAGTTGCTCGGTTGATCGCTCAGCCACTCACTCAGTCACTTTTTTTCCTTTAATATTTTTTTGTTTTTAATCTCACTTGCCTCACTCTACTGTACACCCTATAAGAACCACATGCATGAGGTGAGAATATATATAGACATATTAAAGGGCCAAGTTACTTTTTTTTTTTTTTTCCCCCTATTGAATAACTGGCTTTATCTAATTTTAACCATCATGCTGTAAATCTAAAAGTGCTTATTTGAGCAACTGCTGATTGCTTTCTAGGACACGAACAACCTCAAGTGATATGGTAATATTTCACCACAATGACAAGTTCGAAGGTTTTTTTGTTTTTTTCTGACAGTAATACTCCGGCTGCTTTGTACATCTGGAAAGAAACCATATAACACTTCCAGGAAGATTTAACAAGAAAAGTTTATACTGTGTGTTGGCAAATAATTAACATACACTTGGCTCACTAGGTGCAGGCATTCTTATGTCTGTTCCTATGGACAGATGTTTGACGGTTTGACTTTGGAGACTCAAATTGTCACCACAGCAACAATAGTAAAGCTCTGCCTTCAAAGGAAAATATAGTTCTGGCTTTTAAACTGTCTGACATTAGGAATAGAGAGAAACAGAGTGGCAGGTAGAGCAGAAGACTGATCCCCTGTTTCTCCCATGATTATATTCTGTTCAGGCCCTGTTGCGGGGAGAAGGAGGAAGATCAAGCTTCGGCCACAGAATATGAATTTTATATCTGCAATGCAGCCGAGAGGTACCTTCATGTAACAGCCAGCCTGATTTGGCGCTGGACAGGAAAGATCTGCCGCTGTGTACCAGCTGATTTTTATGAAATAGAGCTCCTTGGTTTAATATTAAATGTCAGAGTTTATATTTTTGTGATATGTTTCTCCGGTTGGTACTCTTCATTGCATTTGAATTAGAATGAATATCTTGCAGATGTCTGTTTGTCATTTTTCTCATTCAGCAGTCTAAAGTTATCATGCTTGCATATGTGACTGATATTATCACTATTGTTATGCAATGACCAAAGCAAACTTAAAACACTAACCCTGAATGACTGGCCTCAGACACGTGTTGTGCTGTACAGTACGCTGTCCAGTTGCAGCTAGTATAGTTATGAAATATTCATGGGGTTGTGCACATTTGGTCACGATGGGCTACACTGAATGAATTTAAGTCCATCCTACAGCAGCGTGATGGATGAGTGGATAAATGCTGACAGATGCTTTCTATTGCCTAATCATCAGAAAGGTTTCACAATGTCATATAATGGAGGGGCCTTTGAAGGATTCATTTATTTAAGTGAAAGATTATTTATTAAAATAAATTCCATCATGCTAAAACAACAGAAGGAAACAGATACTGCATGCAATATAGGCCAGTTTCAATTCACTCAACCAAAGATCTTTACTTTCCAAAAAGTCTTCATGGTGTGAGTGTTCATAATATGCCTTATTCTGGAGGCTATATGTTTCACCTGTGCAACCACTTATTACATTTTCCAAATTAAAAAGAAAAATCACATAGTTCATGAGTGTGGCCTTAGATGTTCATGGTAGGTGCCAACTCATGAAAAAAATAGCACAATACAGCAACAACAACCAATCAGACTGGTTTAAATCAGCCCTAAGGGCACAACAAGCCCTTGCCAAGGCCTATATTCTTTGTTCTTTTCTCTCTCTAGACCTGACTACAGACTCTTCACCATAGCCACAAGGCATGTAAACATCCCTTTACATTATGGCTGCTTTCTCTTGATTGCAGTGCTGTGGTGTCTGTCAGTGCTTCCATTGTTTTCTGTGGATTAGAGTTTCAAGAAATCATGTGTTTACTTAATAATACAGTGTGTATACAATGTGTGTGGCTCAGGTTCACTCAAATAACAAAATCATATTTTCTCACTTACCCCACATGGTATCTAGCCACAGCATCACTAATGTTGACACAGGGAAACAGCCTCATAGTTTGACGAGAAGAAGCTACCACAGGAGCCACCATGATCATCTTGGGGATTCTTGAGCGCTTCAGAGGTGGAGCGGATCAGCTCCTGGTTGAAGTCCACATCATCTAATCTAAATCTACATACTCTATTGTGAGCCATTCTCATTGGAACTAAAAAAAAAGTGCTTCTAAAAATGTCTGTAAATTATCCTGAGAAATGGTTCCCAACCCGGTTGTCAAAGAATCCAAATAAGGTCCAAAATTTGTTTTATTTTTTCTGATTTGTATTTTGAATGTTTTACCTCTTTAGGCCTCAAAATATGATTAAATTATGATGAAACAGTCTGAGGAGGGAAAATCACACATGGTTGCTATGGTTACTTTAAACTAAGGGGTCAAAGCAAAAACAAAAAGGGTTGGAAGATATTTTTCCGGAGTGATGTGTTTTCTTTGTTTTAACGTTGGGATCAACACACAAACACTTCAATCAATTCCATTATATTCTTAGAGGTAACCTAGCATTGAAAAACAGCTTGAAGATTAGTGTGTGGAAAATCCATACAGCTCAAGGTCATACAATACTAACAGACACAGATGCACAAAAGAAATACACACTTTCAGGGACACTGTGATGCCAGGAAATACACACATACAATACTGTACGTACGCACAAACCTTCATGCTAATAAACTCACACATGCATGCTTGTAGCAGTACATCGCTATTAAGCTCGTCAACATATTTGCCCTTCGTGATGCAAAATATCAGATTTCACTATTACGCAAATCAAATCAAAGTGATAGGCCTTCAGAGCCTCACAATACAGCACATAATCATCAGGAGAAAAAAAAAAGTTCATTATGTTGTGTTTGTATATCATTATCTCTGAAAATGCTCACCCATGCATGTTCAACATGAGGAGCAACCAGAACATATTTCCAATTGATAATGATCCAGAGTCTAATATCCACACGTTTTCCATAAATGCTCCTCTTGCTTCCTATCAGACAAGTTACAGGGAATGAAAATAAATATGTGTGAGGTGGAGGGGCTGGTTTAACATGCACCTACATACCCCAGGAATGCATCCACCTCAGACGATATCTGTAATCTGCATAATAGCGTAATTATAATCTGCCTGATTCTCTCCTCTGTAGTTCCCCTCTTGAGCAACAATCACAACAGCACCAAATCTGCCTCTGATTGTTTTGGCAAAGAACTGGCTATTTAATCAGGTGAAGTGAGTGACGACTGCAATGAGAAACAACCCCCCCCCCCACACACACACACACACACACACACACACACACACACACACACACCCCTCCCTTAAAGCATTAATCACAAGGTAATTGGATTGAAAATTAGGAAGACGTTGTCTTTGTATTCCATTAGCTTGGAGTGGATTTCTCATCACTCTCTGGCAGTGAGCGCTGCTTTCTTTTTTTACATACCTCATGCTCTCTCACTCTCTCTCTCTTTCTCTCTCACTGTCCCTGAGGCTTTCAGAAGAATATAGAAAAGGTGGAGAGAGCGAGAGAGAAGAGACAGATAAGGAAAAAGACAGCACAAGCCAGAAAGAGGAGAGAGGGAGAGTGAAGAGAGTAAAGAGGAAACAGACTATAAATTTGATTCACTTAATTTTGTATAAAGGGGACTGGTGTCCTCAAAGGGTAAATTGATACAGTCATTGTGATGAATAGGCTCAATTAATCCACCCAGTGTGGGACAGGGGCGAATACATGTGTTAGGAGACACCCCCTTGTTGGCTAATTTCTCAGACATCATCTTACATCTCTTCAAGTGAAGAAAATCCCTTATTGGCACTTTCTTCTTGCTCTGTCTTGTTCCCTCTCACTTCTTTTAAATAAAAACAAATACACCGTTGATTTTTGAAAACTCATTCTCTCATCCAAACACAGTTCACACATTGGATCTCTAACAAAAAATGAAATGTGTGGAGCTTTCTCTTCTGTTTCACTAGCAGGGACCACACCATCAACAAGATATGTTTAAATGATTTATTGACAAAACCAAAGTGAAGCATGAACTCTTGTACAGTACTTCTTCGGTCTGCTGCTGTGTTGTGGGAATGCTTCGATGGGGAATCTGCCGTTGCACCCGGGCACGACGGACCCCCCTCAGGACCCTGTGGAGAGTAGGAAGAAGAGGAAGAAAGAAGAGAAAGAAATCGGGTGGGCGGGGTGCAGAATATGAGTGGGAAAGAGGATGAGAGGGTTGGGAGGGTATTTATAGGAATGTCGGAAGTGGCACAGTTGAGGTGTTGTCCTGCTGTCGATCTGAACCTGAGCGCTGCGAAAAGCTTCAATAAAATGATGACTGCCGCTGTTGCTAACATCTTAAAGTTTCTTTGGCAGGCAAGATGCAAATGATATATACACACAAAAATAATAATTAGTATAGAAAGTGTGCTTAACTTAATCTTAACTCAGGGTCAAATTGCTAGCTTGGTCTTTATCAGCAGTTGGAGTTTATTCAGTTGTCATGGAGCTTAGTGAAGCACCATCAGTTAATCCTTAAGCCTGGAAATACTTATTTCCATCTGTGTTTTTCCTGCAGTTGCAAAACAAAATGTCTTCCATGAAAAACCTTTATTATAATGCATAGCTATGATCAACACAAATAAACACAGAAATTATTGTGACTTAATTAAGACTTCTTCTAAGGACTTTGTGGTCGTGTAGAGACTGAACTTGACTGACATCTCCCTAATTCTTCTGTTAGCTCTATTGCACCTGTTAGGGTAGAGCAAATTACACCTTCATCATCTCAATCAGTACATGGAGTCTGGTGACCATCTTCAATAGAGGTCTAATCAGACAGAATGAGTGAAAACACCTGTGTGTGTGTGTGTGCATGTGTGTGTGTGTGTGTGCTAGGGATCTAATCAGGCAGTGAAAACATCTGTGTGGTTGTACCGTAAGTGCAGGGCATTTCATCTCATCAAAACATTGTAGTTCTCAGCAGAGTTTCCAAATGCATTTTCACATGTTAATGTCCCCCCTTTCACTCACAATTGCGAATGTTCATGGGGACATTTCAAATCACTCATGCAGCACTTCCATCTCTCCCCAGTTGAACCAGCAAGTTCCAAACAATCATCCCATTATCAAAATAAATTGTTACTGTAAATGTGCTCACAGCAGCAGAGTTGGGGAGCTGTCAGAGGTGATAGTGTGACTCGGAAATAGCATATTTAGGTGAACTGTGGGATTTGTCATCAGACTTTCACAATGACTGAGATGTATGACAATGAACATTGTGTACATAGAGGTTCATAAATCTGCTACAGATTGCATATTTCTGCTTTTGTGCATAGACAGGCTTTTCAGCCATGAATCTGTAATGTTTTATGCATCTGGTCTCAGGAGACTTGCCAAGGCTTTCAATTCTGGGAGCACTTAGTAAATTGCACAAGAGTAATTTACACTGGACTAGTATGATATTCGGCACATCTCCCCATTCTAAAGAACCTCTTTATATCTCTTCTCATATTCCTCATTTTGCTCAAGCTTCAGTGTATTACTTTTTCATCACTTAAAATTGGATATCCCAGAATAATAGTGTCCCTGTCTATTATTAATTCACTGAATCCATCATGGCAAGAAGAATCAGGGTTTGGGAACCCCGTGAAAGATTTCAAAAGCTTGGGAAACTTACAGTTTCTCTGCACGCACACTCTCTGCCGACCTGTTTTAATGTGTCTGATAAGGATTTGAATAGAAGCATTATACACGACCCCCACCTGAAGATCTCTTTTCAGTGAGTGTTAATGAGAGTCATCTACCTCACAAGTAACACAGTTCTCAATAGAAAGACAGGGCACATGTGCCGTCAGCCAACTATTCTATTTTACTTGAATATTTTCTGAAGATTAAGTCTTAACAGCATGGGTTGGTGGGAAAAGTAAATCTATCAAATTGACTTAACGCTGTTATATCCTATTTGCTTTAAAGGTTCATACTATGGTCTCCTGTTAAAACCTTTATCATCAAAAAGTACGGAATAGATTTGAAGTTCATTCTTGACTATCAAAAACACAATACAGAAAACAATATAACGATAAAGTCAGGAGCTCCACATGATCTTTTTAAGCAGATGGAGTTTGTGTTTTATTTGTTGTTCCCAAGTGGCGACCTCCACGGCTGTGAAATGAAGCCAACAGGGAAGTGGCAATAACTGCAGTTCCTTGAATGGCCACTTGCGACTGGCTACAGAACCAGTCAATCTCTATAAGCTTCCATATTAAAATGCCCAACGTCACAGCAAAAATAAACATGTTTACAGTCTAGTACAAAATATGGTTTTGGTCTCTATAGCTAATTTCCCCATTCATGACAACTGTACTGAGTGTAAATGTTCTCTTTCACTCGCTCTTTAAATTAATAATCAGACATAAAGTTATGTAGAACAGCATGGCCACTTTGATTGACAGGTGGGTAGCATATAGTAGCTCAGCATATAGTGGATTTTTTTATGCCGATACCGTTGATACGTTAAAAAATATCTAAATAAATACTCTCTGTAAAGTACTCTCTGGTGGACAAACTATGTAAAGCAGCCATAAATCACATCTTTGGCATTTCTGCACTGAGATTTCAGACATAAATGATTATATACATATACAGCAATACCATTATATCATCTTCTTACAGAGTATTGGCATTGCTCTAGTTTAATAATTGGTGTTGTCAGAAACACTTTTAAAGAAAAAAAGTACTTCAGTCTATCTTGAGGACACTTCAGAGTGACACCCATCGAATCAGAAGGCATATTGTAAATTATGAAATCAACTAAAAGGGACAGCAGCAAGAACAGCCATCACTACGAATGTATGCCTGTCTATGTACACTTAAATGTATAAAAAATGCAACATATGACAGCTGTCCTTTGTATCCCTTGTCACAAACACAGGGCTACATAGTGTACGGGACATCATGTGAATTAATACAGAGGTTAACACAATGTCCTTACATGTAAAAGGTGCATTATTTAACAGTGCAACAAGTAGATTTTCTTTTTCAGAAGGAAACAGTCAATCCAGTTCACTACACTCAAACCATGGCACGCACACACACACACACACACATATGCAAAGCCTGCCTACATAAGTATGTATGTCTTTTATAACCTGTAAAGATTTTCGACTGAAGAATGCTTCAATGTCGAGTTTGACCTTTTAACAAGTTTGTGGCAACTCTCACAGCTTGACCTTTTGTTTCCTTCAGCCGATGTTGCCTCCCCCATTACAGAGAAGGGCCTCATCAGCAGCTAATTTATGGTTGTCAGACTCCCACCTGTCTGACACATGTGTGTACTTGTACCAGAGAATGTGGTATCTATGCTTACTAAAAATGTAGTCTTGCAAAGCTGATCAGACAAAAACAAGCACAGTTTTGACAGTATTCACACTAACAGTAAGCACATATTTGTGAACACTAACACACATGTTGCATCTGCTCTGTGTCAAAGTACAGTTCCTATAGGGCAGCCATGAGTAGAAATTTGCAGAGAGTTTACAAAAAAGTGTGATTTTAAGAATACAGAGAGATTTTGAGGAAAATTTAATTAATGTTAGAAATTAAAGTGCAATTTCAAGTCTAGTTTATTCATACAGATCTTCATCATGGCTAAAAAAGACACGATAATCTACAGTATTAACACTCATTAACAATCATAGAATACAGCTGCAAGCGGCTATTAGCAATAGTGTGACTCATGAGGACTTCATAAAAAAAAAAGATTTGCTGTAAAGATTTGCCACAATTCTTCAACCATACACCTACGGTGAATCTAGCTTGACATACAGCACATGCATTTTACAAGTTTAAAAGCTCAAGTATCATTGATATTGTGTGAATGAAGTGTATATGCTGACATAATCTATTTTAACCATGCAATAGTCATTATTAATGTCGCCTAAGTTAGAATACAGCTATGCTTATTGAGACTCAGTGACAGCAGTGCTTTCTAAAACTTTGTAAAGCATTGCAAAGTATTATACAGGTGATCTATGGCATATATGAGTATGAAAAAACAGTGGTATAATAATTTCAAACGACTTTCTGTCATTAGACTGTCATCATTAATATATACTTTTCAAGCAAGAGAGTCTTCACTTGTGCATGTGTGTGTGTTTGTGATCGGCTGCATGTTATTTGTTTATGCATAATGCTCTATTCATGTGTTTGTAGTTTGTTGTGTTTTTACGCATACATGAAGTGTTCTTCAAGCACTTCTTAGTTCAGGCTCTACATGAGAGTAGTTCTTTGTTGGAGGTTGATAGTGTTTGTCTTCATTACCCCTATTTTGTTTTTTGGTACTACCCCAGCCAGACATCAAATTGAATACCTTGTTAACATTTATTGTGGAGTGGAAAAACAATATAACACCGGCTTAATATTTCTTCTCTAAATGGCCCGAGGTTGTACCACAGGAAAAAGTCAGAGCTGCAGTTGTATGCTTGATGTGTTTACCTATTTGGCAATCAACAAACAAAGCCCTTAGAAATGTGGGATGTACAAAGACTGCAACACAGGACATCCGAACCACCCCGACTAGATTTACCTAAAGAAACTAATCAGTTTCAACTAGTCTGAGGTTATTAGAATCTCTAATAATTGTTTTGTATAACTCATTTGAGGAAAGTAATTTGCTGACTGGAGAGATTGTGTTATAGTCTATACTCTTCTTTTCTACTCTCTTTTTTTTGTCAGTAAAGGTGGTAAGATAGATATACATTTAGTTAATGACAATAGAAGTTAATAGGACAAAATGAGCTTTTGGCAAATAGACAACCTCATAATATGTCAAAGATACCTCCCAATTTTAAAACTTTATGAAGTCTGCACATAAATCAATGAAGGCCACAAAACCCAGTCACCTTTACTTTTCTCTCGAGAAACATAGGTCTGCTCACCCCAACACACCCCCCCCTCAGCACATCACAGATGTCTGGGTGCTTTAATAACAGGGAAAAAGAACAGCATATGATTGTTATGGTTATTAGATTTTAAGTCAAACTGCTGATAAATGTTTAATTTTCCAAGATTTAGTGGGCAGTACTATATGGCAGAAGTGAATATGCATTACTATGCTACCATTAGTGCATAATTAGAAAATAAGAATGTGATTATTACCTTAGAATGAGCCATTTATATCAACAGATGACACAGGTTGTCTTCCAGGCTATCCGCCTTGCTGCACTGCCATGTTTCGACAGTAGCCTACAACAGGTGAACCAAATATGGCTCTAGATAGGGCATTTCATGCACATTTCATCATTTTTTTGTTCACTCTTAAATGGGTGGGTGAGTTGAGGGGGTTGCAATCAGCAATTACAATGCTAGATGCCACTAAATGCTACATACTGATCCTCTCTTTTACCACTAGCACAGTAATTTACTTGCTGTCTTATGACAAAAGAAACTGGACAAGTCACAGTGTGAAATATTACACATATTACACAATTAAGTTGTTGACACACAAAATGACACACAAATAAACATTGTGCAAAATGATGTACTTGAAAAGGAGAAGCACTTTTTGGCTTCAGGACATACAGGCATCGACTCATCAAAATACTGTGATATGTGGACAGACTAGTAATTTTATGCCCCATACTGTATTCCTCCACCAGCAGAGGATTTCAGTTCAATACTCTGTTGCTATAGCAACCCCTACTGGTACAGGTTCATCGCAGTTGCTGTTAAACTGACAATGTTACATTTAGCCCGCAAATATTGACAGACATCTTTTAACTACTTCCCAAATGTCATGGGAGGAGCATTTTGTATAAGCACTCTTTACAGATCTTTTTACAGCTGCTTTGTGATCATTGATTGTTTATTTACTTTTTCTACTTTTCTCTGCTACAATTAACCATTAAGCTAGCTGTCTGTGTAATAGATTAATTAGGCCTGCTGTGTTACTTCCTACAGGGACTTACAGTAGCCTAATGTTGATTTTATTCGACAGCTTCTCAATACTTTACTATATTCATTATTACTGAATTTGCTGCTGCTGTTGCATAGCTTTGCACTTGCACATATAGTAAGTGCAAAAGACACACACCACAACAGATAGAGGTTCAGTTCAAGGCAGCAGCAATTCTGGGCAGTCTTCTGTCCCTGTCACACCAAGCACTTTGTATTTTTTCTTTTTTCCTTTTTTTCCTTTTCAGTCTCAGCTACAACTGTCGCACCATATGCTAAAGGCCATGGTCCAGTGAAACCAACAGAGTAATGTCATCGGCAATAAGGTAGAGATGCAATTCTCGGATCACTTAATGGTCTGCAACCAAGTGTAAAGCAGATGGGATGAGAGTTAGCACCTACAAGTCTGATGCCAAGGTACTCTGATGGAGAATGGTGGATTGCCTCCTTTGGTTTGGATGCCGGCTGCTGCTCCAGGTGAAGGAGCTCTGCTACCTTGGAGGGGGTTTTTTATGAGGGAAGTAGTGCTGGCACAAGTTGTACTGATTCTTTCTCGAGTTTAATTTGCACCGAGTCTACACTGGCACGTACTCCCTCCAGGATATTGCCATATGTTTGCACTTGAAAGTCTGATGCTGACAAAAGCTCTCACCTTCTGTGGCCTACTTGGGTTTTGTTTCCAAATTAACTAGCAGTCCTATAAATGTACGCATTACAACCTTTAAATGTTGTTGCAAACTGACTTGAGTACTGTGTAACAAATTTGAGCCTGCTGCACAGGTAGTAACAGAACCACATGCGCTCGCTCCTGAGACCGTTCACTACTACAAACCTGTATACTCAACTCTGCTGCTGCTAAGAGCTCTCACACATACTCCCTGCCCTCTACACTTCACTTAAATACATAACTACAACCTTGACACCAAAAAAAGAGGCCGCTTGGGATTTATAGACTCAGGAGATTAGTTCACATCCCAGAGTCACGTACTGTTAGCCTGTTAGCCTGTTAGCCTGTGGATATTATTGCTGCTGCCTACAGACTTTGCCAAGACTGAACTAAACTATTTTTAGTGCCCCTTGGGCATCTTGGACACCTCCCTGTGGAAGTATTCTGGTTACATTTTAGGATTAGACCATGATGCACCAGGAAGATGTGGCTGTTGAGAAAGATGCTTTGGCTACCTTGCTTAGCCTGATACCACTTTGATCCCAACAGAAGTTCATGAATGTATTGAAATTATTAATACGTGTAACAAATGTTAATGTCACAAAACATGTAATGTGATCGCAAACCCTGATTAAACCTCTCTGACTGCTTATCCATTATGCTGTGTAATGCAATGATAAGCACTACATATCAGTTTATCAAAGTTTTTCTGTTTGGCAGTTTGTTTATCAGTTATTAGCACAGTATGAAAGCTTCTCTGACACATATTTTCTTTTTGTGTTAATCTCAAGAAGCTAACTTTAGCACAGTTGGGAGAGACAAAACTGCATTACATTGTTCCTGAAAATATTAACAGTCTGTAGATAAGAGTGTGAAACCAGTCATTGTACTTGCATCAAACCAAACTCTAAATCCAGGATTTGGAGAAACTACAAAGCCTCTCTTTGCTGTAAGCATGAGTGACACTGTGTTTGTCCTGTGTGCATCTTTTCATCTGCATCATTTTGTTGCATTAACAATGGTGGTGTTTTATTCATGTTCTCTCACCAGTTACACAAGGCTCCCCTTGGGAACTGATGACCTAGAAACTGAGATTCCTGTCAATTGGCTTCAAAGCAATTTTCAGATGGGTTTTAAAGGACTTGGTCTATTCTCTGCTGTAATACAGTCTAGGTGCAAGTGTAACACTATGTCACTTGTACTATCTCTTCTACGTGTACTGTTCAGAGAGCGACATTGTGAAGACTCACTTCCCATTTAAGGACTAATAGTTGGTTTCCACAAAGATAATGGTTAAGGCTTAAATAACTGGAGGTAAAAGTTTGAGAAAGTTGAGGGTTTGGAAAAATAAGTTAAGGATAAACCACAAGGGCACGAAATGGAAGATATAATGTTGTTGAACAAAAGATGAAAAACCAACACTTGCAAAATAAAATAATGGGTTTAGTCACTTATTACGGTTCTGTGTCACTTCAGAGATCCTTTCTGTGTGTATCGTCCAAAAGTATTAAATTTCATCTCTAATAGGATAAACCTTGCACAGCAATTTTCAGTCTTGTAACTATTTCCTCCTAACCCTCCGCCAAATATACCTTGTTTTCCTCTATTAAAATTGTATACGGCACATGTGGTTCTAAATGAAACAGCTCTTGCGTTGGTTGCCTTCCCTGTGTGAATCCAAAGGGAGGACCCTCAAGGGAACCATGGGTGCTGGTAAATCCCAGAGAGGACACAGCTGCAAATGCTCATGGGAATTAAAGATGGCAGGTTTTTCAGTTCCATTGCAGGGAAGACAGACACTCAGTAGACTCACTAACTCTGTATTACTGTATGGTGAATACAACACCCTGGGATCCTTTGTCTTCTGTAACATTGGAAACATGAAAAAAATGAATACATTTGAAGTACAGCCAGCTCCAGGGAGAAGCTTCTCTTGCATCAAAAGAAAGCCAGGGATTTGAAAAGTAGAAAAGGCAGTGAAGTTGACAACACTCCACATTACGATTCCTTACAACATCAAAGAGGGCAACTTAACTTTATTTATAGAGCATAACAATAATAATAATAATAAGGATAATAGTCACAACATGTTTACAGACAGTAAAAGGAGAAAATTCAATACCTTTTAAATGTGTCACATGAATTCATCATGTCAAAACTGAACATTTAGTTTTTGCATCAAAATTAGTGACCAACTCCCAATTTGGGTTCGAGTGGCCTTTTCCACAATTAAGAGTAGGCTAAGACCTGTTTGATAGAGCTTTTAGTTAGGGCTAACTCAGGTGAGTCCTGAATCATCCCTTACTTAGGCTGCTTTAGGCCTAGACTGCAGAGAAACTTCCCATGAGTTATCCATCTATACCCCACCACCACCTTCTGCTCAAAAGTTGTGCCTGTTAAAAGGAACCGTCACCAAGTGCTTGCTCAAGGTGGGAATTGTTGGGTCTCTGTAAATACTACTATGAAGAGTATGTCCTAGACCAGCTGTATATTGAAAGTGTCATGACATGTCAACTTCTGTTATGATTCTGCGCTATATAAATAACATTGAATTGAATTGTGTGTGATGGTTGGAGCCACTGGCTAAAATCCAATAACTACAAAAGTCCAAACTTATTGTACTTATTGTAATTAAACTTTATTCTTCATACTGTATAAGGAACACAAACAAAAATGTTGAGAATATATATATTATGTATATACTGAATACTGAAAACTACAAGGTTATGTTTAGGTGTCGTCTGTATTCAGATTAGCAAATTGCGCATTAATAAGGACCCTGTATTTTCCATGAGGAAATGACTCACAGCAAGCAGCAGCAAAAGATGGAAATGCTGAACAAAACAAAATTTTAAAAAAGTCTTGCTCACCCAAAATAGCATGTTGACATGCATGGTCGATTGAGCTTACGCCATAACACTTAGTAGTGTTTTATGCTCTGGCAAGATGGTGCGGTTTGTTTGTTCACGACATTGTGAATGGCACTTTACGAGCGTGGTGTGTCACAGTAAGAAGCTGTGCACACAAATAAATGTTTTTTTTATGACATGTATCTCCAGCATGTAAATGAGTCAACTTGTAATCTCAACCATTCTTCACTGCCATCGCTTCATCAAAGATATAAAACATCATAGCTGCCACTAGTTCTCTCTAACACTACATTTGTCTTTGATCAACAGACCCGCAGCTACTAAATCCAGTTAATGTTTCCAGGAGATGACCATGTCCCAGTGGGCTTCACAAGAAGAGCATGTTATGTCCCTTCTTGTGTGCCTCATTAGAGATAATTGCATACACTTATGCAAATCATACAAATGTGCTGTTTCTCTGGAGGTCTGACACATCTCCTCACCCACTCATTCTTTTCAATTTTGCCTTCCTCTGTAATCTTTAGGCCTCTACCAAGCATTGGCAAGTCTAAAATATGAAGCTCCCCTCTCCTGTGTGAATGGTGTCCTTGTTTTGCCTCTTATTGGATGTTTAATCTACCTCTTTCCAGGTCTTAGTCATAGAAAAGAGGAGGTGTTGCAGTTTGTGGTTTGGGGCCTATAAAACTGGCTTTACTTGACAATCTCACTTTAAATGTTGAATAATAAAGCTGTTTTCACTGCAACTGCACCATTATACTTTTTTTCTGATGATACAAAATTGATACAAAATTGGAGAGACTTCAGTGATTTATTTATTTATAATGCTGTTTTTCAGACTTAATACATCACAAAAGGAAATATAAATAACAAAAGAAAAGCCTTTGCCAACCTAGAATCTAGACTTGCATCATAAAAGGTACAATTGATTTGGGAAGTTTTCAAAAAGTTATTATGAATAAAAAACTAAAACCTCACCTTTCACACAGTCAGCACTGGTATATGCTCCAGCATGCTGTTAGATTAGATTTTAGATTACCAATTCATCATCAACATTGGTTTTAAATGTCTGACACAAAAATTAAATTATTAGCCATCCTGCTACATCACAGTCTGACAAATCAAGATTGGTTATCCCCATTCTCCTCACTTTGACTCTCACTTTGACTCTGAAGTCAAATAAAACATCATTTCAGTTCCAATGTGGGGGAAAAAAAGAAAAGAAGAAACAGGAAGCAAAATATAGCTTCTCTTTTTGTCTCTACTTTCTCAAACAAGACAAGTTTGCAAATGCGTTGAGTTGGCTTTCAAGAAATGGATAGCATTCAGCCATGGTATATGACATTTTTAACTCCTGAACTACAAAGTGCGCTGAGTGTCTGACACTAGAAAGGTTTCTACAAACAGTAGCAAAGGCTGTCAAACACACTCACACTCTGGTTTTATTTCTGACACTGCATCAATGGAGCTTTCTCTTGCCTCGGGGTACAGTGTCTGGCATGTTGCTTAATTTAGATGTAAAAACAGATGTACGGATCTAGCAAAGGACAGGGAAAAGGTGAGAAAAATGAAAAATGTTGCTTTTTAAGGTCAGATTTTTACAACAAAATAAAGTATAGCAAAAGGCACCGGATCATAGAAATTATTCAGGGCTTCACTTCTAGTATTAATAGATTCTTTTGGGCCATTTAAGGGCAGCAGAACAAGCTCTAAACACAGCATTGATATATTATCACCTTATATTTAACAAAACTGTGAGGTGGGCTGTGAAAGCAAAAAGAATTGAAAAAGCTTAAAAAACTCTGTAGAGGTGAGGTGAAGAGGAGAATTGGGTAATCATTACAAGTTGTCGGTTCAATTCTTAATATAATAATGTGTTAGGATTGCCATATAGCGGCTGGAAAGCAGGAGACTTCAGGTAGTGGTTAGGCAGACCAATTAGGTGTTTGTCTCGCTAACATTGAAGACATATTAACAAATACAGACATACAATATGGTGGACTGTCTTCACAGCAGCAGCTCATGCTGGAAACTGGCAGCTTTAGCTTGCTACTGGCAATCACCTGGACCCTTCCACAGTATAGGGGAATCTGCCACTCACCTGACATCAAAAAGATCAAATGACACACAACAAAATAACTTAATATGCATTCACACAATTACTATTTTCAGTTAGTGTGTATCATCTTCCTGTGTTAAACATTACAAAAGGAAACAATCAAAACCTTAATGAACTGATTAAATTACACTCCCCTCTCCAATAATCAGTGCATGGTATGTCCTGGAACCTTTAACTAGTGCTCAGGTAGCCTGGGACTCTTTTAATCCAAACACCCTGGAGAGAGGACACAGGAGAGGTGAGTGGCTTGAACAGAAGCATTTCACTTAAGTTACATTGCACATTATCCTTTTGGTTGAACTGTATCACAATGAGCATATTTTGTTCAGGCTAACTAGCCAAACTTAAATGCATGTTTCTCTTATGTGTGAAATTAAGTGAACTGTATGAAAAAGATATATAACTAAACTAACAGCTGGTTTTAGCATAACTATTTGCCATCCCAGGTCAAATGTAACAGTAGCGATTTTATTCCACATGTTTCAGTCCCCATTGGACATTCCCTCTGAGTATTTAAACCAAAGAAGTAAAAGTAAAACGTGTCTCATCTGTGTAACTTAATGGTATATTATCATCATCAGACCAGTCATTGCAAAGACATTTGTAAGTATAATCATTTTTAAAATTGAGATCTAAACATGACATGGCATAAAAACTCTTCCATGAGGCTTTTACCAAATAGAGTCAAATTCACAGCCTTTAGCTTTGGAAACAAGTGGGCACATGCACAGTAATAAAGCCACACTCCAAACACACACACATACACACACTTGTAACTGGCAGTAGGGCATGTAAGGTGATGAAGTGCTTGAAAGCTTTGTTGTTTCAGTCAGAAGAGCACAGTCAGTCCATGTAAAAGCTGTGTTTGTATGCGTGCGTGCTTGGATGCTACATTGTCTATACAACTTTAATGGATTTCAATCCTCATAAAAGGAGAATTACATAATTAAACTCCAATTAGGTTGGTGACAATCTGCAGATATGTAAACAGCTAATCACATGATCCTTGTTGCATATAAACATTTGACTCATTCTTTGATTAAGACTTGATTTGATGAGGTACAAATGAATAAAACATTCACCATATCCATGGAAGCCATGTACGTCACTGTGTGAGTCATGGTAATCAGTAGCAACCCAAGCAATGGGTACAGAACATATTTTAGAGCCTTAGGCATGTTTTGCCTTCAAAATGTGTCTATGTTTATTCTATATACGGCAGCTGCGCATAGGCCTGTGGCAAAACTGTGCTCCAATGTGTCATGTGTGCTGACAAGCCTGCAAACATCTTGTGCTAGCAATGACAGCCATTCTTACACACCACCAACCCCACAATGTCATCCTTTCCTGGAGTGACACACATGTCATATGTGACTGTTTCATATATGCCATATGTGAGTCTTTTCATATCTTTTTATGTGAAAATGAGATGAACAAGCCGATCCATGTGTTAATAACTGTGAAAAATATCACTCCTCTAATACCTAGTGAAATGAAATCCAAACACACATCTAAATTTAAACTACCACCATTTTCAGATTTGATGTTAAACACAGAGGAGAATGACATATGGTTGTCACATCGTGCACATTTACACATGACAAGATGTTTTATTTAGCCTCTAATTGCTCCTCTTTCTCTTGTTATCTTGGAATATGTTGAACCCGTCAAGCCACATCTGAACCAGATGTGGGGGCACAGAGGGAGAGGAGGAAAAAATAGTCTGTATTTGGATGTTTGAGTGAGGGGTTCAGGAAAGACAATGCATTAAGGAAAAGGAAATCAAGCAACAGCAACTATAATGTGTAAAATTTAAAGCTGTATTCATCCTTTCTTTTTGGTCACCTGGGGAAAGAACAATTGAAAGTTTAAATCTGATATGGCTCTTGTAAATGGGTGTGGCAAATTTCAACAAAACAGCCCCAGCGGTAAGTTTCTGAGATATACGAAAATCGGTACACACATATTTCATTTCAAGACTATGAATAAGCCTCCTGGAGCTTTACCTTAAACCCAACAGGAGGTTGGCTATTTTGTTTTTTATTGTGGAACTTTTGTGCAATTTTGTCCTTTTATAATTGACACAACAAACACCCAAAATCTTTGCAAAGAAGTTTCCAAAAGCTTGGTAGATCATTGAACGGTGTGTTATCGAATTACGATGTGTTGCCATGAAATAGAAAGTTGTTGTAACTTGACTGCTTCAAACTTGATCAGAGTGCCTGAAGATATCTACAGTACATGCCAATATTCAGTTTTCATTTGACATGCTGCATCGAAACATAATTAGTGGGCCTTCTCTAGTGCCACATAGTGGATGCTGGAAATGACATTTAACTCTTGTATGGTGTCTGAAATGCATGAAAACTCAGAGCTGTGTCGGCCAACTTTGCCTCGCCCATCGTCGTCTCGAAGCTGTGGCACAAGTTTTAGTTTTGGTCTTTTTCACAGAAATAAACATAGATTATTGTGAGGCTTAGCCTTTAAAAAGGCCCAGCAAAACACTGTAAAGTAAGAGATAGCATGGGATCCATCCATCAATTATCTGTAACCGCTTATCCTTACTAGGGTCGCAGGGGGGCTGGAGCCTATCTCAGTTGACATTGGGCGAGAGGCGGGATATACCCTGGACAAGTTGCCAGTTCATTGCAGGGCACATAGAGACAAACAACCATTCACACTCACATTCACACCTACGGACAATTTAGAGTCACCAATTAACCTGTTGTGCATGTCTTTGGACTGTGGGAGGAAGCCGGAGTATCCGGAGAGAACCCATGAAGACACGGGAAGAACATGCAACAACTCCACACAGAAAGGCCAAGTGTCGAACCAGGAACCTTCTTGCTGTGAGGCGACAGTGCTAACAACTGCATCACTGTGCCGCCCAGCATAGGATCCAATTTTGCTCGATATTGCACCTTTTATCTAACTTCCATTTTATACAATATATGTGCAGTGTGTCATGTTTACTTCGACACTCTCACTGCTGAAATAATGCTGCATGTATTCCAGTCACAAACAAAAGACCACATTGTATGTAACAGAGCACAGATACAGATATAGATCAAAACAACATTGTCTTTTGCTTTCAATTCCTCTTTGGTCTATACCAACAGGGAAAGAATGTTTTATTCAAGACTGCCACAGAAAAGTTGCTCAGTCTTTTTCTGTTAAGTTATGTTTTTGTTTCCATGATTCTCTTTCATCAACAGACATGCTGATTTAAGAATTTCACAATTTCTGCTGGAGGCAGAGTCACAGGGGGATTCCAAGAATGGATTTATTTGAGTTTTTGTTTTTTTTGATGGTTGAGGATGGGACAAAAACATTTCTCAAAAGCAATTATAAGACTTGCTAGACAGACCCTCAGTTTCTTCACAGCTCAGTATGATGCAGAAGGGCCGAATATTGTATTGTGGTTAGCAGCATCTGGGAATGTTGGAAGAGGCTGTGATTTCTGGAAGTACTGTTCATGAGCAGCAGGACATCTTTGAAAATTTCCCTTCAGGACTCCCACTCCTCTTTGGAAACCAGTTCCATTGAGACCATCATCCAAATGTTAGAGCTCTGTTAGCGGCATCATTATTGCTATTTATAGGCATATTTCACAGTAGCATCTTTCATTCCCCTGTATGACAGCTTTTGTTTTAACACGAACAAAAGTATAAGCTAAAAACCTTTAAGACATTCATTTTAAAATGTTTTGAATGGTCTTTGCTCTTCTTGATTCATTGTGGGAGTGGATTTTTCATCGATACATTTAACTGTTGAATAGGGAAAGGCAACTATTTGGTCTAAGACAAATATCCCATATTTTACGTCAAGCCCCAGCACGTGTTTGTGGAGCCAGGCTGCACTATGTGGCCATCTCATCTATATGCATAAGGCTGTACCACCTATCTCATTGCGTTTCACAGCACGGACAATGTTGCTCCATCAGTGTTTTGTATTTTTGTCCTTTGGATAAAGCAAGCGTTGTCTCAGCATGCCACCAGGTTTGAAAAACAGCGGGAATAATGTGTTTGGGAAAAAAAATAGGCACATGAGATGATACAATGTTTCTCTGGTGGAACAAATCTCTGACCACATGCTTTGCTCCAGGGTATATAGCAGTTGTTTATTTCCCCCACACAGACATTTTTCCATGCTGGACCAGGCTTCACACCGTTGATGCTCCTGTCACACAGCCACTTTATGTTTTCCAGCATTTGAAATTACACCTAGAAATATGTTAAGGTGAACTGATATTCATCATCAGCATAATTACAGGCTAAATAATGGAAAAAAAATAAATGAAACTGAGTATTTACTTAACAGACAACAAAACAACAATAAAAAACCCAGTATGTTTTCAGGTAAAGCTATCAGTGAACCGGGTAAATAATTAATGCTGGAAAATAGATTTTGGAACAGCAGTATGATTTACACCAAGAGAGATGATTGCCTCTTTTCAGTTCTGTACGTGAGAGGTCACAACACAAAATGCCTTGCAGCACCGCAATCAGTATTGGGACAGTGTCGCAGACTCTGCAATGATGGTCAGTAATGTTATGTAAATATGGAGGGAAACCATTATGTTCACAGATGGGAGGGAAGTCAGCCGATTTCAGCTGTCTAATGAGTGTGAGTGCGCGCATGCAGAGCGGGTGTTAACCACTGAAGCTGATGTAGGATGACAGTTGAAATTAAACATGAGGCAGTCATCGACATTTGTTTGTCTATCCATTTGCAGGTGCTGTTTTATGATCTTAATATTTACAGCATTTCATGGCAGGTATGATGTTGCCAGAAACCACTTTTTCCCTTGAGAATATCATGACGTACAACACAAAGTGCCGACCTGATTTTTTTTTATCTGACTGCAAAGGACAGATCCCTGTTGATAAGTCTAAGTGACATGCAGCTACACCTGATGAGTGGACTATCTGGATTAAAGCTGTGTATTAATAGGTTCTGTTAGGGACTGCTTCTTCCATCTGCACTTTATGATTGGAAATTTCTTTCTGAAACAGTCTTTTTTTTTTTTTTTGGCTGCGGAGAGAATTTCAAGTGAACTGAAGTGGAAGGGAGGGAGAGGAAGTACTTTGTGAAAGATTAGCTTTGTTCCCACAAATTACATCGTGACTGCTACTCTGGAGTTGGAAGGTCACTCCACCATGGTAAAACCAGGACGGAGAAAATTTGAACAAGTTGGCAATGGGAACAGAGTCCAAGCAAGTGGCTTTTGAATTTAGGGTGAGCAACCGTGAGTATTTGGAGTGAGTGCAGAAGGGAAGTGGGATGTTAAGACAATAACGGTTGCAGCATTCTGGATGAGATAAGTAAGTTAAGAGATAAGTGTGCCTGAAGGAGGAGGCAGAATCAGCTGCCCAGGAACAGGATGCAATGGTTCAGAAAGAAGGGAAATACACACACATGAATTTATAGTATGTTCCATAATTTAACCACAACAATAGAAACTCATCTACTTTCAATCTTTATTTTTTTTAGCATGAACTGCAAGCTTCTTTCAAAATCATATGTGCATCCCTTTATTAAAAAGAACCTTTGTACACCGTCTGGATGTGACTTTAATTTTTTATTATGTTAAAAAAAAAGCCAAATCATTACATTTCACAGCATGAGATTTTATTTAGTTCATTAGTGTGATTGTAATAACCAGCCTGGTTAATAATATGTATGGCTCATTTTTGGAGTAAGAATTTGTTGAGTTGTTTTAAAGATCAACCCCCACAATTATGTACAAAGCCTAATAATTTAATGTATCCCTGCTATTGACTTTAATTTTTCCTTTTGATATAGTTAATATGTTGTTGCCATGTTAATTTATGATCAATCACAATCCACTTTCAATTTTCACATGACTGATTATTAATTTGATATATATTTAGTTTTGTTAATATTGAGAGACAATTTGTTAACATCAAAGTTTTGAGAATTTCCAACCCTTTTTGACTAGCATGCAACAGTTCCATAAAATATTTTCCAGAGCAAAATACATTTGTATCATATGCAAAAAAGAACAAATGTGAACAATTCAGTATCATAGCAAATGTTATCAATATATGGTATAAATAGTTGTGGACCAGTCACTTATCCCTGGGGTACCCCATGTGGCTACACAGTGTCATTCATTTGCACATATTGCTGTCTATTTTCCAAGTAGCCAAAGACAAGAAGAAAATGCATTTTTTTTTTCTGTGTTCAGTAGAGCCACTGTCTCTCAAGAATACTGTGTGGGATGTTCTGTTTCACTGCAAAATTATTGATTGGATAGCTGAAATTGATAGGATAGCACTTACCTTGTCTCGTGTCATTCAAAGGGACAGGCCAATAATTGCACTTGTGGAGTGTAAAATGGAGAGAAAAGTCATGGTTAGAGTGAGTAAGGCAGGGTGAGGGAGGGGGACAGTCTGTGAGGCTACTTTATATTTTGGTTCATTTTCTATTAACGGAGATGGATCATCACTAGGTTAAACCTCAATTTGTTAGATGGCGATAGTGAGTCCCAATCAATCCACTAAAATGTTGTGAGTGGTTTCATTTTAGAAACAATGGATCAGAGGAGGAGGAGAAAGATAGGTGGAGTGCAGTGATGGAGATTAATGTTAAAGTGGACTAATGGACTGTCTGTCTAAGCACTCACCATGGACAAACTCTGTAATCAGCCCATAGAAGCT
This sequence comes from Argyrosomus regius, assembly GCA_946959425.1. NCBI lineage: Eukaryota > Metazoa > Chordata > Actinopteri > Sciaenidae > Argyrosomus > Argyrosomus regius. The sequence goes on along the minus strand of OX336896.1, from coordinate 19,355,547 downwards.
GCTCGGGTTTGTAGGGAAGCAAGCAAGCAGGCTGCAATGGGTTTGCACATAGAATTTATTAGAGTGTGTCTTGGCAAAATGCCTCATTTCCCAAAGCCTCCCAGTCCTGTGATCTGCATTTTAATTGTTGTTGCATTTACATCCTGATCTGCTTCTTGCAGCTCTCCGATTGAAACATTATGACCTTGATAATGCCTATTATCCCTCTTCTTCTTCTTTTCTCTCATCCTTCGCCCCTGCTCTCCATCACATTTTTATTTCTCTGTGCTTACTGTCTCATGCTTTGTTTTCTAATTCCCTCTGCTTTCAGCTTATGCAGTCTTACTTCAACTCTCAATCCATCACTGTTTGGGCCTCATTATTACTCTGCTATGAAACTGAGTGATTGACAAGTATCATGTAAGCATGGGGTACAAAACTTAAGAATTATATTACAAGGCTATCTAAGGTCAGCAAAAGTGGTTTGTGCCATTACACCTCCAACCTGTAGGAAATCATACTGTATAGCTAAAAGCTAAAAATGGTATTCTTATATATTTAAAAATGCGATAAGCTGCCTTTGCAACATGAGAATATAAATTGCAGACTTTTAAACTTTTTCTTTCTACTTTTCTTTTTCATTATATGCTTTCATCATATGCTTTGAAGCAATAAACTTCAATCACTATCTAAATTGAATATGTTTTATGCACCCTGGACTCCCTGCAGTTGAAATAATTACACTAATATTTACACTTCAAAGAGAAGGACAGCTGTGTACTACATATCATTCAGGTAAAAGCAAATATGCCTGATGGCAAGTGAATTGCAAAAATAAATTCTCAAAACAAAGGTGTGAGTGAATTTATGTTGTTGCTATTTACTAAAAATATATGTCAACATGGACAATTACTAAAACTATTCAAAGATAGTTAGTGTTTATTTCAGGTGCATACATAATCTTTGTGCAAAACTGATATTTGAAGGTCCTTCTGAGGAAAACAGAGGAGGAAGATTCCATTCCATGTCACATTATCTCACATCATCATCCTATCTGGTCTAAAAATCGCTGTGTTTCATGTTGCCATGGGGATCATAGCCAAGCTCTCTGGGTCTCCTTTCAGGTAATGGAAATATCTCTGGCACAAACACGGTGTGAGTGTGTTCTGAATGCAAAACAAGCCGTCTCAGTGTCCAGCCGTCAAACGGAGGGAAGCGCCGCAACAGTGGTTGGCAGGCATCCACGGACTGACAGAGCAAATCAGAGCAGACCTCCTGACGTCCTGGAGACGGCAAGAGAGTGACATTTAGATTTGGCTGATCACAGTCAAGCTGCTTTGGATGTGAGCACATGGTCACACAATACTGTGGATGAGAAACCTGAAATGGCATCACTTTAGGATCAGAGCCAGCCATGTAAAAGCACACATTTGCTAATATATATATTACAACATACATTCTTTCCATCAATACTTTAATGTCATTCTAACCTCCCACATGTTAACAAATGGAAAAGACAGGTGTATCTATCACATAAGCTCTAATTTTGTAGCAAGTTAGGCGGGATCAGTGAAATATTCTATTTTCTTCTTCTTCTGTATTGTGTATGATGTACTGTATATTCTCGGCTTAAATGTTCACACAAGGCACGAGGCATGCAATTGTCAAATATAGATGGTGATGGAGCTTGTGACAGATTGTCAATATTACAACAAATGGTACTTATGGTAATGGAAATGGGACAAAATGTCTGACACACTTATCAATGGCTCTTAATTTGATGCATTGATCATGACAGGATGCCTCTCAAGCTGAATATTCACCTACTGACTCATCTGGACATGCCAGTTTCATTTTAGTAAAGACAAATGAGCCAATATTTTACCTTGAGTCAATGTTGATTAGAGTAGTTCCACTAATGAGAGTGACATGAGGAGGTATATACTTTGGTTAGTGATTAGTGATTATTTTCAGTCAGCGTTGGGTATCTAAATCCCCCATGATATTCATGTCTTCTGTGAGCTTTTTTTTTTCCTAGGATGGTGAAACCATGACATAGTTTGACATGACATAGCAATTTTTATACTTCAAAAAGTATAGCCCATCTGTGGGCCAGTTTTTATTGCAAACTCTGCACCTCTTGTGTGGCTAATAAATTTATAATTATCTTTACTCCCTGAAGTCAAGCAGCAGAAGTTAAGTGACAATATGCAAATACTACTGGCACATTTTTGGATGAGCTAAATATGCAAGAGGAGTCTGTTTTTAATACGAGGCTTTTATCCTTTGAAGGACAGGCCACTTTAAAAAAAAATTGAGCCATAACACTTCTCCAGGCATCGCTACACCACTGTCATTAGTATGTCAATGGGATTTTCAATGTTATGTTAGCATCATGCTAATTGATAGTTATGGGTAAATGTTGAGCTGTTGTTGACAGAGTCTTGAGCAATTTATAAATTTTTTTTTTTTTTTGGTTCATGACTATATTTATGTTTATAAAAAGAGCCATAGACAACTTTAAATGTACTCCTTATTTTTGGATTGCAGTTTCTTTTTTCAATAAATATCCGAGACTGAGAGACCTGCTTCCTGGCTGTTTGTTGGAGGAACCTGTTCACTATCTCTAAAGATAGAGGTTATACACCACACAAGCAAGGACACAACTAACTACAAAATGTCTTTTTGTTGTCTGTTTTCAATATTTCACTTTAAAATTCTGCTCTGACCCAGATTTCTCGATGATAGTTTTCACACAGTGCTGAATTTCTTGCATCTGCCCTCTCAGTTTTTCTTTGTTACCTTTATACTACCAAATCAATGACATATTTTCAAATAAAAGAATGAGATGAGATTGCCAGTGGATTAAAATCTGAAAAGTGCATCTTGCCCACATTTTGGTTGTGCTAATTCACACTTCTGTGATTGTCATCGAAGTGTTCGCAATGGCATGCATTAGCACACACACACACACATACATGTAATGTCCATCGGTGTCCACTTTCTAGCACCCTGGGCATTGGAGCTGTCAGTGACCTGGTCTTAATCACTCTCTCCTAGGGTGGAGACAGGTCACTTTAATCTCAGTGGTAAGTCACGCTGACCTTTCATATCTCTGATGCAGACCTCTATATGACCTTTTATGAGAAGTGCAGAAAGTGTCTCTCACCTGGCAGCCACATGAGCAAGAGTAGGTCACACTAGTGAGTACAACATGATGATGATGATGGCCTTCAAACTCCAATGGGTATAGATGCAACTATTGCAGAAGTGCCAGGTTTTTCTATCTTTCTGTAATGTAATCATCTCTGCAATGTGACGCCGAAGGAAAGGTTAAAGCAAGGTGCTTTGGACCTGCCAGAAATTAATAACATTGGGGCATCTTGCCTCCAAAGCAATTATTTTTTTTCTGATTAATTGATTAATTGTTCAGTCTGTGAAATGTCAAAAAATATAGAACAAACGGTCCATCACAAAGTCCCAACGCCCAAAGTGACAAATTGCTTGTTTTGTCCGATAAATGGCCCAAAACCCAAAGGTATTCAATTTATATAAAACTAGGCAAAACTGCAAATTCCCACATTTTATAAGCTGATGAATTACTTAAAATAATATCTAATTGTCCAAATTGTTGTGCTCTGTCACTTTGCATTGTAATTTGTCACTTCAAACTGCTGTGCAATAAGGACTGCCCTAAATTAATTCTTTTTTTTTTCACCCAACCCACTCCACTTTGATAAGCTCAGTGCACTATTCATTAAAGATTACAAACCTTGACTACCTCAACCGTGACAAATTTTCATTGATTTTAATTTTCACACATATAACTGCTGGGCATACACACTGTCATACCTTATTACCTTGAACAAGGCATGCATATGGATGAAAAGGCCTTGCGTCGCAAGGTAATACAAAACTAAAAGGGAGCTTTGCAAAGACGGAGATGTGGGGACCTGACAATGACAAGCAACTAGTAATGGGCGAGAGAAGCTTTAGAGAAAAAATTTCCACAAACCTTGTTCCTATGACAAATCGTCTCATTCATGACCAGTGAAGGTGTTTACCTTTCCTCCTCTGGGATAAATAATACAGCACTTTTGGGACGTTGTCGTTGATTGACTCTGACAAGGAGCCGTTATGCTGGTGAACAATGATATGGAGACAAACGCAGCGGGAGAAGATAGCAAAGAGGAAGGGATACTCTTCCCTACATACATGAATCATTGCGTTTTTTTGTGTTGTGTATTTGCAGGCCACAAACACATGAACACAAAGTATTAACAAGCCAAAAAGCTGGATAGATGAGATAGATGTCAGAAAATCTAGACTTATAAAATCTTCAAAAAGCAGCTAAAAAAACAGCTATGAAATATAGCAGGAGGAGTTCTATGCCTTTTACATTTTACAACCCAGACACATAGACTGACAGACAAATGGATGGCTGCAGGAGTCAGAGAAAGAGCTGGGACATTTACACTCACAGGGTGCCAACTGAAAATGCCGGCATCTGCCAGCCGACCTCATGTCTGCCTGTCTCTTTTACCCAGGGAGAGGTATTATTTATGAATGCCAGAGTTGTTTATGCACTGCAACATAACAGCCTGAGTGGGTCAAAATGAAACCGGTGCAGGAGTCTATGATGGGTACCGTATTATTTTCATTACATCTCCAGAAGCTGAGCTACGCTGTAGCTGACAAAGAAAGTAATGTGAAGCGAGACAAACACAGTCAGCGATTCACATTAAACTGCTTCAACATGCTGCCCTTTGACTCTGGTCATTGTAGTTATACAATTGCAGAATTATAGCTATAGAGCTGTGAGTTCTTACATAAGTGCCAATAAAAATATATTACTTTATTGATTTCTGGAAGCCAATTCTCCCCTTGTTTTCTAACCTTTCCAGGGAGGCCAGGCTTGAAAAGCCACACTTCCATATTAAATGATCCATGTCTGCAGAAATTATTGTCAGAGAATTGTGCGATGATGAGATACTGCCGAGCCAAAGGCAGAATACAGACAAGCTGTGGGTTTGAAATAGGATTCTTTCAATCGCCTCTGGAAATGGCAGCTATGGTTGGTTTATTTTCCCAGACAAAGACACTCTTACAATACAAAAGAATACACAGTAGCTATACTCCTAACTTATATTTGCACTTCCATGAATAATGGCTGTAATCCTCTTCATCTTACTGTTACTGCAATTACATTTTATTTCAGTGCTGTGACATCGCTTAAAGTGTTAAATCTGATATTTTCTGGTTTCTTTGCTGCTTTGAACTGAAGCATTTGTATTCTGTATTCTTCTGTCTGTTTATTCAAAAAATGAAAATGATTTTTTTTTTTTTCACAGTCTGGGTTGATGCTATATATAGTTTGTCCAAGTCAAACATAATAAGAAATAATACAACATAGAAATAACCATAAATTCAATCTTTACTAATGGTATGAGGTCCAAATGGCGCCCTGATCTGGAAATGGCAATTCTATCTATTCAGCTCCACACACGTACTGCATACACACACACTCACAGATGAGCATCACATTCAGAATGGACTATTTTCACAGTGCAGCAAAGCTTCTATTACTGCCAGAGCGGGCATCTTGATTATTCAGTCTGTTACAGCAGCACAGTGTGGTGCCTCTTGCCAATGTTCCTAATGGGCCACTTATTATCATGCAGTATTCTAACACCAGTTCCACTGGTCTGCATAGATGATTGCTGTGTTTTATTGCACAGAACGACAATAAAATCTGCCCTTTTTTTCTTTCGCTGTTGTTTTTCCTTTTGATAAATGGACAGTTATGAAATGGGACACAATGCAGAGGTCCGTCCTTTGCATTCCTGGGTTGAACAAGGGAACTCTGTGTCTCATTTGACCAAAATGTCAAGTCAATTTTCAATTAAATTGACAGTTTGTTCCACCAGTAACTCTTTTCAGTTATGTCCTCGTTTGGTATTTGCTTGTTTTTCATATTTGATTATCTGACAGCAAAGCTTGTGATGAGATGCTTTTAGCAGCCAGTTCTTTTCAGAGTTTAACACAGAGCTGCTTCAACCTGTGGCAGATCTTGCATTGTGTGGGTATGTTGCATAAATAAATCGGGAGGCTAAAAAGCCTTGGTGTGATCTCAGCAGATGATTTGGGTTTTGTAGACCCAGATGACCTTCAAGGTGTCCTGAAGAGGGTTGAGTCAAGGAAGCTTCTTGCTTGTTCAAAATGTAAGTAAAACACTATCATGTGCCACACACGAAACTGGGTGGCAACACATCTATTAGGTGCGGCAGTAGCTCTGTACAGGCTTGGGAACCAGAGAGTGTCTGTTTAAACTTCAATTTCTTCTTCGTCTTCGTCTTCTGGGAGGACAACACGTCATCTAAACTAGTTCTGTTTGAACTGCTGATCGCAAGTTATAGTGATAACATGCTCTCAGTTGGCATTTTAGTAGTTTTTGTTGTAACTGATGTAGAGAAGTGTTAGTAAGACTTTATGGTCATTTGGAGGCTGTAATGCTGCTGTTAAATATTACTGTGTAATACTCAGGGGTTTATAAAAAAGAGAAGAGCCATAGACAACTTTAAATGTACTCCTTATTTTTGGATTGCAGTTTCTTTTTTCAATAAATATCCGAGACTGAGAGACCTGCTTCCTGGCTGTTTGTTGGAGGAACCTGTTCACTATCTCTAAAGATAGAGGTTATACACCACACAAGCAAGGACACAACTAACTACAAAATGTCTTTTTGTTGTCTGTTTTCAATATTTCACTTTAAAATTCTGCTCTGACCCAGATTTCTCGATGATAGTTTTCACACAGTGCTGAATTTCTTGCATCTGCCCTCTCAGTTTTTCTTTGTTACCTTTATACTACCAAATCAATGACATATTTTCAAATAAAAGAATGAGATGAGATTGCCAGTGGATTAAAATCTGAAAAGTGCATCTTGCCCACATTTTGGTTGTGCTAATTCACACTTCTGTGATTGTCATCGAAGTGTTAGCAATGGCATGCATTAGCACACACACACACACATACATGTAATGTCCATCGGTGTCCACTTTCTAGCACCCTGGGCATTGGAGCTGTCAGTGACCTGGTCTTAATCACTCTCTCCTAGGGTGGAGACAGGTCACTTTAATCTCAGTGGTAAGTCACGCTGACCTTTCATATCTCTGATGCAGACCTCTATATGACCTTTTATGAGAAGTGCAGAAAGTGTCTCTCACCTGGCAGCCACATGAGCAAGAGTAGGTCACACTAGTGAGTACAACATGATGATGATGATGGCCTTCAAACTCCAATGGGTATAGATGCAACTATTGCAGAAGTGCCAGGTTTTTCTATCTTTCTGTAATGTAATCATCTCTGCAATGTGACGCCGAAGGAAAGGTTAAAGCAAGGTGCTTTGGACCTGCCAGAAATTAATAACATTGGGGCATCTTGCCTCCAAAGCAATTATTTTTTTTCTGATTAATTGATTAATTGTTCAGTCTGTGAAATGTCAAAAAATATAGAACAAACGGTCCATCACAAAGTCCCAACGCCCAAAGTGACAAATTGCTTGTTTTGTCCGATAAATGGCCCAAAACCCAAAGGTATTCAATTTATATAAAACTAGGCAAAACTGCAAATTCCCACATTTTATAAGCTGATGAATTACTTAAAATAATATCTAATTGTCCAAATTGTTGTGCTCTGTCACTTTGCATTGTAATTTGTCACTTCAAACTGCTGTGCAATAAGGACTGCCCTAAATTAATTCTTTTTTTTTCACCCAACCCACTCCACTTTGATAAGCTCAGTGCACTATTCATTAAAGATTACAAACCTTGACTACCTCAACCGTGACAAATTTTCATTGATTTTAATTTTCACACATATAACTGCTGGGCATACACACTGTCATACCTTATTACCTTGAACAAGGCATGCATATGGATGAAAAGGCCTTGCGTCGCAAGGTAATACAAAACTAAAAGGGAGCTTTGCAAAGACGGAGATGTGGGGACCTGACAATGACAAGCAACTAGTAATGGGCGAGAGAAGCTTTAGAGAAAAAATTTCCACAAACCTTGTTCCTATGACAAATCGTCTCATTCATGACCAGTGAAGGTGTTTACCTTTCCTCCTCTGGGATAAATAATACAGCACTTTTGGGACGTTGTCGTTGATTGACTCTGACAAGGAGCCGTTATGCTGGTGAACAATGATATGGAGACAAACGCAGCGGGAGAAGATAGCAAAGAGGAAGGGATACTCTTCCCTACATACATGAATCATTGCGTTTTTTTGTGTTGTGTATTTGCAGGCCACAAACACATGAACACAAAGTATTAACAAGCCAAAAAGCTGGATAGATGAGATAGATGTCAGAAAATCTAGACTTATAAAATCTTCAAAAAGCAGCTAAAAAAACAGCTATGAAATATAGCAGGAGGAGTTCTATGCCTTTTACATTTTACAACCCAGACACATAGACTGACAGACAAATGGATGGCTGCAGGAGTCAGAGAAAGAGCTGGGACATTTACACTCACAGGGTGCCAACTGAAAATGCCGGCATCTGCCAGCCGACCTCATGTCTGCCTGTCTCTTTTACCCAGGGAGAGGTATTATTTATGAATGCCAGAGTTGTTTATGCACTGCAACATAACAGCCTGAGTGGGTCAAAATGAAACCGGTGCAGGAGTCTATGATGGGTACCGTATTATTTTCATTACATCTCCAGAAGCTGAGCTACGCTGTAGCTGACAAAGAAAGTAATGTGAAGCGAGACAAACACAGTCAGCGATTCACATTAAACTGCTTCAACATGCTGCCCTTTGACTCTGGTCATTGTAGTTATACAATTGCAGAATTATAGCTATAGAGCTGTGAGTTCTTACATAAGTGCCAATAAAAATATATTACTTTATTGATTTCTGGAAGCCAATTCTCCCCTTGTTTTCTAACCTTTCCAGGGAGGCCAGGCTTGAAAAGCCACACTTCCATATTAAATGATCCATGTCTGCAGAAATTATTGTCAGAGAATTGTGCGATGATGAGATACTGCCGAGCCAAAGGCAGAATACAGACAAGCTGTGGGTTTGAAATAGGATTCTTTCAATCGCCTCTGGAAATGGCAGCTATGGTTGGTTTATTTTCCCAGACAAAGACACTCTTACAATACAAAAGAATACACAGTAGCTATACTCCTAACTTATATTTGCACTTCCATGAATAATGGCTGTAATCCTCTTCATCTTACTGTTACTGCAATTACATTTTATTTCAGTGCTGTGACATCGCTTAAAGTGTTAAATCTGATATTTTCTGGTTTCTTTGCTGCTTTGAACTGAAGCATTTGTATTCTGTATTCTTCTGTCTGTTTATTCAAAAAATGAAAATGATTTTTTTTTTTTTTCACAGTCTGGGTTGATGCTATATATAGTTTGTCCAAGTCAAACATAATAAGAAATAATACAACATAGAAATAACCATAAATTCAATCTTTACTAATGGTATGAGGTCCAAATGGCGCCCTGATCTGGAAATGGCAATTCTATCTATTCAGCTCCACACACGTACTGCATACACACACACTCACAGATGAGCATCACATTCAGAATGGACTATTTTCACAGTGCAGCAAAGCTTCTATTACTGCCAGAGCGGGCATCTTGATTATTCAGTCTGTTACAGCAGCACAGTGTGGTGCCTCTTGCCAATGTTCCTAATGGGCCACTTATTATCATGCAGTATTCTAACACCAGTTCCACTGGTCTGCATAGATGATTGCTGTGTTTTATTGCACAGAACGACAATAAAATCTGCCCTTTTTTTCTTTCGCTGTTGTTTTTCCTTTTGATAAATGGACAGTTATGAAATGGGACACAATGCAGAGGTCCGTCCTTTGCATTCCTGGGTTGAACAAGGGAACTCTGTGTCTCATTTGACCAAAATGTCAAGTCAATTTTCAATTAAATTGACAGTTTGTTCCACCAGTAACTCTTTTCAGTTATGTCCTCGTTTGGTATTTGCTTGTTTTTCATATTTGATTATCTGACAGCAAAGCTTGTGATGAGATGCTTTTAGCAGCCAGTTCTTTTCAGAGTTTAACACAGAGCTGCTTCAACCTGTGGCAGATCTTGCATTGTGTGGGTATGTTGCATAAATAAATCGGGAGGCTAAAAAGCCTTGGTGTGATCTCAGCAGATGATTTGGGTTTTGTAGACCCAGATGACCTTCAAGGTGTCCTGAAGAGGGTTGAGTCAAGGAAGCTTCTTGCTTGTTCAAAATGTAAGTAAAACACTATCATGTGCCACACACGAAACTGGGTGGCAACACATCTATTAGGTGCGGCAGTAGCTCTGTACAGGCTTGGGAACCAGAGAGTGTCTGTTTAAACTTCAATTTCTTCTTCGTCTTCGTCTTCTGGGAGGACAACACGTCATCTAAACTAGTTCTGTTTGAACTGCTGATCGCAAGTTATAGTGATAACATGCTCTCAGTTGGCATTTTAGTAGTTTTTGTTGTAACTGATGTAGAGAAGTGTTAGTAAGACTTTATGGTCATTTGGAGGCTGTAATGCTGCTGTTAAATATTACTGTGTAATACTCAGGGGTTTATACAGTTGTAAAGCTTTCAACCTGCAACAGATTTCAAAGTTACCCATTCTTGTTAACATGCCAATGAACCCTGCAGTGGGAGTTGAGAGTTTCTTTCAAAAGACACACATTATTCTTCTCCATATGGTCTGGCAGTTTGGCCCTAGCAGTTGACCACAGGACCAGGGCTCTGTGGCTCAGCCCCCCTCGGCCTGTGCATATGGCCTTGCTGGCTCCACTGGGCTGAGATGATACACTAGCCACTGCCGCCATCCTGCTTACTGCCAGGTAACACCCACCCACAGACACACTATCACTGAGGTTGGTGATGGCATGGAAACTGTGGTTGTTTTTGAGCAGTTTTGGCTCATGCAGTTTCTGTCATGTTTTCGTTTATTTGCCTCAGGCGTCAGCCCCGCAGCAGGTTGTGCAAATGGTGTGAAACACTGTATGACGGAGACACACTGTAAGAAGCACTGTAGGACTGCAACATAGGCATCTGTGTTCTTTTCAGGTGAAGTCAAGTTTTCAAGAATAGCTGTGCAATTGCCAATTGGCCACATTATTTGTTCAAATGTTGCCAAGCCTGAACAAAATTCGTCTGCTGGCTCCAGCAAGTTGAAATCAGTTTTACATATGAAACATACTGTACCTGACTGACATGGGACATACAAAAACAAAATACTAGCTGCGTTTTTTCATGTCGTTCTTACATAAATGTATAATGATCTGACACCCATATTCTGCAGGTGGATCTCTGTGCTTTTCATGCTAATTTGAATATTGACACAGCATGGCCAGAGGACCGACTGTGAGGTCAGTGCAGCCACAGACACGTGCTGCACGCACAGGTCAAAACAAACTACATATATCCAAGAGAAGAAGGCTAAGGTAAAAGTAGCACAGCCATCAATAAAATCAGCACATGCTGCGAGATGAAGCCTCAAGCTGTTCTCCTCGTGTCAGTCATTGTTTCTAATTAGTGCACATTTAGAGGATGTCCTGACACACTTTGGCTGAGCCCACGCTGTGTCTTTTGATTACAGTGTACAGCAAGTGTTGATTGTGATGATGAAAAGAGACTTGACCCATCGGTGCCCCTGCCTCAACCAAGCTCGCTCACACACCTTGCCGGGCTTTCTCTGGATGTTTGTGGAGGTAATGAGGAAGCTTCACCAGAGGCAATTAGTGAGTCTATAATAACAAGCACTGTTCCTGCTAGTGCTCGGGCTTCTAATGCTTCTAATTCAGTTAATTAGTGTAAACTTTAATGAGTAATACCCAATTAACTCCTGAGCAGGATCAATAGAGCCAATGAGTTATCGATATGATTAGCTCTTAACCTTTCAGTATAGAGGTCAGGAAGAGCTTAGAGTGAGATCAATGAGCGCATATGTGTGAGTTTTGTTTTTAGTTTTTTTTTTTTTTTAAAGAAATGCAACAGCTTCTCTTCAATTTATTTTGAAAGACCAACACCACCGTGTTGAGCAGTTCTTTTATTTTCGTGGTTCAAACTCAATGTATAAACAATCACCCAGCAAATATGCAGCACCTCCATACTGTGTTTTTAATCTTTTGTCCCTGTACACCACCCGACTGGATTAACACAAAGGGGAAATTAGAAAACTATCATTGTATCATTTCCTGGATTCTAATACCAATCTCCACTTTGACTGAAGTTGAGAGGTAAAAAAGAAAAAAAGAAAAAAGCTCCTTTAAAACTTTTTAACAGGTGAAAAATGAGCACAATTGTTTTCCAACAATTTTGTGACAGCGCTGAAACAGCTGAAAAACTTCGACAGAGTTAGATGAGTGAGTATATTGCATGATATTAATATATTTTTAGAAAGTAAAGTAATGAATAAATGATCTAAAGGGGATAATTTAGTTTGCCATCAACTCATAGAATATGACTAGAAGTGAGTGTCCTCTGAAAAATTGAGTTCTCTGAAGTTCTTCAGGGCTGTCAAGAGAGTGATCAGAGAATCTAAAAATGAAACTCTATTAACTGAATGAGATCATAGCTGTTTGTTTCTTGTTATTTCTACCTCTAACAATTATCCATTAAGAGAAAGTACACAAAATATGCACAGACAAGCACGCCCTGAGACAAACACATCAGTTTCTCCATCTGTAGCTGTCTTCACATAGTCTGTGCATATGTCCAAGATTATATGGGGAATAAGATAGGAACTTTCAAAGTCATTTTGGTTAGGTTATACATTCCTCACTTAAAAATCAATGCAGGCTCTTTTGTGGAAGGCGACATTTACCAATTTTAGTATTATGTTGTTACCGCAATGATAAGGGCTTGTTGATATCATGTTCGCAAAGTCACACCACAGAGAAGACATCTCTTTTTAGTATCAACTCTTACCATGTAGGATGCTAAAAGTTTCACAGAACAACAGCTGTAGACAGCTTGAAGTTGTGTTGGTCACAATGTACTCCAACAAGTTTTCAATGGCGAACACAATATGAAACATCTAAACTTACCAAATCACCCCTGCACCATAGTACCTCCCTGTTGTCCATTTGTATGCTGAGTTTGTTCCAAACATTACTACAAGAAATAGCTAAATTCACTGCTTCTGTCACTTGCTAATGAGCAATCATGCTCACAAGAGTAATTGCCTCAGGAGCAAGCAAGAAATGGAAGTTTTTAATAGCATAATTTTTTATTTTGACGTGGGAAGGGCACAAGTTGTTTTGCCAGTCGAAAGGCTAAAGTGCGAGAGAGTTCTCAAGTCCTTGGAGTTAGAATGAGACTCCAGTTGCAACTCATCAGATTTTTGACTCAGGTCTGACTGGTGTCAAAGTCACATGACCCCAATCCATACCTCTGGTGCGTACGCACTCAGACACACACATACACAGTCTCACGTAGAATTTGGCAGAGATGAAGTCTGGTCACGTCCTGTAGTGGCTGCAGTTCAAAGAGGTGTATCTGGCTTCGCTTGCTGTGCATGTCTCACTCTGTGCTCCACCTGTTCCTTTGTCCTAACACCACACTACGCTGGCACAGGATCCACATATACAAACACACACAGACATCAACTTACACTGCACTTACACTGACTCATGCACAAGCAAACACCTACATATGTTCACATAGACGGTGCATATGCACTGTATACACACACAAACACACCCTCAGTCACCCTCACAAAGTTCCCCTTTCCAACCTCCAACAGCTGCAACAACAGGAGGTTAGAGGAGTAAAATAAATTAACAACATCTGCAGACTGCAGATTAATGGGAGAAATCATCTGTAAATTAGGCATGGAGCTTATTCATCTGCTCATCCATGCACTGAAAGAGAGTGAGAACATGTAACAAGGCAGCCAGCTCATATTCTGGAATATTTTAAGCGTGTTAATTTTGGAAAATCATGTTTAATGGTTTTAATGTCTCACAAATTCTGATTTGTTTTCCCATGAAGTGGAAATTTTCCCTCACAGCTGCTTAAATAGGCGTGGTACATACAGTATGAATATATATACACAGTATATATTATTTTATCTTATTCAAAGTATTCTGAATTGGAAAGCATACAGTGGGTGCACAGTGTGATCCAAGATATTCTGAAATGGACAGCAACATATGCATATTTAACATTTTTTACTTCTGTGATATTCAAGCACAATCAACCTTCCACATCAATCGCCCCAAAGATGTGCATTCATTTTCAAAATGCGTCTACCACCATCTGTTGGTCCTAGTCTGTTTATGTGTTAGACTTTTCATCAGATGTAAGTTTGATTATGATCAAATATACAAAATTTTACTTAGTTTACCAATGACACAGAAATGTATTAGTGGCTACAGTTTATGTCACATAGTAAACAATAGAATGCTTCAACAATGCAGGAATGTTGAACTTCTCTGTAAGACTGGTTACACACTGTGTATCTAGTTAAGTGAACATGTGCAGAACACACTGTGCTTTGGGCTCTTTAGGCTTGACTCCTCATTCTTCATTCATGCACACATACAACAAAAAGAAATCCCAACAGACCTTAACAACAAAAAAAGTTGAAGTTGCGTCTGGGGTTTGCCCACCAGCACATGAAAACAAGAAAACAAAAATTAAGGTTATTGATGGGTTCTGCACTTTGGGTCATGGCCATTCCTGCTCCCCTGTTACACCTCCCCTGGTGACCGGACCTGGGGCTGGCCCCACTGCCACAACATACTGCAACTGAAGGCTACTTATCAGTTAATAACCGATTAATCTATTTACATCTCTCCCCAATTACCCTGATTATTTACACGTGGGATACACAGACATTGTTGTATGATGTTATATTTTATATCTACTCCATTACATTTCAGAGGGAAATATCATATTTTATACAAACAAAAATCATACTGGAAAAATGCATTTATAGACGGATCCATCCATTGGCATCAACAAGTTATTATCTTGACCTCAACCAGCTAAACCATTCAAATTTATTTAATACACAGTAATGCATTAATAATGGTAATCATGTGAAGTAAAATATTTCTAAAGTTCTGACCCAACTACCAACCCCAATGTCTTCCTTTTTCTGTAAAGCTTCTTCTTTCACAAAGCTTTTTGTAACTAGTGGAAATGCAGACAAATGCATTAAAGGCTGTACTTAGTACGGTGGGTAACTTTCATTACACCCTGTATCACTTCATGCTTTAAGGATAAAAAGCAATAACTACAACCCCCTGCCTCTGCACAGACATGACAGCTCAGACTCATAATATAACTGGAGCAAGCTACCACTCAGGAAAGGAACTAAAGAAGCACAACTAAATAACAGAACTGATAGATGTCATCTTCTTAAATATCAGTTCCTGAATAAAAATCTTCAAATGGTTCACCAAAGTGATGTATCACACTGGGTAATGCACCTTAAGTAGGTAAATTATTTGAAATCACCATAAAATACATCTTTCCCAGAATCAGTACTGAACACTACAGTGCTCTGAGGAGAGCTCTTCCTTTCTGTACTGAGATAACAAGCCAGGCTTCTTGGCAGTGTGGCTGGCCCTGTTTCACCTTTTTAGCTGTCTGGTGAGGCCTCAGTCAGGCAGGAAATGAAAGCGTTTGTTCATCTGGGGATCCTGCTTTGAAGTCAGGAGGAACATGTACACCAGTCCACAGTGAATGTGGGTCATGTTCAAAGTAAAATGGAGTACCACAAGAAAAGACAGCATCTGTATTGCATAAAAACAACGAAATCAATCAATCAAACATAGGCTGCTTGCTTACAAGTGGCTGAGAAACTAATAAAGACTAATAAAACAGTATAAATGCAGACAAAGAGCTTATTGGTCTGACGAACTGACTTCACCAACCAGGCTTCTGCAGGGAGAGGTCAAGGAGTCGTCATACAGGCTATAAATACGCAGGCTATAAATAGTTGGTCGGAAAGACAATTTAATTTAATGAGGTTAAGTTAAGGTTCATTTTGGGAGGGAGATCATTGTTAAGGTGACAAAGACATACAATGTATGAGAAAAACATATCACATCAAGCATAATAGCCCATTAGTGGCTATAAAATAATGCAAAATGACACCAAAGATTTTTGCACCGTAACAGTATCTCGGTTCACTTACTCCTTCAGTTCACTGCTGCTGCCAGGTGTCCTTTAGAAAATGTGGACACAGTGTTGGATCACAGTCCTCATTTGGGATCTAAACCCACAGCAGCAAAAAGTCCTGGGTGAGAGTCAACTCCATACAGAGGCAGAAAAACCTCTGTGATTCTCAGACTGGTGCTATTCTGAGACTAAAATACACAACCATGGGTGTCATTTAGCTCATTGGCTCAGTCCTTGCTGCGGCGGCCCAGGGTTCGAATCCGACCTGTGGCTCTTTCCCGCATGTCATTCCCCATCTCTCTCTCTCTCTCTCCCCACATTTCCTGTCACTCTTCAAGCTATCTCTGTCAAATAAAGCTCAAAAAGGCCAAAAAAATGTCTTTAAAAAACAGACTTGACTTAAAATACACAACCATCTACAGTTTTCATGTTTTAACATAACTTTAATTACTGTCAGTTCCAGTTTGTTTAGAAAGGCTCACCAACAATAACACCACCCTGTCATCATGCATTTGTTTTAATTATTAGTTGGAAAGTTAGATGTGAAAGGACATATTTTTTAAGCAGACGAAAAAAATATGATAAAATCACAAGTTCACACACTGTATTGTTCATCTATCCCTTTGGAGTTAAACCAAGATTTGAAATTGACACTAATGAGCATTCATTAAAATTTCACACTAAGAGACTTTACCTGACAAAAGAAAATAAAGACACAGTAAGCTGATTCCCTTTGTTTAAGTTTTGCTCTCCAACTTGTCAAAAAAAACATACTTATTAAAACATACTTACTTATTCTATATTTAAAACCAGCAGCAGCAGCAGCTATTTATTGAGCTTGATTCTCCACTGTAATTTCACACTATATTAAATCAGTCAACCATCCTGTTATCTTTGTGTTTTTAATATAGGGACAATAGCATGTGGATATCAATGTCATGTCAGGATCAAGGAAAATTCAAGATCTCAATGAGTGCACACTTGTACGAATATGACAATTAGATAACTGACATGCAGGAAATTATTGCTGTAAAGTGAAGGACATTATGGATAAGTGGTCTATAGGAGAGAGTCAATTGAGTGTGTTTAGGCAATTACATGGTGGTGAGACATTTACATTTTCAGAAAATGTTACGGTACCATACACGCATCAGCTGTGTGTTTATTCAGTAGAGAGTTTCAAATATTGATAAATGTAAGAAAAAAACAGCAACAACAAAAGAATGAAAAAGAAACACTTAATTACGTTTCTCTGCTATGACAAAATATCAATTAACATGATTTTTCATGGATCCCGTCTATTATTCATCTGTTTTTCTGTTTTTCTTCAAAATATTTACCAGCCACGACATCGACAGCTGGTATTTTTGTCAATTTTCAAGTCTGTGCATGTCTCATCATGACAAAATGTGCTCCCGGAGATACCTACTGCAGTGGGAACTACCACTGAGGCAATTTTCAGTACTTTGGCAGGTGTTTATAAATCTGTCTGGACAGATTTTGTCAAGGAACAACTGTGCAAAGATTCAGTGACAAAACTGTACAGCTGTGTAGCCGAGATCAAAACAAAGGCCAAGTATTCATTGGTTGGAACATTAACATGTTGACGGGTGTCGCGGCTGGTGTGATCTCATTGCATGGTCTCTAGTCCTGATTTATTTATTATTTTAGTCACTATGACAGCTTATTTCTTTAGCAATATTCTTACTGACAGATTAATATTATGCAAATGGTTCCAAAAATGGAGAAGTTATTCCTAACAAGCAGAGGCCTGGAAAACTCATTAAAACTGTGATGATAAGTTGGTACTGAGCTGTATGTGTCATCTCCAAGTCAAAGTCACTGTAAACTCTTCTAATGGCTGCTTTTCACACCCCCAGTATGACTTTTTCTCAATAAAACGACTAAGAAGCAAGACGGCTGAAACTGTAATAGCACAGTGACAGAATTGAAATCCGCTATGCAAATCTGACATATTAGTATAGACCTTTGGGGGAAAAAATACAGCTGTTATTCTTGTAACAGAAAATTCAGCATCATATTTCTGAGAATCCATCAGTAGGTTTGTAAAACATGATTGAGGTCGCACCGTCCCAGAGTAATACATATCCAAATGCAGCCATTTGTCCAGTTTTATTGATTCTGCTGCGGCACCTCAAGTCTTTATTAGTTGGCACATAATTTTCCCCCTGGCTTGGCCTGTGAAAATGAGCTACAAGCTTAGCAATGGCCTGTGGCCAACCACCGCCTTCCTGCAGAATAGGCAAGTAGCAAGGGGCCAAGCCATTACCATTGCACAAATTGACTTTGCTTTAATTTCACCATATGAGATTTTTCTTTTTCCCATAAAAACAGTAAGTACAATTTTAATGTATTGATGGCAGAATGGGGGGCTTAATGATCACACAAATATCTTGTTTACTAAGAATAATTTAGGTTCATGTAACAAACCTTTAGTGGCAATATTGTATTTATAACATCAGCGGGTCAACTCCTCATTGACTGTGCCCATGCAGGGCCAATTATATCTGTGGGATCATCCGTTACAGGAGGTCACGCTAGAAAGGTCAACATCATCAGTGTATTCCAACCTGTTCATCTAACCATCTCAGCATGAGTCTAAATTTTAATATGATGTTTAGCAGAGAGTGTGGCATCATCATTAAATAGAGATTATGACAGTATATAAGCCAGTGTCCATTTTGACAGCACTTAAAGCATGCCACAATTACTAAGGTAAGGGCCAAGCTAATTATATGGAGCCTGAGCATATTGATCTAGTGGGAGAAGCTTTCTAATCATTGGCGTCATGCTGATAAAGTGTACATGGCGGCTGAAGTCTAATCTGCCAATTCCATTTCAGGCAATAAAATGTTCTTCCTCCAATGAATTCTCCTTAGGTGTCATCCTGCAGAAGGAATCTTATTTTAACTTGAGCTGGATCATGTTCTGGAAAAAATGTCATCTTGATTTAAATCTGTTCTTTTTTATTGTAATGAAGAGCAGTCTTACAACGCCCCTCCTGTTCCAATTGCTAATGAGAATACATGGCAGTAGTAGTGGAAAACTTTTGTCCTTCAAGCCTGAAAAACCAAAAAATTCAAATTAATTCACATAAAAATGCGTGTAAGGAAAGTTCCGCCTTCTTCCTCTGAGCCTTGCTGACCTTTATTAAATTCTGTTTGCTATGGTTCTGTCTCTTTCTGTCAGCTCTGTTCATTATTTGTCTTGCCTAACTTTGCCCTCGTTTTTCACTGCTGTGCACTTTCAAATCAAGTTTACTTTGAAGGAATTGTTTGACGCTAATAAGCCATCACAAGATTTTGATGAAAAGGAGGAACCTGAGCAACTTTCTATTCCCTCGGAGCTCAAAACTAATTGCCTTTTAATTGATAGCTTTCAGCTTGAATGCAGCTTGTTTCATTGTCTGCTTTGGGTCCATGTTATTCTGAAACCTCACAGCCGGGCTTGGTGGCTTTTGAGAATTTATGAAATTTCTGCTATATTATGAGCGCAAACACAAAGGAGAAGTTCACATGATAGCTGCATCGCACACACTGGTTTATGTTTGATGTTTTTGCTTTCATTATCATTCATGAAAATATCCTGATACAGTGCAGTGTTTTCATGTTAGAGTTCCCGTGATATATTACTGTCTTACATTTAATCATTTAATATAAATAATTTGCCTATATCAGTTTACTCTTAAAGATCCAGCGCGTAGGATTCCGTGGCATCAAGCTGTGTAGTTCTGCATTGCAACCCCCTCCTTTCACTCCTTTTTAGCATGAAATTCAGGAGAAACTATCGTGGCCAGTGTTTAGTTGGTCTGTTCTGGGCTACTGTAGAAACACAGCAGTTCAACAAAGCAGACGAGCATAAGAGCATAAGAATAACATTTTTTTTAATTTCAGGGGATTAGAATGAAAATATAATCATATTCTATTCAATTTCTACCATATTCTGTAAATAGAGCTCCTTGAATCGTACACACTGACCGTTACGTATTCAAGAAAATCTCAACCTTTCTTAAACATAAGAGATAAACAGCAGTTCAGTGCCGACAACAGTTCACAAAGCAAAGCTGGCAGAGCTACATTAGCTAGGTACAGCTAACTAACTGTTAACTAGCTAACTACTTAAAGTGACAAAGTGTTTACTTGGGAATGTATATGTTTAGTTTGTTTGTTTACCAGCAAGGCAACTATGGCAACATTTTGCCTTGCTTGTACCTTGCTGGGCCCTCTGAGTGATTTGAATTATGAAGAGAACCTCCAATGTCACTGCCATCCCCTGGTGTGGAGATAAGACTACAATGGTTTAGTAGAAAGAAGAGTTTTTTTGAATAAATAAATAAAACAATCCACTCTTTTCCTCTTTTTATTAAACGTCAATGGAAGCCCAACCTCATATAAAGAGTGCTTCCATCCTGTATAATTGTGCAATTAGACAATCTGACTTTGTTTCTCTGCTCTTGCTATGGTTGCTTCAATGCTTTAATCCCACAATTTTCCTTAATCTGTCCATTCATGCTGCTAATACTGTATCCTCTTACACTAGTAATACCTCCTTCCCTTCCATGTGTGCTTGTATCTGCCCGTGGTTTATATCTGTTTGAATGAGTGCATACATGATTCGACTTGTCTTAGCGTGCAGTATAGTGTGCCGTGTGTGAGCATATGCAAGTGTGTTGGAAATTACGTGCGTGTAGGAGGGCCCTGCGCCCTGTCTCAGCAGGCCGCTGGTACACTGGCTCCAGCGTCTGGTGGCAGCTGTCTCTCTGTGTGTCCCTGTTTCAGGTGACAAGGTAGCTTCTCATGTCGCATCATTGTTCTGCTTCAGCGCTCAGACGTCAGTCTTCTGGCTCAGCTGCTCCTGGTGAGACTGGGTTGCTCTCCCTAAAGATGGAAGGTGCTCCAGAGATAAAAACAAGAATGGTTATTCACACGCCAAGCCCAGGAGCTGCTGAATGTGTGTGTATTTATTGATGTATGCATGGCGTGCATGTGTGGATTTGCATGCAGCGTGTGTGCTCTCTTCAGTATTTTGGGATCTCCAAAGCCCGCAGCTCACAGTGGGATGAGCCAGAAAAGAAAGGCATTCACTTCTATTTCTATATTATCCTACCCAAGGGCATGCTGATATAATGAATACATCATTTTGTTATCTGGAGTGAGCAGTACACTTTGCTGATACTTTTTGCCAAGTGGACTTAAACGATTTTCAGAAAGTTTCACATTTAAAAACATGTACAGTCCTTCCTTTGTACATTTAAGAAGTTTATCTGTGGCCCTCTGAATTTCTTATGAGGAATAAAACTATGTCAAGGTGATCTCGATTGATATCCTATTCAGAATGTTAGTGTGTCCGTGGGGGTGTGTGTGTGTGTGTGTGTGTGTGTATATGTGCATGAGAGAGACTCTTTTGAATACGGTGTCATATCGAGGCCCATTCACAGATAAAAAATGAGGGCTTAGCTTATTCCTGTGCACAGACAAAGTTGTGAATTAGGTCCTCTCCACCAAATTCCTATTAAAGGGGATTTTGGAGAAGAGGCCGCTGGAGATAAAAACCAAAAAGGCACTGAATTTGCATCTGCAGGTGATGTCCTTTGCACATATTAAAGCTTACACATCCCCCCAGAAAAAAAAAAAATCCACGATCCCTCCCCACACACACTCAGTTAATATTCAGTTACCACACTAATTTTGCTCAATGGCCCACAACACCAAAACTCAGCCTCTTCTTTACACGGTCAGTTTATTTTTGAAATTGTTTATTTCTCTGCCTCCTCTAACTTTTCTGAAAAATACAGACTTTATCTTGGGACACAGAATGTCTATTTCCATACAAATTAAAGTTTGATGCAAAGGCATTTCAAAGCAAAATAGTGGTATGGCTGGGGGAGGGGGCTAAGCCTCTGAGAAAGTGGCCCTCTGGGAGGGAGAGGACTAGAGACTAGGGCACCAGGCAATTCATCAGTGACTGAGAATGCTGTGATCCGCAGCAGCCATCAGCATGCTAATGTTCTTCTCCTGACTGGATATGTCACTCTTCTTCCTGATGTCAGTGCATGAGGGTGCCAGTTTAATCTCACATAACAGATGTTAAGAGGAAGACTATAGAGTTTAACTTCCTTGTGGAGTTGATGAACAATCCACTGTGACAGCTGTATTCCACATCAGTAAAAAAAAAAAAAAAAAAGAAGCTGCACACTTGATGCAGAAAGCACATAAATGTAGAAGCCAGTGTTTCAGTAGAGCTCTCTGAAGAAGAGTTGTTGTTCTCATTATTTAATCAATCACAACCTCCGGCAGAGGCCAAATATTTGGATTTTTTCGCACTTGCAGACTCACGTACCAAACAAGTGTGTACCTGTGAAGTCTGGAGTGCCTACTGAGGTCAAAGCCTCAAACAGCTTCCATTCTGGCAGGCATAAAACACAGTATTCTCACTCTTTTCAGAAAATAACTGCATTGATACTGATGCTGAGAATAATAATAATGAAATAATGTTAAGAGTTAAATTTCATCATATTCCTTTCAATAAACACCAAAATAACAAAAGAAACAGCAGTTGGGATTTGAAAAAGAAGGTGAAATATGAGTACAATGAGTAGAGAAACAGGCTACTCTTGAAGTTACTATGAACATACATAAACAAAACAGTTAAGATGTATTTCACACATCAATCTAATCCAACCTCATATTATGATCATGTAAAGCCTGCTGCAGACTCCTGTAACATCACATTAGCTAATTAGGACACAGACAGATTGGAAGTTCAAAGTTCCAGATAGTATGGTGTAACATCTATTCTCTTCTTTTACCACTGTGTATTGTCTTTGTTGCTTTTGATGATTTTGACTTTTTTCTATTTATGAAATCTGCATCTTCCATCTACAATCAGCATTTAGAACTGTATTGGCCAAAGAAAGATGTTTGGTCACACCATATATCTAGCACAGATAAAAGGAGGATAGCTTTGGATAAATAACATTCTGTTTAGCTCTATGATCTTTTCTGAACCGAATCAGACTCGGTTTGCTATTAACCTGGATTATGCTAGAATAGTAAAAATAGCTTTGATTGTGTGATATGGAAACACGTAGGAGAGCCTTGCTATTGATAGATTACGCACTGAGGTGGACATAAAAAGGAGAATCGAGGCTTTAGAGGCTGTTAGAACCTTTTATTTAAAAAAAGCTAAATGTATAGGCCCATTTTTGAAGCTACTTTCTGAGGAAAAACTTTTTTCCATCCTTCTAAAAAAACGACGACATGACTCAATGCATCAGAGGGTAGAAAATTGTCTCATTGAATAACTGATCCATTAAAAAACAATGAATTAGCCATTGCTGTTAATGTGTCAGTGCAATGGTTTCGCTCTTAATCATGGTGTTTGATAGCAGATGGCCACATTACTGTAGGACCTAAACAAGGCTGTCCAAACCCAAAGTTCATCGAGTCCACGCAGGGCCTTAAGTGCACTTTCTGCAGACTTCACCAGACCTTGTTTAGAAAATGACTCTTAGAAAAATGCATCAATTTGGATGTGACAATGATGAAAAGTAGCAAACTAAGTTTGACACAATTTAGATATAAAGCACACATGTACCATGTCTATTTGAAGGTGCCTTAATGTATATTTTTATTTATCTAGTAAGGTTTGATATTGCACACAAATTGCAGATTCTTTTCGAAAACAATTCACATATATATTTTGAGATGAATTACAGGGGTCAGGGGTCATGATCTTTTTCATATCCATGTAAAAGACTGATGTCTGAAGTCCCATAGTGTGATTTATTCCCCAAAGGCTGTGTACAGGGGACAAATCCAAGTCAAGAGGTTTGACATTTGGCTTTAGCTCTTGCCGAACATAGCTACAGTCAAACACAAACAACTCTCACAAGAGAGCAACAAGGTTCTGATCACCATGATTATGATTGCTTGAAGAACTAGAAACACTTTGAACAATTTCTCCACTTGACATCTGCTTCTCACCTTTTGTGTCACAAGTGCTAAAAGTAATCAAACCTTTGCAGACTTGCAATACATATTTCCAAACCTCCCATCAACCCCCCAGTGTTGAATGTCAGTATGCATTATGATTAGTTGAAGAAAACAAACAATCAGAATTTGGTTCAAGGCTTTGTTGGTGCTTTATTGTTTTTCCATTTCTCCTAATCCAGTTGGTACTTGAAGCTTTTTTCCCTTAATCAAAAGGCCTATCTCACCACCTTCGTCGTGGTAATTTTCATGCATTTTACTGTCAAAGGAAGAGTTCCTGTACAGAATATTTCCTCTCAAGTCCTCCTTCAACTGGAGCATTGATCAGATAGCACTATATGCACAGTATAGTGTATTGGCCCATATCTTGTAGCTGACAGTGATGACATAGCATGATACTGCTTAGAGCATGTTACAAGAAGTCATCTGCAAATTGATTTTGCGTTCCAGTGTCCTGTGGTTTTGTTATCGGGTAATTAAATGTGACTGGAAATGCTTACACTTTGGCTCATTCATTACTGCGTGTTCCACATTGTTATTCCGTCCAAGTCTAGGTACGGGTTTCAGGAAGCAGAGGGCATAGGAGACAGGATTTATGAGAATTTACCACATTTTGCATCACTTGTTTACCCAACTGCTCTGCAATAATGCAACCTGTAGGAACATTAAAAAGTGTCAGTGTTTTGGCCTAGAGCAACAAAACAACAGAAAAAATAACTGCCTACAGTATTCAATGACATTCTGCACAGATTATTGTTATAGGTACTATTCTCTTTTGCTTCATATTGATCATAGTAAAGGAAACATGACAAAATACAACAAACAAAAAATAATAGGATGATTGATAATAGAGACATTATATGAAAAAACTCGCCATAGTCCATGAGGATTCATCCTCTGGGAACCATGAATGTCAGTAGTAATTTGGGATCATGGAATCTATTCAACAATTGTTGGGGCCAAAAATTTCTACCTGTCACTGGTGTTTCAGGAAAAGTTAACATGATTTACAATGAATCTCTGTACAAAATTACATTGCAATCCAGTTTATTGTTGAAGCATTGTCATGAATTTCTCAATCCGGTGTAGTTATTCTCATTACTGTGGACATTCTTTCAAGATATGGGAAACACGGACATTGTAAAAACAGCATATGGAGGCAAGCAGCAATTACCCCGCTGGATTAATTGGAGCCATCTGCATAGAGAGCTACTTCCTGTGCAATTTACCAGCTTACCAAAATAGATGCTTTGACAGAGGTGACGTTTATGTAAAGACACAAAACAATCTCCCTATTGTAACTTCACTCAAGTTAAAAAACAAGAAAGATTCTCTTGTTTTCAGAGAACTTTTTTTCTTTTTTTTCTTTAAATGCAAATAATTTATATTTAAAACAACAAGTCAAAGTTCATGTCTGTCCATATTATATTGCATATTTCTTTGTCTTTCAGGTTTATTTTTTTTCAAAGCCGATCATTCTTTCATCTTGGACCATTGTTGCCCACTGGAGTCCTGCTGGCTTTTATCTTTATTTGTGCATGTTTTATATGTTTATGCACGGCTCTCTTATTTTTAGTGGCTGCTGCACAGCAAGTTTCCTTTGATGGAGCAATAAAGAAAAGTGAAGTGAAGTGATGCGACGTGACATGAAGTCCTTTGTTCAAAGACAAAGATTTTAAGACATGGATGTTTGAATGAGCAAAGACTGTGTGCATTTGTTATTCCTGCCCACACTTACGCTAACTAAGATTGTCACTTTGTTCAGTTGTATGGATCTGCGGTCAATGAGGAAAGCAAGTAATCATATGGTTCAACCTTTCCTATTAACTGATAAGAAGGCCATCTGCTGACAGGTCTGCATGTTAAGGGACTTGCCACTGACTAATACAAAACACATTTCTCTCTTCTTCATTGTTCTTCATCAAAGACAGCCCAGGGGTGAAGGTTATATGGGAAAACGTCTAATGATGTGTGGACCGCATCAATCTATTTCCCCTCCTCGGTGGCTTTTCTCAACACAATAAATGGAGATGGCTTTCATTTCCCATCTGTCCTCCAAGTGTTGTGTTAATGTGTAAAGCAGGGTTTAAAACCATATACCTATCAGCGGTTAACCTTTTCATCCAGACAAGGCAGTTTTATTCACACTAATTTGTGTGTGGCATATCAAGATGTTGATTAAACTTCATAACTATGAAACAGGCGTGACTTGGACTGGTCATAATAAAAGGTCATTCCAAAATGTGCAGATTTACCATGAAAAAATACATTTAAGGCACTGAACTATTGCTATTTCACATAGAGCTACAAATACCTTTTTTTTTCCCTAGGAGGACATAGTCATGACCCACCCTGCTCTGCCTCTGATTCTCTAGTACTCATTGGGGTATCAGAATGAGTGCTGGAAGGAATAAATAACTAATATTGTCACTTTGTTCAGTTGTATGGATCCGGGGTAAATGAGGAGAGGAAATAATCATGTGGTTTAACCTTTCCTATTAAATGATAAGAAGATCTGCTGACATGTTAAGAGACTTGGCACTGACAAATACAACACACATAGGGTTACAAATGGCTTTTTTTTTTTTTCCTAGGAGGACAAAGTCATGACCCTCCTTGCTCTGCCTCTGATTAGCAAGTTCTCATTAGCGTAACAGGGCCCTGATAGTCATGCTGTTGATAAGCAGAATCTTGATATGCCACAGCTGTCAGATGGATTATCTTGGCAAAGAACAAGTGCTCACTAACATGTATTTTGACTAATTTAAGAACGAAATTTGAGAGAAACAAACCTTTTATGTGCATAGAATACAATACAAGAATACAATTCTTAGAATTTTAGTTCTCAGTACATTAAAGAAATTATTTTGTTGAGTGATAGAGTATTATTAGGTAGGTGGGTATTAAGTAGGTATTACAAGTTAACTCAATGTGTTTTACATTAAAATACAGACAACAACATGTATAAAAAATATATATAAATAAAATACAACTCAACAGCTGGTCAAAGAATTAATTAGGAATGTTAGTCAGCGAGTGAGTTTAATTTCCAAAAATGAGACTTTCATCCTGCCTGAATGCATTTCTGATATTCATGCCGGTACACTGGTACTCACACTTTAAGCTCATAACTTTGACCCAGCTATAATTCTGTGTTCCCTTCACTTATAAAAAGTACCTAAAGTAAGTAAAAATATGGAACATTAACAGTACCTCTGTGTTCGCTGCACAGCTGTGTAGACGAGATGAATTCAAAGCAGAGGAAAGACGTGAGCATCCATCCATTCAATCCACATAGACGCAGACCTCAGATCATCGCTGTCCTAAGAACCAGCTGTCCTGTCAGCAGCACAGCTCTTGCTGAGCTGACAGCAAGGTGGCCAAACTGTCTTCACCAAGCTGACTAATATCAAAAATTTGAAGAGAAGTCATATAGGCTGACTTCAAAAGACACACAGAAAATGTGTCCACTGTAGACGGTAAATGTGCTCCTGGTGACACCTACTGTTGTGGGAACTACCACAGAGCTGATGCTCATGATTTTGGTCAGTCTTTATATATCTGTGGACAGATTTTGGAAACATAAAAGTGTGACAACTGTGCAAGATTCTGTCATGAAACTGTACAGATGTGTAGTTTTGGTAGCTGTGGCTCAGGAGGTCGAGCAGGTCATCCACTAATCAGAAGATTGGGAGTTTGATCCTCCAGTTTGCATGTGTCCCAAATTGCTCCCGAGGGCTGTGCCATCATTGTCTGAGTGTGTGTGAATGTGATTAGATACGTTCTGCTGAGCAGCCACCTTGCATGGCAGCCAATGCTGTCAGTGTATGAATGTTGTAAGAATGGGTGTATGGGATGTGTAGTGTAAAAGTGCTTTGAGTGGTCGGAAGACTAGAAAGGCGGTATATAAGTACCGTCCATTTACCATTTGTGATCAAAATGAAGGCCAATTTCGAAGGTGGGTGTAGTCCAACCCATGATTCTACTACTCTACGACATCAGTAATATAGTAATGATTATATTCTCATATGAGTACTCATGTCACAACGTAGTAATGACTGAGTACTCATGGGTCGGAACATCAGCATTTTTGACGGGTATCACAGAGGTGCATCATGTTCAGAGGTTAAGGTGTCCAACCTTGAGGATCTTTAAAACTGTGATTAAGAAAATGACTAATGTATTAGGCAAATCCAACCCAGTTTCTTGCTCTGCAGGCAACAAATGTAGTTTGACTCTGGGCCTAAGGACACTTCCTCGGTTTTAAGGTCAGCAGCTCTGTTAGTCTGTCTGCCTTAATCACCTTTCACATTAACATGTTGGCAACGCTGTGGATCAATCACCTGCCCACACCCTCCATGTTCTCTGGTCTTTGTTCAATCACACTTCTCTGATTCGAATCAACTATAATTTATTTGTCTTACAAGTGGAGGAGATGAAAACCAACTTAATCAGTGTTGGAAGGGAGAGCGTTGGTAATGGATCGATCCCTTATTCTTCACAGGCTTGCGTATGAGGGAGGCAGTACACCAGTCAGAGACAGATCTACACAGCTATAAGAACTACACTTGCAGACGATGCAGACGATTCCTGTTCAGAAGCACGAACAACAAGTGAAGCAGTTTTGCACACCTACATCAGATGGAGACTAACTGAATCCTGTTTTTTGTTGACCTAAGTTGTTTTGCTTGTTCTACAAGATTGCCCAATGGATGAGGTCCTGGATTATGCTTTTCTAAAAACATGTAACTTATGCTGTTTCTTGATAATTAATTTCCAGAGTGCTCTTTTCTACCTCCAAGATTCTTTGGCTTTCATTTTGACAGTCTCAGTGTCTTTAAGTCCCCATATGGACGTCGCACCATCTGCTGCGTCTCAGCTCTGTAACTCAGCTTACATATATCCACCTGTCAAACCTGCACGGTGTTTTGACAGGTTGGCCAATTTATTCTCATATGGCTTAATTCCTAGAAAATTGCTTTTAAGGGACTAGGGAGAAATGGGTCATAAAGTTGAAGGAGTTATGAAGTTATGACGACTAGGTTAAATGCTGTTATTTGCATATTCTGTTTTTTTTCGCCCTGTGGTCCTATTCTGGGTGTGTGAATGTACCAAATAGACACAGCATTTCCTCCTGTATGACACAGGTTACACTTATCACACAGCATTCATGTTTTTGTCTGAGCGTGTGTGAGAGCGTGCACCCCATGTATCAAAGCTGAGAACTGCAGCAGCTTGGGTTTAATTCCAGCCTGGCCCTTTCTAGCATCCCCTCTATCTCTCATTCCCCTTCCTTTCCTGTCCATCACAAATGCCCAAAGCAAATGTCTTGCATGACACATAAGTTGAGAACTCTCAGTAATAATCATGCTTACACAACAACATTAATTCAGTTAATTCAGAGGATAAGGTTGAGAGTTGTGGCAGTGACCAATACAGGAGGCGCGTGCAACACTCCACCAGCCCCAAAGTTCAATTCAGAGTCAGCAAGCTTCATAAAATATTCTTAAATATTTAAAACAAACACATAAATTTTTACTTTTGAAGCTACACAGTATGAAATTAACTGCCTAAATTGGTATATTTTGTATTTTCATGCCTAAAAGGCGCCATCCAAGGCATGCAAGACACAATTCAACCTGAGTGAGAGTTAGATTAAGTAAGCAGCCAAGCTGAACTGTTGGATGGAGTTTTGCCTTTCTGATTCAATTATTGAGTAAATGTGTCTTCTATAGTCCAAGCTCCCTGCACCCTGCCAGAAAACAATATTGTTAGTGTGAAAGAAGAAGGTAAATAATCAGGTAAATAATCACCAGCCACCACTGGTTAATAGCATGCTCAGCCAGCAAGCTTGTATAATTTTTCTTTGTGAAGTGACCTGAGCAGGTGGAAATGCGGGTAAACAATCTGACAACATGGAGTATGGACTCCACAATCTGCATGTATCACTCTGTGATCCCCCTCTCTCTCGCTCTGCTGTTGTACATTCTATAATCCAAAATGTTATCAGAATGGATGCTGTCTCTGTGTTGGGACAGAGAGAGTGGATCACTTGAACAGGCACATCAGAGGCATCATTGGAATTTCAATGTGTCCAGTTAGGTATCAGTTTCACAAAAAAAATCCAACACCGACTCGCATATAAAAATGTTTTCTGGGGCTGAGCAACATTTGTCCTTGAATGCAAGCAGCATGTATGCATTCAAATACATTTGCCTTTGTGAGTATGTCTCTAGTCATGTGTGTGTTTGTGTGTGATTAAGGCTAGCTGGCATGCTTGGATGTAGTAAGTGATGGCAATATGGGATGCATGGAAGCATCAACGTTCCCTGTAGAGAACCAATTAGATGGAAGCCTTGGGAACGCTCAGAGCCATACGTTAGCTTGCCAGCATGTAACAGGCCAAACGTAGGGAGGGGGCCCTTTCTTCGCACTCACACACAAGAGCCCACACACACTCCCAAACACACATACAGAGCAAATACACATATACACAGGCGCACACAGCACAGCACGTATGCACCAGACGTAAACAAATTGCCATTTTCAAGTGTCAGTGTGATTGTTTTCAAGTGGTGACTTAAGGTGAAACACAAACGCAAGCTCTTCACATCTCTTTATGTTTTGGTGTTTGAGGGTGCATAAAATGACAAAAGCTTTCAAGAACACAGAGTATTTACCACTCCAAAGTTGAGTTAGAAGAAGTGAATCTGAAAGAAGCTGCAGACAAGGAAAAAGTTATTAAACTCTGCTTTCTTTACCCTTCCCTTCAGCTCTGTGTTATAGGATTATTTTGTGTGCACTGTGGAATACTTTACATGTGTGTAAACATCACTTTCTGTAATACACTGTTTGAATATGTACCTTACATAGGTTATCAATGCTGGCTTAAGTCTCAAAGGCCCACTGAGCAACAGAAACTCTGCTTTAGCCAATCTATTCCAATGATCAATATCACAGGTGCTCTGTTTTAGAAAGCAGTTGTGATAGGATTTTCTCTTAAATCCCCCCCAGAGAGCAGATTTACACACACAAACACACTGCAGCGAGAAATTTTGTTGACTAATGTTGGTGTAATTGCATACGTGACATTTAATAGGACCAACACTCTCCCCTCTCTGTCTTCCATGCATGCTCAGTTGATTTGTAGTGGGCTGATAATTAGTCAAGCAGGTGGGAAGTCATTAAGGAACAGACGCTCTCTAACTAAAGGGAAAAACCTGAGCAACAGAAAAGACGTTACTGTTGTAAATAGAGTGTAGTCACAGTTTGTGGTATTCATTTTTTTTAGGGACTGCTTTTATGAAGGAACATCAAAACCATTAAACATTCTGGCAATTTATCTCTAATCCAAAAATAAAGATAGCTGTTCAGGCCAAAACAAAATTGGAGAAGACAATTATCTCCTGGAACAGATTTCAGTTGTACGCTGGGACCAGTCATAGATTTTTAATGGTTGCTTTACTGGGGATGAGCTTTAAAAGAAATCCATGCTACAATAGTCCAAACTGCTTTCTAAATACAGCTCACAGCTCTTTGCTTCCCTCCCAGTGGAGGCATTAAACGTCCCGGTAGACCCATAACACTACTGGGGGGATACCTTGGCAAACTTTTTTGGTCTTGGTCTTGGTCTTTGTAGCTCATCCAAATAACTTCTCACTTGACACTGTGCTTCACTGGGTCCTGAGAAACACACCCACCAAGTATGAAGTTGGTCGGATGAATGCTTGTGGAGAAAATCGAAGGACAGATAGACAGACTGAGACTCCTTTCATTTTTGCTAGATGACTGTGACCGGTTGAACCTTCACAGCATCAGCACTGAATCCCTCTCACAACTGCATGCACTGTAGACTCTGCAGCTCACAGCTGTGATCCAACGCTGAATGTGAATCAGTTTACCTCACTGACATTTCCCTCCTGTGTAACATGCTGCAGGCAGTAAGGGAGATAACACTAACTCACATTGATCCTCCATTTCAGTTCTTTTGTTCGCTGATTACTGGGGAGGCTTGTGACCACAGGCTGGCCCAATGTCAGGTCTAACTTAAGGCAAGACAACCTGAATACATTACCTAGAGGAGCTCTGATATATCCTTGAGTGCAGTTAATCTTTGATGTTGCACTGGACTTGAAGGACGCTGAAGGCAAATTGCCTCTGAGGTAAAATGAGTCAACATTATACACAGAACATTGCATGAACATTGTCAGATTACATTTTCTTCTAGAATTTTACAGACGCAGCCAACAGTAAACATGATCTTGCAGTGGAATGAAACAGAATACAAAGCACACAAAGCTAAATTCCCCATTGCTGCTAAAAGATTTCACAAGGAACCATCTGTTGGTGAAACATCCTGTCATGTCTGCACTGATGGTGTTGATTTATTTTATGGAGTCATCTGAGATCTCCTTTCTCTCTTTTTCTACTTAATTGCATTACTTCCTCAGGTGCCCAGAGCGCTGTGCACAGGCGGAACAATAACCATTTTAAAAGTTAATGGCCTCTCAAATGGTCGATGAACACAGCCATTCTTAAATCTTAAAGACAGAGAAAAATACATGGTAAATGGTTGAGGTGAACAAATAGAATTTGTCTTGACTTTGACATCTTCCTACAGTTAGTACTGTACAGTGTTGTACGAGAGGCAGCAGAAGGTATTTACAGTTCACTCCTTCTAGAAATGGAGAGAAAGACACCTGTCATATCAAAAGGTATAAGCTATCAGCTTTTTTAAATCTAAAAACTTCGACTATAATTTGTTTTAAATAAATTTAAAACAAATTATAGTCGAAGTTTTTTATACTAGGTCAGCCTATTAAATATTCTTTTTCAAATCTGGAGTAAAAATAATCATTATTTCAGATATTTTTCATTCTGTATCTTCAATTACAATTTGATCTTCAAAATCTTTTTATTTTTTAAGAATGCATCAAATGACTATCTGTTAGAGTTAGTTAGCATAGTTAGGATAGTTAAAAATTAAGTGTTTTCAGTCTTTTAGCTCATTGTTTTGGTTTTGTTTCTCCCATTAATCTCTGATAAACTGTACATAACCTATCCAGCATCAGCCAGCTGACAGACAATGCTACCAACAAGTTGGTGAACAAAGTGGAGCATTTAGCTGCCAAATATTTACATTAGGAGCTGGGGGACACCAAATCAGAGCTAAATGGAGAGTCAGGTGGGCAGACACATGACTCCCAATCAATGTAAATGTTGCTTCATGTCTGCTATATGTGTAACTTGTCAACTCTTTCCTAACATATCAAACATTTTCCATAGCATCAGCTAATGTAGGATAAAAGACCAGTGTGTAGGATTTAGTGGCGTGAAGTTGCTGATTGCAACTGCCTTGTCTCATCCTCCCCTTCCTAGCATGAAGAATAATGTATAGTGACCGCAAAACACATAAAATATGTGAAAGTCTACAGCCAGCATTTTGTCCATTCTGGGTTACTGTAGAAACATGGCAGATACCATGGAATAGGACCCACAGTATGTATAGATATAAAAGGTTCAATCTAAGGTCACAAAAACATAACAATTCTTATTTTCAGGTGGAAATGCATATGCACATTATATTCCATTTTTGCCATATTCTGCAAAAAGAGCCTCCTAATCTTACACACTGTACCTTTTAAAATCATGTACTGCATTCAAAGAATGCTAAATTTTGGGAAGTGATTCAAAACTGGGCAAAACAAAACAAAACAAAACAACTTAATTCTCAATTCAGTCCTATTCATAAAATATGTCTTCAAAGTGAGGCTTTTCCTGGCATCACTACATTTTAAGACCTGCCAGGAATAGAGCACAATATTTGAGAGGGTGATTATGTCTCTCTCATTGCTGCCTCAGGAATCAAATAGGACACAAGGAGATTTAGCTAGAGGGGAATTTAATCTTCCAGAGAATGCTCTCACACTATCGCTTAACTCGCTTTGGGGGTCAGATGAGGGGATGGAACCTGTGAATTAAATTTTGGCATAACTTGTTTTTCCAGACAGGACAGTTGAATGTCATGTTGCCCAGAGCAGTGTTTCCACTTCATTGCTGCAGCGCTTTCAGACAAACACTTTGCTGACAAAGCAGGTGAAACTCCCTGATACCTGACATCAGTTTTACATTAAATTTAATAGAATTTGCGAATAAAAGCTCCAGTCCATGTCCCTCAAACACAGACACAGTAAAATGGTAATCACTTAAGCGTTTATTGAATGGTAGCTTGCAGCTGTTGAGTAATGTGTAAATGAGTTGGAATGGTCCATCCACGGTGCATTTAAATGTTTATCTGGCTGTGTGATGAGCAAGTGTTTCCAAATTTGGGTTTTCATGGACCAGAATAAAGACATCAAGACTTTCTTTCCAGTATTTGCAGACCAGAATTGTCCATTGTATTACTACTTAGGTCTTGTGCAGTGGACAAAACAAAGGCAGAAACAAGAACAGCAACATAAACTTATGTTAAGGTTGAATCTTTAACCTGCTGGGTTTATTATGGTCTCACAACTACCAGTTTTGCATGGAAACTTCTCTGCCTTTGAAAAATGTACAAAAAGATTGTAAGATTATCATTCATGCATAATAGGTTTTCTCGGGGGGAGCCGAAGTGTTTTGAACTACATTATCACTTGTTTTCAGAGCCTGGTGGGCCTAATACAAATCTCACCACTGGTCAGTACCAGGTGCAGTCCTGGAGCTGTCTGCTTAATGACCTGCTGCCTTAGTAAACCAGGGGTTCATGAGATTGAACCCCGGTTGTATCCATAGCAACAAAAGAGTAAAGACTGCCTATCCTTTTTGGACCTTTTATGCAACCTCACACCTCTTTGCCCTTTTCAATCCACATTGTCATGCTGTGCAGTCAACCTCAGAACATTTAAAACCACATTCAGTCAGCAATAAACTTTCTCTGTCATGCACTCTCTTATTTTTTTTAACTTGAGTTTACGGTTGAAGTTTGGGGTTTTTGTCCTTTCAAATTTCTTGTCTTTATATTAGTCCATGTGCATACCCACCACACACCAACTGAACTGACAGCCGAGCTCTGCTCTCGACTGATCTTCCATCCTCCTCACCATGACCCCCTCACTGCACACACACGAACACAGTCACATTTCGTGATCCCAATGCTAGTCGGTTACAATGGCTCCCATTTACCATGTCAGAAGCAGTGCTCGTCGCAATCT
The DNA here is from genome assembly GCA_946959425.1 of Argyrosomus regius. Taxonomy (NCBI): domain Eukaryota; kingdom Metazoa; phylum Chordata; class Actinopteri; family Sciaenidae; genus Argyrosomus; species Argyrosomus regius. The sequence goes on along the minus strand of OX336896.1, from coordinate 19,320,197 downwards.
GTCTCTCAAGATGCATCATGACAGCTTCTCCTGTCTGCTCTGGACAATGTTCCCTGTGAAGTGAGACTGAAGGAGGTGGAGAGGTGCCAGGGTAAAGGAGCAAAGAGACAGAGAGAGAGAGCGAGAGAGAGAGAGATGATGTGAGACAACAGATACAGAGAGACAGAGATGGAGTTTGTGCGAGAGTTTCTAGTCCTCTATCTGTTAAGAAATGTGAAGGGGAAAAATGTTGAATATCACAAGGCTATATGTTACATCAGCAATACATGTCCAGACAAAGACATTTTTCTTTCACTCGGGGTGAAGAAGTTGATGGTTGTGTGTTTGACTGGGCTTACATTTGAGGAAATCTGTGAGATATTGGAGTCTCCATCATGCTATCAATCTTACTTTTCAGGTTAAAGCTTTCAGACTGTCACTTCAGAGATGTGACAAAAATACAAACACACACGTGTATACATCTTTAAGACTATAGGAATGTAAAATGTACTGTCCTTTTGACTGAGATTGTGGGTTAAACTGTAGACGCCACGATGATTGTGGTGCTGTGAGGGGATGTTAAAGGATAATTATGGTTTATTACAGATTTGGTCTTATTTTCCACCTGACATTGATACTTGTTGAAAATCACATAAAAATGTCAAAGAGAGAAGATGAGTTTACAATTGACAGTGACATTTTAAATGGATAGAAAGTCAAAATGCATAACAAGTATTTCTTATTCCTCTTACGCCAAACTCAGACTGCACAATAATGGTCTGACCGATATAGGTTGTCTGGAATAAAATTATATGTCTGGCATCTTATCCTGTGTAGTGGAAGATAACCGAGGCATCTGGGTCCCAGCATCTGGGACACCTATTCATTAACCCAGGAGGGGCAGAGAGACACACGACTATAAACATGGCAAAGTAAAAGAGAATTGAAGCTTCTTTTCAGTGCATATGTAACCATTTGACAATCACACTGAGGTCAGGACCATTGTACTAAATTAATCGCACCTGTGGTTGCACTGCTGAACTCAAAATGGTGTGAAAATATGATAAAGTGCCCTTTTGGGTGCTCTTCAATGGATAAAACATGATAAATTCCACTCTAGGGTTGCCTTCCAGTGGAGAAAATCTGATAATGCGTACACATGGCTCTGTGACTGGCCTTGACATGGTTTTGGTCCATTCTCCATGCAGCCTGATTCCCCACCAGGAGAATTTCAAAAGTGGAGCATTTTGCCCACCAGACTTTGGTTAGATTTGGTCTTTTTTCCTTGGTTTATGTGCTTTTACCATGGGTAAGTAGGCTATGTAGTTAAATTGTTACAGGTTATTTTATTTTGGAAATTGATCAGATTCTCTATGCCCTTTCTTTGTCTGATTTCCGGTCAGTATTTTCCACTTCTGGTAGAATCACAAGCATTGTCTAGAACAGTCAGCTCCAGCGCAGCCAAAACACGTCGTAATTGTGCCCAGTGGAATTAAGTAGTTAAAACAGAGAAAACATGGTGCAGTGTTCTGTAGGGTGCTCTATATCCTAGAAAGTTTGTTGGCCTTAATGGTTAAATATGGTTAAATATGGTTAATTGTTAATAGTTCCCTGTAGTTATACATTAAATCTAACTCACATAATCAAACAGTTTTAATCTTAACTATGGTTTGGAACTGTATGCATCACCACTTTTTGTACACATACAGCTGGTGCTTCCAGGTTCACTTTCATTCATAAAACCATGATTACATACGTAAACATTTGCTGTGTCTGCTGTGAATTCAGCCACTGGCACTTCAGATTACCCACAGTATGTACACTAAATTGTGAAAACAGAACGCTATAATTGGTTGGGTCTCTTGACTATTTATAAATGAGGGATTATAGGGTTAAGAGATAATATGACAGAGTGACCATATCAAAAGTTTAGCTTCATCGTGTTATTCTGTAAAAAAAAAAATATAATAGCAAAGTGTTGCATGGTTTTATTGTTATTGTTGTCATTAGTAAAGTGTAATTTAGTTTCACTCATGCCAAGATAAAAGCCCAGAGATGTGTGACGGACATGGATGACATATGCAAGATTACAGCATTCATAAGATTAAATAGGGCCATATTTATAAATGAGGGATTATAGGGTTAAGAGATACGACAAGGGTAAAGGAAGTTGAAGAGAGAGAACACAAATGAGGGGTTGTTAGAAAGGAGTAGAAGGAAAACAATACAAGGCTAGTAAGAGAGCGACTAAAGGGAGTAAAGACACATGACAGGGTATAGTGGAATGGAAAGGACATTATGAGAAATAGATACTGAGATGGAGGTGTGATCAACTGAAGAAATGTGTAAACTAAGAATAAGAAAGGGAAAGGAGCCAAATCCCTCTGCTCTGTGTCCTCAGCAAGTGATGAAAGTCATTCCAGTTTTACAGCCATGATGACATGTCCCCTGTGTCCACAGTCAAATCGATCAATGTGCACGGCGCGGCACAAGTGTGTGGTTATGTGTGAATGTAACCCATTTACAGTCCGTGACTGCTCTTGGAATTTGTGTCTATTTACGTGCTCCTTGAGTGTGAACGCATAGCAAGCATTTATTTTTGTTTACATATTGACATAGGTATTTTTACACATACAAGAAAGAAAAATTAAAAAACCCTAAAAAAAAGTAAGAACAATTGCCAAGTTTTTCTATTGTTAAAGAGACACTTTAAGGTGAAGAACTGGGTTTAGGCAGTAATGTTATAAGTACTCTTTACTGCCTTATCTTTGAGTCTTTTAGGAATTTTGCAATTGCACCTTGCCAACTGTAACCTTGGGTAGAGTCTGCAGATCTTCCTCTTGGGCTGCACAAATGTTCCAACAAGCTCCACTAATCATCAACCTGCCTGAGAGATGAAATCCAGAGCCAAAGAAATATGCCAGAAAACACTTGTTGATAGTTGACAGCTTATTGCTCTGAGTATACGGCTAATTATAATTAAAGCAATGTAGTGGATGTATTAATATTTTTAACAACTGACCAATCGTGGCATTTGTCTTTTAGTGATTCTGTGTATCTACTTGTCTACCAGTGTATTACTTTGTGTGCATGTGTGTGTAGACTGCTTTTTTTTCTTTTTCTTTTGAGGACATGTGAATGGACTTGTCATGCTCCTGGCAGCCTCCAGTGATCAAGCCAAGGCGAGGGTTCCTTGTCTCTTTGGTTTATTGCCTTTGATCTGCCTGACTGTCTGGTGAAAGAGGTGATGTGAGCTGTCAGTCTCCTTTCCATTGCTGCACACGCTCCTCCAGAAGAGCTCACAGACACTGCAAGGATCACAGAGAAGAACGTACACACGATACGAGAATGCAGATACATTCACACATAAAGCAATACAAGGAGGCACACCAACATGGACACACAAAGACAGACACATGCGCAAAATTAGAACAGAGTTGAAGGTAGACGGTGAGATTGCTAACTGACAGGCTGCCAAGCTGACAGCTGGCACCATTCAAGATGTTCTTGGGACTCGGGCTTGTTTTGACTGGTGAGCATCTGTGGCATATTCACTCACTTGGTTTATGATGAATGTGAAGCAGGGGATTACAGGAAACGAACTCAGCTGACTAAAAGTTCAAATCATTCATCCATTTTCTCTGAAAAATATAGAAAAAAAAAAAAGAAGAAATCTGCTGTAGCGTGTCCAAAAGTTATACATTTCAACTTCCAACATGTCCTTTGGTGTACCCTTCCAATCTGTCTTGCCCAGACCACATCTAAATGGGGTGATCCAAGGACATCCTCATCACATCTCAATGCGAAGGAGCAATAACTGGACTCACCTCGATGTCTCAACTGTTAATGAGGCCACCGTCGACTTTGTCACGTCAGTTTTTTTTTCTTTATTCTTCTTAATTGGAAGCTCCACATGCTGGTGAAAGATAGATTTGTCTTAATGGAACCTGTTCAATTCCGCAAGTGACTCATGCATGTAACTCACTCCACTGGTGTAAACCAACACTGAGTCCATCTTTCCCTGAAAGTAGTAAGTTCAGTAAGGCTAACAGAAAATCTGATGACCCAACAGTACAGTGTATTCTAACCATTGATAATACTGCATAAGATTTATTAAAGTACACTAAATGAAATTTTATTCACACAAATTTTGACTATTTATGTGTATTTGCTACAAACTTCCAAGGTCCTGCAACAGAATCTAAAAATACACACACCTGTACTGAAAGTCCACCTCTGGGGTGACAGTGTTATTACAATTTGTGACATTTGGTGTTATGTAACATGAGTTACATTCATACTAATGAGAATTATGCTGTTATTAGCGAATGCATTGCTTTCAGTGCTTTACACGCAGTAGAACACAATGCACCCAATACATCAACGTTTTCATGTGTACTATGTATCTGACAAGCTCACACTAAACTATTTTAAATGTGTCTTTAGTGCATCTCACCGGATTTTACCCTTTTTATTTGGTGACAATGATTTCACAGAGAGATCATTTCCAGGCTCATAAAGTTCTTTCTGCTATGATGAGCAATTGTACAATTTGCATATAGCTAACCTTTGATGTAGCACCTCCCTGGAGATGATTGTAACAACTAAACGGCATATTACAACAAGTTAACTATGCAATCAAAAACGATCTCTACATGCACTCAGTGTTACCTCTCATTTTCACCTCTTTAAGGAAGACATTTAACCTTGTCAAACAGCTTTAAGAAGGTACACACTGTTAAACAACTTTAAACAGAGCAGGCTTCTCTGCCTCAGATTTTCTAACATAATGTAAGCATGAGGAGGGAAAATAAAGAAATTCAATCAATTTATCATTTCACTTTTTGTAATAAAGAAACATATGCTTTCCAAGTTTTATGAACTGATGAAGTGTACTTATATGTACTTATAACCTCTGATTTTGTTCCACACAGGCTGACAGACCCTGAGGGACACTGAGTTCAGAATGACACCAGAGAGATATCAACACTAGACATAGATGCAGAACTGTGGCATATAGTTCCACCTCTTGGGACAAATCTTAAAGTTACAGGCCCTACTTATGACTCATGAAAAAAGCTGCTTCCTCTCAGAAGTTCACCTTAGGCAGAGTCCTGTACAGTTCCAGTTTTGTCAGTGAATCTTGGATACAGGATGTAACGCTGAATTGCTGACTTGGCAAAGTGGGCAAAGTGGGCAACTGCCCAGGGGCCCCAAAACTCCAGTGGGCCAAAAGGTGTCATCTTAATGTCCGTCAACTGGCATGGGGATATGGAAAGCACAACATCACTAATATGATCAGGGCCTTGAGGTGAGTCATGCTTCATTATCTAAAATTGGGGCTCTGTTTTGAAGAGGATCACTGTGTCAAAAATCTTAATCCTAATCTAAGATTAATCAAATTACTATACAGCAGTCCATGTAGTATTCCTGCAGTGGAAATCCATACACATTGCACAAAGGAGAGAAGCTCAGTTTTGCCTGAGGACCTTTAGGTTATTGCAGCCATGGTGCAATATATGAAGTTTTTTATTTTCATAAGACTTTGTCACAAAAACTCTATAATGTCCTAGCCTGGACAGTCCCTCTGCGGCAGAAAAAAGACAGCTCCATTGTCTGCACAGAGGATCTTTATAGCCCCAGATCAAGGCAGGACATTGGCAGAACTCCAACAACAAGAAAGCAGGAGATTTAGGGAAGGAAAAGTCGGCCCTCATTTTACATAGGGAGAAAGAGGGGGGAGGAGGAGCAGGAGAAGGAGTAATGTTGTGTTTCTGCTATCTTGAAGTAGGTCACGTACACAGTGCTGCATTTGTCATAAGTGACAGCCCTATTAATCATGGAAGGGGCAGTGTCAATGCCCAATGGCTTTGCTCTGCAGGTGGGTTGTCCCTCTGGATGCCAGGGCTCCAACCTCGGTGTTCTACCCCTGTTCTCCCTACTTTACTTCCCCTCTTATCCCTCTGTACTGTGATGCTCTGAAATGGCTCTCCTTGCATGCCCTCTGTGCACATCCGACTCTCACCTCTTCCTTTTTCCAACTCCAATTCCCTTTTTTCCTGCCCTTGGAACTTTTCGCTAAATTTGCTAAAGTCCTGCACTGATTTTCCCATCAAACAGCTGACACTCTTGCCTCAGGTTTTTCTGACTCTTTCTCTCTGTCTTCTTATCAGTTTGTCTCTCTTCCTCTCTCCACTGTCCAACATTATCCCTCTTTTCCCCAGATGATGGCTCTGGTTTTTAAGATACTCAGCAGGACCTGCATCAGCAATCAGCCAGTTTGCACTCCAGGCACTAACACATTTGGGTTCCCAGGTGATTTGACCAACCTTGTTCTACTCACACACCTGTCTCTCCATTCCATCTACTCCTCTCTGTGTAGAGAGTTGTTAGTACAGGCCTTAAGGGAGAAAGATGTTGAGTGAGATGCCTGTGTAACTGTCTGTTTGATTGTCTGACAGGTTGTCTCTATACTAATGTATGCAGGAACATAGGATATGGTGAGATATGACTAAGGAAGAGTTTTGACACTTCTGAGTTACTGTATCTTTCATAGCCCACAATTGATATGCAACATACTGTATTTTAATTCAGAGTGATAATGAAAAAAAACTGAATATTACATAAATCACAAGGGACAGTGCCAGCCGATTTATACTGCACCCATGCATTTTGAATGCCAATGTTTTTCATGAATGTTAAAGGGACGTTATATATTATCTATAATCTAGAAGTCCTTTAATTGACATGCAGATATACACTCACAAAAAAATTCTGCAAGTGGGTCCTCTTTGGTAGTCATGTAATGGAAGATACACACAAGGCATGTCACGGCAATAATTCTTGTAGATGACATAAAGGTTATACATATGCAATCCACTGCCACAAGGAAAGCAGCATCTTAGACCAATATAAATGGGCGCTACAGCCAACCACAATCTATTGACAAAACCTGTAATTTTACCTTGCAGAAAATCATAAAACACACTTCCAATTGGAGAGAAACTAAATAAAACTCACGAAAACTGTCTTTGGTAGTCTTTCCAACAGTCACCAACACTTGTTTTGGTCAAAATGAACCATATGAATCATCATGTCATCTTAATTAAAAGATGACATGAAAATATTTGTGAAACATACGTATGTAGCTAATCTTTGGGGACAAATGCACCCATCAAAGTATATCCACTAAAAGGGTTTTTGCCACTAACTGGTTCAGATTGCTATTCTAACAACTCTCTGACAACATTATGGAAAGGATCCCTATAGATATAGCCCTTTTGTTTAACCAGAACATCCATTCCTCAGTTAGCCATCGCTCGCCACCAGATTCGATAGACAAAAAAAATGTATTTTATTTTATCATTTTACCTCGCAGACAGTCATAACTTCATTCAGTGTGGGCAGAAACAAAAGAAAAACATCTTTGTTGGTCTTTTACTGTTAAAATAATCACCAACTCTCGTTTGATCTAAATAAAACCTTAATTCACAGACACAGACTCCATTTCAGTTGCTCTGCTCAGTTGCACATTGAGGGACTCACACAGTCAGGTTTAGACAAGCTGGAATAGCAACACAGCAAGGGAGTGTGACGTCAATCTCTGCTCAGAACACCATGAGAAACAGTCTGCTGCTATATTAATGTTTTAAATCTCATACATATATGTAACCTTTAAGCGTTTCTAATCTTAGAAAGAACAAGAGTGCTGTTCCAATGCAACAATGTATGCAACAATTGAGAGTAAAACAACAGTATTTCCACAGGGCCAGTTTAACAGTAGTTAAACTGCTGTGCCAGACAGTCATGTGATTATTTTTTGAGTAACAAGTAATGTAAGATTAGTCTTTTTCGAAAGTGGAGAAATCGACTGCCAATAACTCCAAAAGTTATAGTTCTTAATATTAAATGTTTTCTACTTGTACATGTGTTAAATGCAGAAGATAAGTTGTGTAGGTGTTGAGGATTTGGAGTTATTTAATGACATCTTTGACAGATATGTGTTGTGTCACAAATTAATAACACTGACAGTGGCTCTATTGAGGCAATCAAACCAATCAAACCTACATAACAAGCTTTTTCAATGTTACCGTAGAGATGTTTAGTCCATGACACTAAAACAAGGCGCCGTGTCTTCTAATACTGTCCTCTGTTTCTGCATATTTATTCGTGTGTCTGCCTGTGGGGATGGGTGTCCTCATCACCGCAGTTGATAGTGTTACATATTTCAGTCAGATTCCACGGTCATATATCTGGGTGCATTTGAGACCCGAGATAAGGAGGGATTTATGAAGGCAGCCCTCTGCTAAGTCAAGGTGAACACCAGAGATATGATGTTTCTGTGTGTACGTGTGAAAGGGTGTGTGTGACTCAGTGTTTGTGCGAGAGAGCACAAATGCATGATAAAATGTTACACCATACACATGCATGTCTGATTGAGTGTACGTTTGTGTGTGTGTGTGTGTTGTGTGTGTGTGTTAACCATTGCCTTATTTTCAACCTAACTATTCCCTCTGTGAAGGATTTGATGCCTTATAGTGCTTGAAATCCATCCTTTTAATATCTCAATATCACTTTATTCTTCCATTCATTCTTTTTTTTCCCCCCACCAACTTAATCCTTCTCAAGGCCACAGGGCTGAAGCCTTTCCCAACATGCATTTGGCAGAAAGCAGGAACATCTGATGGACTAGTGGTCTTTTTTTAGCCGTCTCTGTCTCTTTTAGGTGACTCAGTGTGTGCAATAAATCTAAGGATTAGTCTCACAACTATACAGATAGATAAGCTAATTTTAGTATAATTTCTTCACCTGATATCAATGACTGGCACTAATGCCATTTCATTCAAAGGTGTTGCACCTTTCACTTAAATGTATTTCTTAACTATGTTTGAGGCTAAAGTTAACCTCATGTTTGCGGAGTAAGGCAGCCAATATAATATGCTCCAAAGCCTAAACTTTTTTTCGTTTAAAATAATATCGATGCATTCTAATTTTAAGTATAGAAAAGGCATCAACTGCAGCAGGTTGTGCATCATTGAAAACACTTTTTTATTGTTAGTACTTCCCATTTGATGCTTGCTAAGCTACCGTTAATGACGTGTTTCTTTTCCATCTGTCATTTCTTATGAGTAGGCGGAGGATCATTAGACAATGCATTACTGCTAACTTTTTCTTTTTATATGGGTCAGTTGCCAACTTAAATTTTTTTTGCCTTAAAGAAGCTCCACCTTTTCTCACCATGCTCTCCAACAATCATGCAAGGATTATCATCCAACCGTGGGCCCAAGGCACAAATTCACTTAAGGCCCTTACACGCATATACACTCTTCCAGAGCAAATGAGTTATCTTATCTACAGTGAAATATGTTCTACCTAAGCCACAGGCTTCCTCTGGACTTCTATAAGTCATCAGTGCATTTCCTTTTCTTCAGGTTTATGCTTTGCTGACTCACCTGGAGTGTGATTTTTCATGTTGAAATAATGGGAAACATTAATTTCCACCCATTTAAAAACAAATATTTTTATATTAACAATGGATCAAATGACTATGTGTCACTTAGTGATAAACCCACAGAGAATAATGTGTGCATAATGTTTCCTGTAATTACTGTTAATGGCAAAACAAAAGTACAGTTGGGAGAGTATCTGAGGTGATATTTTAAGTCATACCTTGTACTTGGGGGTCAGATGCTTTTGGTTCTCTGTAGAGTTGTTGTGAATTTTATTGGGTCACAGAGGTTTATAGAGCGTTTCAATCAGGTTTTCCGAACTGAGGACTTTTTGGGAAAGTTGGATAGGTGATAGTAGAAAAGTAAGTTTTGGAGAATAGGATTGGAGACATCACTGCAGAGGAGAATAGTGTTGGATGATGTATGTCACTCCCTATTGTATGTCTCTCTCTCAGCCCTCCTCCCCATCCACCGACACACTCCTAACTGAGGAGGATCGGACCGCACAGCACACAGCGACTCCTGCCTCTTCGCATTTTGTTATTTCATTGAAGAGTTTCTCTCTTTTTCGACTTTTCTTTTAGGTCTCTCAGATGCCCTTGTCTTCCCTGTCACATAACTTTAGTCTCTGTCTCGTTTTAACCCCTTTCCCACAGAAAAAAACTCTGAAGACTTTATCTACTTTATTTAACACTCACTACCACAAGGCACTCTATGCAGAGAAGTGAAGAGAAAGATAAAATAGTGAGTTTGGAGGGAGATCACAAATGTGTAACTACATTGTTTTCAGTGCATCTGATAGATGCCTAAGATGTTTCTATAAGTTGGGTTTTGCTCATAAAGTGATCGGACACAGACAGAACTTTACATCTATTACTGTATTTGTGATAATGTTCCATTCTGTCAGTCAAGTGACAGCCAACGGAAAGTAGAGTGAGACTCCACAAGGGTTTAATTCTTCCAAAAACATATTGCGTTCAGCACTACTGTCACATTCATGTCCTCTTATGGCACATACAACTAAAACAACAGTTACTTTCATTCTAGGATTGACATTTGAGGGACTTTTTTATTTTGAAAACATTTGGAATACAGTAAATCAATAGACAATAGCACTCCATGAGAACTATATTGTCCTTTACCTGTCCCATGAGTAACGACTGTGTCTGGCTGCAGGTCTCTAATTAACAGCATTTTGTATTTTTGTGTCACACTGTGTGAATTCAGTCATTTTTGCGATCACATAATGGATTTTTCAGCCCTCCTGTACAGTACTATCCTGGACAATATTCAAACCACTGGTGATTCCAATGACAAAATACCATTTTCCTACAAAGGTATATGGAAAGAACATTTCCACCATGGGAGTACAGCATAATTGGAACACACTCTCACACACACTGAGCTTCTTCACCAAGTTGGTCAATGCCTTCCTTGCTAAATGGGCAAAAAAGGCACCCCTGTGCATGCTTTATACTATTTATGTCTGACTGAGGTGACACTAATGACTACTGTTAACAATGCCCATGCTTCTAGCCTGTGGTTATTGACTGTAGGCCCATTAGCACACAGTCTAGCTCCCTCACTTCCTAGCCCTTTTAGCTCTTTACCTCATTTTACCTTGTTTTATACATATATAGTACTGTCTTTAATATGGGGTGGAAATGGATTTGATGCACAATTTTTTACCAGTTGAGCATTTCCTTGCAAAATGAATAACATCCAATCAACAGTAATTATAGTAATATACGCAATATAACATTCTCATTCAAATTTAAAACAGAAAGCAGCTAATTTTGACTTTTTTGAGGAAAATGCCCATTACTTTAGTAATATTTATGTTCACATTTAAATATTTTGGCCATTACTCATACCAGCAAATCCTAGCGCCTGGGAAAAATTGTGAAAGATGCTGAAACTCCACACCTTCATTCCATAAGAATTTGTTCCAAGTGATTTGTTACATAGTACATAGTTTTATGTTGTTGTATAAACTATATATATTGATGTTTTGATTTTGTGTAATATTATTTTCTTACACTAGCTGTATCTATGTTTTAATGTCATGTATCACCTGGCCTCCTGTGAATGAAACTGTATTGTATTCATCACCTTGCTGTTTTGAAATAATATGCTCAGCCAAAGTCTTTTATTACGATAATCAAGACTGGTTGGGGACATCAGATCGATACTACACCTATGTAACCTAGTAGTATACTTTGATTTGAGTTATGTTTTTTAAGGGTTCTATAGAAAGACTGTGAATTGTTGAATGAGTTTTATCTTGTGATCACAAGGTTTTACCAAAGCTTCAGCTTGAGTTGATTTTCATGGGGTTCATCTTAGAATGAAACAGATTTATACTCATCGGATTATATGGTTAAGGTACTAAACGGCAGTAAAGGTCAGAGAGATAATTAAAACTACAATGCTACCCCAACTCATGCCTTGAACATAAACTTAAACATTAGCTAACGTTAAATTAAGAGACCCCTCTTTACTCCTGCATTCATTATCGTGACGAGCTAGGTGGTGGCTGCCACCTCCCATGCACTCATGTGACAAATGGCAAATTGTTCACCCAGAGCATGATGGGATTACTGACATCCAGGAAGAGGTAGGCGGCACAGCAGGCAAAGTTCAAATAAACGAAATGTGATCCAGAAAAGTATTGCTAAATTGCACCTGGAGCCCTTTGAGCATGTTGTGTAAATAGATTTAAAATGCAGCCTATTATGGTTGTTGTTTAAATAAAACTCTAATGAGACCCATTTCACTTATGAGTCCCAACCGTTACATTCATGAAAGAATCGGAACAATGGATCCATCCACCTGCAACTACCAGATTGTGGTAGGTGTCAGCAGCCCATGCCACCCATTTCTGTGTTCAGTCTGGCAGTTAAGAGTCAACTCTTTTAATTTATATCATCTAATCAAGCAACCTTGAAAGTACCTCTCCTCTCACTGACCCGCATAGATGATAGTCACTAATCACCATTGCTTTTTTCCTTCCAATTAACTGCGCCTGAAGCCAGCTGCTTCCAGCACCTGACAGTAATCCCAACCACCAACAAAAACCATGAGAGCTCATAACTGGGCATCAACACCAGATTGAGTCTACACCATTAGGTTGGTCCCTAAACTAGTGCCCCCCGGTGTTCACATTTTTTCAAGTTTATCTTCTACCTATTTGAAAGAGTTATTGGTTGATGCAATTGTTCTTCTTGTCCACGCCCTGAAGAGATCCAAAAGCACAGTCCTAGTGCCTTGTGCAACTCAGTCAGGAAACACTGCCATTGTAAACCCAAAGATGAACTAAAAGAACTCTATTTTTGGAGGATTATCATTTGATTTGTCTAACTGTAGACTGTTAAAGCCTCATATTAGCATATTGCATTTTTGCACAAAACAGCAACTGCAGATTCTGTTCCCCAGAACACTGAAATTGCTTTCGGGAGGGATTTCTTTGTGGGCCAGTGTGGACAGAAATAATTACCGTACTGGGAAAAAAAATGTGAACCTAAAAAAAACATCAAACCTCAGTTCTCCTAATCTACATTCATTTCATTATTGATTTATTTGTTTGTTTTTACTGAGGTTGAATAAAATGGTGGCAGTTAGATTGGCTGGCCAATTGTTAATCAGGTTTCAATCCCTGGCATTGGTAGAAAAGGGCATTCAGGCTGTTATATGCATCTGCTTTAAGTCACTGTTGCTGTCCCCATGAGCAAGACACAGAATTCTCCACCTTATTTATGAATGACCCTGTCTTGTGACATTTCTGACCAAATACTGTACTTGGGAACGGGTAAACTCACAGTGAAGATCTGATCTTAGTTCTTCGTTTCCTCAAGATAGATCAGTGTTTTTTATTTAAACTGGCCCACCTGTCATTATAGACACAGTGCCAGAAAAAGAGCTACTGCACACCGTAATGACAAATTCAGGTAATAATGTGTGCAGATTATGAGCAAGCAAACACAGTGACACAATTATTAGCAAGCAAAACAAAGATTCTTTTTTTTCCCTACCTGCCTTCTCTCACACACACATTCTCTCTCTCTCTCTGTCTCTCTCTCTCTCTGTCTCTCTCTCTGTCTCTGTGCTTCTATCCAGTTAGATACTGTTTGAATGATCACATTCCCTGGCATGAGAGTGCTATGTAATTAACCTATGAGATTCTTGCTGTTGCAACGTGCCTCCTGCCTGCCTCAGTGGCCTCCTCTGGTGGATTATTACTGCCATCTTCTGGACAAACAAAAACCTGAATGTCCCCACAGTGAGAGAAAGATGTGACAGAGGAAGTAGTTGACATGTTAACCCGCAAGTATTCCTGAGATGACAAGTCAAAAATCCCCCTCTGTCTCTATGTCATATAAATCTTCAAAGAACAAAAAGGGGAAAACACTGGGTTTTATATTTGTAGCTTATATGAGTGTCTAATTATTTATTTATGCCTGCATAAGGACATTTCTCAACTTCCATATTCACTATAAATTCTTGATATCAATCATTTAAATATCCCTTCATTGAAATAAAAAAAATAGAAATAGATTTGACAGCACAAGTTGATTTCTCAAACCTGTTATTCAATGTACTCATGTTGCATGACTACAGATACAGTTGGAGATACTCTGTACTGTTACTCTTACTGTCAACAAATCCCACAAAAAGACCAAAATATTGTCAGCAAAACCTGATATAGCTTAATCCTCCACGGTTGACTAAAAACACACCAATGACCCACATTGCATGCAACACTTTCTGACTATCTATCCACTGTTACTAGTGTTAGATTGCTAGAGTAACCTGGCCGCTGCTATACCCTTTGCACTTTCTTTCTTTCTCTTTTCTCCACTTCCTCCACTTTATCCTTTTTGTTTTTTGTGGCTGCCTGAGAGGACAACACCTCATTTTCCATGTCAGGGTTGGAGTTTCTGCTTCAAAAACAAACTGAAAGTCACAGTGAGCAGGTGGAGGACCAGAATGAAACAGGTTCAGAGAGGTTTGCAGGTTTATGTCATTGCACCACTGCAGTGTCAAATCAATCATTCTTTGGAAGCCCCCCCCCCCCAATTCTATGGGGGGGCACAAGTGGTGTCCTGCCTTGCTTGTCCATAAAATGCACATTTCTTCTTCTTTCTTTGGTTATTTTTTACTTCATTGATACATGACAGGGATGCTCTCTTTTTCCTCACCATTCTTTGTTCAGCTGAGTGTTATCTCAGCAGGGTAGCAACTTGTATTCAGTTAAACAATAATCATCTCTGTGAAAAGGTTTATTTTGTGTCTTTGTAGATACTACTTTTTCTCTGCCTGGTAGACAGGTGTATTAGTATCAATTTCTATCTAATTATGTGTGTAGTAGGTGCTTACCAAGGCTAATTATACATTGAAGCTGCATTGAAGGAGTTTTATCTTGGAACCGTGATGTAAAAACACTGTAATTATAGATAATGTGGGTGTAATTAGGTACTTCTTAATGAAGAGAGTTTAAATGAGATGTTGCTTCGATGGGAGCAGGAGCTAGATAAGACTGAGAGAGTTTTTGAACTTACTTCTAATGCATTGTCCTTACTTACTTCTCTGTATAGGAGCTTGCAACAACAATCTTTGATGTGAAAACAGAGGGGTGATGTTTGCTCATCAGTGCAACCTCACAGTGTAGGCTAATCAATCCAGTAGCTGCAGAGTCCGTGCCCACCACATTAAACACCTGGGATAAACTCCATGATCTTGGTCTCATTTCAAGTGCCGAACATCACTCTCATGCAGCTGCAATGAAGTCTTTCTTCGAAGCAAGCATCAGCTTTAAAAAAAGATCACGTTACTCTATCTTTCTTCGCCTCCCAGCTAGCATCAGATACCAGTGCAGGATGTGTCACCCGCACTAGTATCTGACCACCATGTTTTTCAGCAGTGACTTCACTTTCTCTTAATTCATTTATTCCCCTGCTCCACCTCATCTCTCGCCACGTACCTCTGCCTTCTTCCTCATCAAAGCAAAGGGTTGTGATTTAGCCACCCTCCCCTCTGCGTTTGATATTCTCACTTTCTTCAGCTTTGATCCATCAATCATGAAACCGCACTTTGATCCGTACACGATTGACCACGACATGTGGGACATTCATCAGCTTGGCCTATCACTTTCATCACAGTCTCTATGTCCAGTCCTGCACACTTCAAGTGCTTTGGTCCATGAAGTTTAATCTCTTTCCAATAGTTTTACTGCATTACACTGTTTTCTCTCCTTCGCCCCACTATTTGTTGTGTTATGGGCTTTTTTGATTCTCTCAGAATGGAGGTTGTGACGCAACTTGAAGGAAATGTGACAGGTTAAAGGAAGTGTCAAATGGAGCCATTTGTTTGAACACAAAAGATAAGATACACAGCAATTTTTACAAAAACTGTTCTAAATGCCAACTTTAACTATAACAGTAAATCATTGTCAACAGGATAAAGCATTGCTGAGTGATAAGACAGCTCCCTCTGCACGTCATATACCATTTTTGTACTTGTGGGAACCTTGTTAAGTGTAGCCAACCTCAAGCTGTGTCAAATACACACATCCATTGTAGAATATCGGTCTGGAATAACATTGCAAGCAGTTTCTTTGATTTGATGCTGGTCTATGCTTTTGAGGCTGATGGACCTTATGATTCCAGTCACATTCAGTCTTCTGCCTTGTTGTCTGTCTGCTCATTGCTCAGCCTGGCTTTTAACTTGTATCGTAGGCTCATGGGAATTTACCGAAGGGGTGAAGGACATGGATCGACATTTGTATATTTTAAAGGATATGCTCTGCCTAAATGTTGTTGTTTTGTTTCCCGAAGACCCAGAGAGAGACAGAGATGTGTGACCAGACTTCAGTCCATCTACTAACGCCCCTTGAAAGCCCTCCCTTGGCAGACATGAAAATGCTTTTAGTTGAACACATTAGTCAGACTTTGGTGCCCCCTATCTGCTGCCGCCAGTGTCTCAGAGTTCATCCCCTGCCCTATGGCGCTTTATTTGTCTGCACAGGCTGGCTAAACACCTGCTCCCCAAACCCCACGAATATGTTTACAAATCAGCAGAGCCAAGTGGGTGTGACTGGGCCACTGAGTTGAGAAAGCTGATTTAGATCCGCTGAGCAGTTCCGATCCATCAACAGACCACAGAGCCTTTTCACAAGCCTGTTTTTGTGAGATGTTCCTTTCACCTGAGCAGCAGAAGGAGGTGCAGTAAAAATGAAATGAAAGAGTAAAAGTCAGGCTCATGCCCAGTAACCGCTCAGCCTGTAAAAGGGTGAAATATCACTGCGTTCTTTCGATACTTTGTCTGCCAACAGTTCTCGGTTGCAGTGCCTTCAACCTTCATAAGGAAAAGCCTTGCTGGGTGCTTTTTCTTTACAGATGACAGGGGCCTGAATGTCATTTGATGCAGACCTGGCGATTTACTGAAGGAACAAGAGGGAGAGGAAAGGAGAGTCAGGAGAATTAGAATGTATTTCAGGTCTGAGGCAAGTGGTGCATTGCTGCAACTCGAATCTCAGGGAAGGAGGGAGTTTAAAGGGGTGTGTGTGTGTGTGTAGAGGAAAGCAGGTGGGAGGGGGAGGCTTTTGCAGCAAACTGTTGCTAGGAAACACTTGTGGCATCTCTACTCCTTCTCATTGAAATGCCAGAACTAACTGACAGAGAAGCTGGAGTGAAATGTCAGTCCTATCCTCCCAGGAGTTTGAAGAATGTGGCGCATGTTTCTATTTAAGTATCCATGTTTATCAAAGGGTTCCCATGGAGTCAACACAAGCCTTTCTTCTTTCTGCCGAAGCAGAGAGTGTTTGGGATGCATGAACGCCGGCTTGAGCTTCTGCTGCTTCTTTCTCATCTTCTGTTTGTCTGGTTGGCTCCCTCTCATTCTGTCTATTTTTTCAACACCTCCCTCTGTCCTCCCCCTCCTCACTCACTCACTCCCTATTCTCCAGTCTCTAATTATTCTCCCCTTATTCCCTGTCTTTTATTGGTCTCACTCGCTCCCTAATTCCCTCTCTCCTTTACAAATTCCGAGCCATATGCTCTATCAGTGTAATCCTCTGCCCTGATATTTGATTATCAAAGCTGCCTGGCAGAAAAAAGGCTCAACTCTCTACCGGCCACTATTGAGTCCATTCCCCTACACACAGTAAATTGTAATTCAGAGAGAGTAACCGTCTCTGAATTAGAATAAAAGCTTTCAGATTCTACTGTGACCTCATCTGCACCACAATACACCAGTAGATTAAGATACACTTGGACATACAGATGAAGAGAAATTTGAATAATGATACAAAGATCAAATAATCTTTCATTTCTGGACTTAATTTCCATTCAGCTGTGGTACAGGAACAACACATTTGTTCTTGATATTAATTAAAATAAGAACATAATTGCTAACTTCTATCAAATATGAGTCATGTTCATGCTCATACCAGCTAAAACTGGTTTCTTTTTTGCCAGCTATTTTGTAAATAAGTATAGCATCGCTGCTGAAGACAAATAAAATAATAGACAAGTTCCCTCATTGCTTTACCACACCCAATCAGATGGCTTTGCTCTTAAATACCCTATATCCATATGCTTTATGACATTCATGCATGTACTGTACCCACATTTCACTTTCCCACTGGGGGGTGATGAGATTTCTAGCACTGGTTGACTTCCATTACATTGTGTAAGGGCCTTAAAGCTAATTATCTTGTAATAGATGCCAGCCTCATGCAGAATAATGTTTTTTTTTTTGTCTTGTTAAAGATTTGACAGCATGAGGGCAGAACAGTGAGACTTGACACAGCGGCCCTACGCCTTGCTGATTTCACTGCATATACTAATAGGTTTGCATGGGGGTGTGTATATAAAGCCATGAATGTCCTCAATGTCTTCATTGCGCATCTATGAAAAACTCAGACAACCCTTTTGGACTGGCACAAGAAATGATATATCACATTACATTATACTAACTGTCTGACATGCCTGTGAACATAATCCAGGCAGCAATTACATTTCCCAACTCAATGTAATTTGCAGAACCAAGAAGTAATACATAAACGTAATTTTTAGGTGACAGGTTTGCAATATAACATGAGAAATTGTAATAAAATATCCCTCTAAGTGAAATGAACATTATGATAAAAGTTAGAATCTATAAACATCACATTCTTACATCACCTGGTTATTCGTCTTATTCTTCATATTATTATTCTAAATTACTGCAGCAGTGTTTCTGCATGATCATTTACTGTCTAATACATATATATTATACATAATATATATTATTTTTAATCAGAAATGTATGCTTGTGTGCCATATGAGGCTGCAATGGTACATGAGTAACATTGCAAAGTAAAATGAAACTCACTCTAACTCATTTCAGATGGAACTGGAAGGCTATTTGTCCAAGCCTTACTTCCAGCTGCTTCTTCTCAGAGGTCAGTAACTAGCTATGTGTAACTTTCAGTATAGCAACAAAAAGTCAATAAAGTGAGCCTTTTCCAGCCAGTAAATGGGTGTGTTCTCTCAAGGCCAATATCAATATTGACAGTGGGGGGACGTCCTGTGGCCCAGGCCTGCAGCTTCCACAGCAGGCTGGTTTTCCAACAGTCCCTGCTTTGTGTTTCTACCCACTGCGCCAGCCATCACACTGCAACTTCTCCATAAGACTTGTATGTATAGTTTCATTTTTTTTTTCACTAGAAAGTCAGAAAATTGGTTTTTGGTCTGCTTCTGTTTTGTACTTGATATTTGAGATGTTTAATGTTGTAAAAACTGAGTTAGTATGCAAGAAAATGCCTCAGATTTGATTCTTATGATGGAATTTGTATGTAATAACCCTAATATACATAATAACCTGCTACTTTATATGAGACACTTACCTGACTCAATGGAATAAGTTTTCTGTTTTCTATTTTTATTCTGTAGATTTCTGAGCTCTCACTATGATGATGAACATGCCTTTGAGGGTCCATCTCATTGCAGCTCTGCTAATATGCTGTAAGTAGCCTTCTTACTCTTACCATGAATCATAACATATCCATGCACATAGTATTCCTGGTCTATTAATGTACAGTAACTGTATCATGTTGACCAACCAAACACAGAGACACATGCACAAAATGTCTACACACAACCACGTACTATAATCATGCATGCGGAGACACACTCATGTTTAGTACACACAGTAATTTGACATTCCATTGTACACTAATAACATTCCTATTATAGAAACAATAAATGGTGTAGAAATATCTGCCTGCCCCTGGAGATTACCATGAACTGAGACCTATTAGCAGACTGTAAACTCCTGTAAACATAAACCTTGGGGGGTTTGGGCCTATTGCTGGAGTTACTGTGTGCTGGCGCAAGTGGATGAGACATTTAAAGCATGATTGAATGCTTAATGCAACATTACATAATTGCATCTAACTGCAAAGCTTAAGGCACACTCTGACTCTGAGGGGCTGTTGAGCTAAATGAAAATGAGATAGCCATTTTGTTGTAGCAATATAATGATTCACACCACACAGTGGACGCAACTCTCACTCTGCAATTGAATGAGAGGCACCAAGAAGTCTGTATGTGAAGTATGTTGGTCGCTGTTTGCATTAAAGCAACATTTAGGCCCCAGTTTCAGAGTGCAATACAACTGTTGTAAATATGAACAGTTGTACATGTGTATTTGTTATGATTATATAATTATGATCAAAAAGTAGTGAGTTGACAGCTTTGCTAACAGCCAAACATCAGTTAAGTCCAACAACACAAGACGTAGCAGCCAGCTAATGTTACTTACTTGTCCAAAAGCAAGAAGCCCAGCTTGGCGACTGTCTTTGAACCTTTTATGTCACAAAACTAAACTAAAAAGTCAGTCAGAGATTTACTCTTGTCTAGTTGCTTCTTGCTCGGTCACGCTCTCCTTTTCTCTTATCTTCCTCCATCAATGTCCCCTTCGGTCTTTACACCTCTGGCATTACCTCCATAGAGGCTGCCAAATCTGGTTACATAGCCCACTAGCCCAGCTTGGATTCTGGCACGACACCGGCTCCACTCCCAGTCTGCATCCCCTGAACAACTCCCCTGGTCCTCCAAGCTCACAGTCCGGGCATCCAGGCTAACAAACTGTGCTAACATTAGCTAACAGCAGCTTAGTTCACTGCAGTTTTCTTTACTGTCCCCCAGGAAACTCTGTCAGTTTCCGAGATTTGAGGCAGAGCAGCCAGAGGACATCAGAGAGAAGGCAGAGGCTATTTCTTCCATAAAATATGCAGTTTCACCAAAATCTGAAAACTTGTGGTTTGTTTGTGCTAGTGCACAAACTTACACAGAGCGGAGTAGGAATGGCAGAGGTGCCATTCACGCGATTGTATGTTATTAGTATCAAAATGATTTTAAACCTGTTATTTTTAGAGTTGTTCAGATTCCGATACCAGTATCGGAAATTGCTCCGATACTGCCGAAAATGCTGGCATCGGTATCGGCGACTACTGGAGTCCAGGCACCGATCCGATACCACGTAATTTATTAAATTAGTAATCTATTTACTGGTTAGCTCCGTTAAGCTCTGGCACAGTTCTTCTTCGCCGCTCTTAAAACAGTGGCGCTGTGCTGCAACCTGCAGCCTGCTGTTTTAGAGGGACGAGTTGACGCGAGGCTTGGACCTAAGCTAACTAGCACTAGCATATCATGTCGACGGTGTGGCAGTATTTCACGCTGGATGCTCCCACCAGTAACGCATGTGTTCAGACAGGGACAGGCAAACCGGCAACCGGTGGTGGGGGAGTGCAGTGTTGGGGGGGTGAGGGGAGCTGAGGTGGGTTGCCGTGGGCGTGTCTATACCTGCTGAATGTAACCGCTGTGAAACAATCAGGAAATAACTTTTTATTTCGCTGATTAATAACAGCTTTATCGAGGCCGGCGCTCGCTCTCTGTTGTTGTTACTCTATGTCTCTCTACCAAAGCTCTCTCTCTCTCTCTCTCTCTCTCTCTCTCTCTAATCATCGGACACAAATCAAATTAAACTTCTTCGTGTCATTATATTTTGCGGCGTAAATTGCGAGTCAGACTCAGATTTAAGCTGGTACATGAAATAAACAAAGTGAGAACACACACACAGGTAGATTATCAGAGTTTAGTCCGTGAATCCACCTGGATAGTCTCTGCTAAAAGACTGCCAATGCAACATATGCAAAGATGTGGCTGCACTTTAATTTTTTTAAAATAATTATTCCTAGATTTATTTAGTCAAATTGCATTTGCACTACTGTTTTTATACTGTTCTATTTAAAAATAAATGGCTTGAATTTGCTGTATTTATTCATGTTTTACAAAGGGTTTAACCTGAGCCAGGCCTTACCACAATGATAATCATATCACAGTCATGCAGGCGTAGTATGATATTTTTCTTTTATAACATACTGGTATCGGATCGGTACTCGGTATCGGCTGATACCCACAGCACAAGTATCGGAATCGGTATCGGGAGGGAAAAAATGGTATCGGAACATCTCTACTTATTTTATGGTAGAAAAGTTACAGTGTTGCTTTAATCTGTTCTGTTTAACTGTCGTTGACTCACTGACTGAGTATCCCTCATTTTGTTACTTAAAAGATTAAAAGTAAAAGTTTGAAACAATGCATCTGCCATCTACCCTCTTTGTCCTAGAAGCAGGTTATTTTCAATTCCTTGTCACTAACTATACCCAAATTCTTCCTTTGTGTCTTCTATATATATATTCACCAGAACACTCAACAATGCTCAAACCCACAAGTTTTTTTTTAAAGCTATTCAACTTTGTCTAAAGAAACAGAAATCAAAGCTCTGACAGCCACTTTAAAGTAATTTGACTCAAACAAAAAAAACTAAATAGAATGTTTTGTGGATTTAGCTAAATCTATGTCTATCTATCTTTTGGTGCCACAAACACAATTTGGCTGCAGCTTGTCGTAACAAGCACACTAATTAAGTATGAGACATAATAGACACTGACTGTACACATAATATCATAAAAATATGGTCTTGGCTATGTCTGGTGCCGTAAACATAATGTGAACATTTGATAAGCATTACAGTGCATTTGTATATGTATTCATTGTGCCTCAAAATGCAGTAACAAACACGTCAAACAGCCCCATAATGTAGCAACCACCGAGCAACGTACTAAAAATCATTTAGCAAAACACTAGTAAAACTCTACTCCGACCGAATATTGCTCAGGCAGAAGGCGCACTTACATTTTTGTCATTTTTGAAAATTGCTTTTCCATGCCACAGCCAGCTATCCTGCTCAGCTTTCTCCCTGTCATTAAGGCCTTCTACTGATAAGCAGCTTCTTTCAATCACTGAGCCCAGCGTGTGTTCCTGTGCCAGGGCAGCGTGATTGAAATATTTTTTGTGCCTCTGAGGTTAATAGAGTTAATGAAGATCAAAGACTCATGTCTGGGCAGGATAATTAGTATTCTGTCAGAACGGAAACACACCATGAATAACTGAACTATGACTCTGTCTGTCTATATGGACAAGTAACACAATTCTCAACAAGTGTTCCCAGGTGGTGAGCTAAGACATACCTAGAGACTTTGTTAAAATGTGAAGAAAATGTTATGAATAATTGCATCTAACAAAAGTACTTCAAAGACATGATCAAAATCAAGTTCTATGAACTCATTAAAGTTTTCCATTAGCATCCATCAGCTGTTAATGTCTCAAAGGTGTGCTTTTTAGCTTTCTCTATTACGTTACAGGATTTTTGTGCTATTTTATAGCAATCGGGAGTTAAGTGTGACTTAGAAATGTATTAAACTTGCTTCAGGATCAGAAAGTTTTGTAGAGTAGTAATTTAGTTTTCTTTAATTTTGATCATGTGAATGACATGTGATTGATTGGTGACTGGTTTTCAAGCCCTAAAGTAGAATCTTGACTCTGACCCACTTCAACATTCTCACTCTCTAGAACTACTCGAGATGGCTATAAATAAGTAGGTGGGTAGTATTATAGATATGTACACGTTTATTAGGTACACTTAGCTCAAACTATTGCAGCCTAATACAACAGTCTTGCAATAAATCCTACCTTAAAACATGCCTTGATGTTATAATGTTTATTTTTTTGGACTTTTTTCAACAGGTGTTGATTCAACTATATCATCATTTTGGAGGCTACAGTATGTGGTGCTGTTGAATTGTACTACATTATATTGACAGGTGTTTCAATTATTTGGTCCACTCTATTTATATCAGTGACGTTGGAATAACACTGTGTATGATGCATGATGCAACAACAAACATCTGTATGATGCAACATAGTTCAGCAGCACCACAAACTACACAACTGAATGTACAGTGTACAGAGTACAGAGAGTAAAATCATTTCCAAAATTCCAAAACTGAAGGTAATCCAAAATATCTAAAAGTTTGATTTAATCCTTAATCCAATTAAATTGTTTTTTTTGCCACATTCTCAGTTTTAATCCTCCCTCCCTAACTTTCTCTGTACCCTTCATCTCTTCTCAAGACGTTCTGTTAAGTTGTGCTTTGGTGCATGAAGAGGGGAAAGGTGAAGAATTGCAAAGCCCCAACAAGGATGCTGGCAACAGCATCAAGGTGAGAAGAAATGACACAACAGCAAATGATGGGAAACCTAAGGCCATAACTCCAAGAAAGAAGGTCAAGAAGACTGGAAGTAAAAGAGCTTCAGTGGGATCAAGAAGTGACATCAGCTGCACCAAACTGGGAGGCATCTGCCAGCCTAGCCGATACATCTGCCAAGGCAGATACTTAAAAGATAAGTGTTCGGGTGCGAAGACACGGCAGTGTTGTATGCCAGGTATAGTGACACAGTTACACATGAATGCAAACACATATGCAAATATTACAAGGGCTTAGTCAAGGTGAGAAATCTCGAGCACATGCTCTACTTCAGACAGTCACACAAATATACTTCTGTTTTTTTTTTTTTGCCAAATAGGGATTAAAGGATTGTGTACTGCTCTTTCCTGTCGGAGTCATGGAAATGTGGTATTGTGGGTGTGAGTCTATATCAATGTCTGACACCACTGATATAAAAAAAAAAACATGAATACATGACATTTGAATAGTGTAATTTTTGCTGCAGTTTGGCTTATTTCCACATGAATGGTACATGAGATGACTCAGGCTTTGTGGATGTGTGATTTTTATGCTTGGCTACTATTGGTTTGACATATTTTTGACTGTCTTTGTAGTTGGAGCCTGGAGCATCCTTTGTGCTGGACACCACAACAACAGAGTGAGGGCGTGTGATGTGCATGGCTGTGGAGCTTTCAACTCCAGAAGGTGATTCTTCCTGATCTGATTTTTATGCTTAAACCTCAAGATTATTCATGCTGCAACACAAGGCTTCCATACAGATGAGTGGATAATGGTTCATCCATTTGTTCCTTTTCCCCACACCCATATCATTTCCTGATCAGGCTCTGACTGCATGTCAACCATATGTGTGACACTATTTCTGACTTTGAACATCATATTACCTATATTACCTTATATATTAGGAGGCACATGAGGAAATATTTGTCTCCTTCACAATGGCAGAGAACTCCTACCCTCCTAGTGTTTGATACTTTAAATTAGAATCTGTCGCAAACATGAACTCAGTGAAAGTTTCATGTATTAAAACTGCATGGGTGGAACTGAGAACTTTTGACTGGGGTCCCCCATGACCACAACATTTTTCAAACAAAAAATGATACGTCAACGTTGATTGACAAAGTCGTGAAAAAAATAAATGATAGCATAAAGCACCTGTGAAATATGTGAGTTATGCCTCTGGGGTATGTGGGTACCCCAGTCGATTGATCAAGGTGTTCTGAAGAAGACATGATGACAGCTCCACATCACAGAGAAAATTAATTAAGGATTTTAATTTTAGGAATCATTTACTGTAAGGTGATACCATTGCAAGGCACAGCTCACTTTTACCAACCAAATCTATTATCAGTCTATACTGAGGACAAGAAACTCAAGTTTTATAGATGATTCCTCTGGGTGGAGGTCCTTGCAGAGAAGTACTAGCCAGACAGTGTTGAAATATGACTAATTGAAAGAGGCCATCTCTTATGTTTAATTCCAATCTTTTCTGTCATTCCTCTTACAGAGGTAATGGCCTACATAAAGCTGTGGACCTGGTGTGTGATGACTATGGCATTGTCAACACTCCATTCTCAGGATCTCTGACGGGTCCAGTGAGTCGGAAAGACGCCGCTGGGAATCAGTATGATGGGGTCAAACTTCTTAATGATGGTAAGGAGGACAAAATGTCAATACAGTACTTGAAAGTGAGTGCAGCAGGGAAATAACTATTTAATCAGTATTTAAAATGATAGAATCCAGACCTCCAAAGTGCCAACACAACCAACATTGAGATAGAAACTAATGTTAAAGTCAGTACTTTTGAGGACATCTGTCTATTAAATAAAAGAAAAGTAAACCGTTCATTTCTACTTAATGATGAATGTATAATAGACCAACAAAAAGAGTCTACAACCACATACAGCAGCACTGTGAGACTGTAATACTCATTGTGGAGAAGGATTGGTTAGATAAACCACGATGGTGCTAGATAAAAAGTCACGGGGTCGTGAAAGCTCAAAAAGACCATAAATGCCTGCAACAGTTCTCAAGACATTTCACTAAATCATAAATTTGAATCTGTTGGTGGTACTAAAGGAGAAGTCAGGGGATCGGCAGTAGGAGTTAACATCAGGGAACCATGAACGTTTAGACCAATAATTTGTCTGAGCTAGTAGATCTATGCACCATGGGTGTCATTCCAAATGTCATGATAACCCATAGCTGTTGAGATATTTCAGCCAGAGTGGTGGACCAACAACAGAGATACCATGGTTAAAAGTTGATTTGGCACATTAGCCCTGTTTTCTGGAAAATATTTTTAGATCAATACTGTTATTTTCTATAACAAAATAAAGAAAATGCAGGTTTTGTTAAACCACTTTAATGTTGTACTATGACCCCTGCAAATAAATTCCTGTAATCTATAGTGTATAGCCAATGGCTCGGGGAAAGGCGATGTTAGGTTATTATGGTGTAGGCGTTAGGTGGGGATGAAAAGAAGAAGAAGAAGAGTGATTTAAAGGGATTAGTCATGGTGTTGGAGTTGTGACTCCATAGTTTGACTGTAACACCGGGACCCAGCTGCATGTGAAACCCCATCAAAGGCTGTTCGTGAGTAATGACCCCCCACTAAGGGCCATCATTACAGAACAAAGCAATGCCTCAGCGTTTGTGTGTTTGTGCCTGGCAGAAGAACGGACACATGCCTTTGCAATGTACAGTATGTGTGTGTGTCTGTACATGTACTTGTGCGAGTGAGTGTATTTTGAGAGCATCCTGCGTTGATAAGGCACTGCAGTGACGGGTAAACATCATTAGTCCTCATTCTGCCTCTACCCCTAATTGAACTGTATTATCAGAAGAACACATGTACTGTCAGCTCCTTTCATCTCAGGGTAAAGCACAGGCATGATTAGACATCACAGAGACACATTACCTCGCCATGATACCCACATTAATCCTGAGACACTCATCATTAGGAGCTGAATTTAATGATGGTTTTGAGTTGTAGACTAGCCTACTTTGGGGTTGTTTGTTTCTACTTTGGCATCTTGCTTGTTTTTGTCTACAGAATGGTGAAAAAGAGACAGTAAGACAGTGTTATTTAGGGTCTTAACTCTGTTTCATTTATCTATTTGAGGGGGATGCTACTGTAATGTTTCTTCCTATTGTACACTTCCTTTAACCTGTGGTGTAGAAACACCTTTCTAATGGCATGCACTCTTTCCAGGAACTGGAGTCAGAAAAAATCTGATTAATTTCTCACAAATTTACCCCATGAAGGTAAAGTGATAAGACCAAACTGACTTCACAGGTATAAATTAGCCTAAACTCCCAAAAATATTCTTAGTGGTGTCAGTGAGCAGAATGGAGTCACTCTTGGCATTAGCACAATCTCTTTCTATTCCCAAAAATGTTATGAATACCCCTGAATTATTTAAGGAAAAGGGTGTGCACATAAAAACCCTTCAACAGGTCCATGCAGGAAATAAAATATACATACATATATATATATATATATATATATATATATATCTTCCAAACTATATTTTTTCTTTCTGTGTCACCCAGTGCACTGTGTTAAGATCTTCAACATCCGTCCTTATCGTTACATCGGCCCAGTGTCTAAGGGAGAAGCCTTGGGTTATCTGTTGCCACTGCAGGACCGCTTCTCTGGCATCACATCACACCTGGAGCTGCAAATGTGTGACGGCACTGACCCTTCACCTTTCATATAATTTCCCACCTCTTATTTTTTATACCATTGTTACATTTCATATGACCTCTCATCACTGAAATTACCTTTAAGTCATCACCTTTAATACAACGTGACTTTCATCTTTTATGCAATCTGTAACCTCTCACCTTTTGACCCACGAGCCTGCTGATATACTCCAGCTTTCTGCCTTTTATGCACCCTGAAATTGATTTTTCTTATTCTTTATTCAACAGTTGACTATCTGACATTTTTATTTTCATATCATATTAAAATCTAGTCTATGATACAACACCTCCAATTCGTTATCCTCTAGAGAATATAGCCTTACAAATCTTTGGTCTCTCTAATGACAGCATTTCAAAAGCCAATGTCTCATATTATGGAAACTACATTGTTTTGTTTTTTCCCCTAATGACAGCAATTTAAGTACACTATTCTTGCTCATGATGTGACTGATGATCTATTTATACTTCTTATGATCCTTTATGCCCATTTCTCCATTTTTTTTTTAGCCTTTTGTACATTTTATCCATCATAAAGTTTACTGGAAAAGCTAAATACGTCCAATGATTATGACTCTTCATACATTTCTCCTTCTCCTTTCTTATGAAAAATGTTTCATCCCAAGGCACGGGCTCATATGACCCTTTTTATGTAATCTCCTTATATCCGAATGATGCAATAAATTCTGACTTTCATTTCTGCTTTTAAGTGTTTTTTATTTCTCATGACCGGATGAAAATAAAATATATATTGCGACAAATATGAATTGGGGAGTCACATATTGTCATTACTTGTGATGAAAAAAACAAAACAAAAACAAATCTGATCACAGACATTATCTCCTTAATGCAGTAATCATTTCATATTCAGCTGCCTTTCTGCATGAGATGTACCTTCTCAGACAGAGGAAAACTGCCACATATACAGTGTTCATGTAATGATTATAAGACACCAACAGATGGAGCTGTCTTGCAACAAAATTGTCAGTCAAATCTTGGCAATTAGTCTTTTAAAAATCTGCAAATAAGACATGTTACAAGTATCAACATCTTTATACTTAGGGAGCACTTTTCCAAAATTAGCACATAGCAGCACATTTTAACCCACCACATCTTTCACAATCAGAGAAATTAACCACACAAAGACAGGAGGGTATCATGTGATGCAGTCTCTGTGAGTCAACCTCAGCAAGTGTCAGAGCTGTGAGGAAATAATCCATAATGCCCATATACTGTATATATATTCCCATAAAAGCAATAATGCATTTTATCCAATTATTGTGAAAGTTGATTTCTTTTTAGACATTTTCAAGTTGACCTGTAGTAGGTGCAACAAACAAAACAAAACAAAAATAGATCAGGTCACTTGGAACTGGGTTCTTAGGTTCATACATGTAACAGTGAAGTTGGTTTTAATTATATGGCCCCAAACCACAAATATGCCTTAAAGGGCTTTACAGATCTGTGTAGTACTGTGTAGTAGTGATACCAACCTGGGGGTTACTACATGTACACCAGGGTTGTGTGGAAAGAACTAGGTCACTTCAATTTGAAAAAAAAAAGATAGAGAAAAAATAGAATGATTATATATGTACAAGTGTGTAAACTAGCATAGCTATTAGCATCCGAGCAGAGAAGTGTCTGTTACTGAAACAGATACATTAGCTAACTAAACGTAGACTGAAATAGCTAGCTGCATAGATTAAACTAACTAATAGCTGTATATATATGGATGGATGGCTGAATGGTTGAACAAGTTAACTAGAATTTAGTTACTCTGTTGATTAAAGTATTGGCTAAATAGTTGACATTAGCTAGGGTTAAAGGTGATGGCTAAAAGAGGCCGTAATAGCTTAGTTAGCTTTAAAAAAAAATACTCAAAACTTTTTTAAATGAGCTGAAAGTGATAAAATGAAACATGTCCAGCTAACGGTACTTCTACTCCAACATGACAGTTCAATTGTATGAAAAACGATTTAACATGACCCACTTTTATATGTCAGGTAGTTGATTAGTTTATATGCTGTTGATTATATATAAATTAACACATTTTGAACATAAAGGATGGTGTCACTGAAGTTCATCTGAGAGGGCACCAAATACAGCAAGTGTCAGTGTAGCCTATATATAGCTTTATATATGCTCTATAGTTTAATAGTATTCTCCCTCTGGGTGCTTGAGATGAACTTTTAATGAGTATTATTGACATGGATCAAAATATTCACACCCAGTAAGGTTGATACAGCTTTAAGTGAATGGATTGGAACCTGGCTAAGTGATCCTTCAGCCTGTGGTTTGCTGTGACGCTGGAGGGTTGGTCCATGGAGCATAATGAAGCGTCCCAGTTGCTGAAATGGGAGTGGGCGAGCTGGGATAGGCTGGGAGTTTGGTTGGAGCAGTCAGCGGGACGGGACTAGGCACAAGAAAACGAAGAACCGACTGATTATTAACTTCTGGTTTCTTTGCGGATGAATGTTGGACAGTAAATTTGACGTAGACAGCTTTACGGGAAACAACATTTGTTGCATTCACGGGTTCACGGATCTGAACGGCGCGGATGACAAAGAAGCGTCGCCGTGCAAACTTTCTTAATCGGGTTTAATCGCTCGCAAAAAAAAAAACACCCCAAAAGGGGATTCTGTTTTTCTTTCTAACGCAGGCGTAAAGAAGAGGACATCATGCCACGGCGCACCGTGCAAGAAGTAACAGTGCAAGATGTCCAGAAGCGGAGAAATCCGAACAAACACTACGTAAGACCCACTTTATTTTCATAACAGCAACGCTTTTGTTGCTCAAAGTGAGCAACAGATCGAGGTTATATTGCAGTTCTGCTGCCTTTCCTGTCGGGTAAAGTAAAAACAAAGAGAGTGTCAAATTACAGTTTGGCAAGCCAGTGGAAATGCTTGCTCAGACTCTTTAGACCAATCCTGATTTTATTATGAAGACCGTTAGCACCACAGCGAATAGAGAAACAGTCTTATTAGACCCCCAACAACCCCATACACATTGTTTAAAGAGAAGACACTAACTTTGATACTCCTAAAGAGTTCTCTTGTCTTCTTTTCAGGTTGATCTGATGGAGCAGACTGAAGAAATTAATGTTGGATTCATCAGTTTTGTTTGAATCTGAGATATAACCTTGCAGTTAGTATTGTTGTTTTGGCATTAAATAGCTTTCAGATGGATTTAGCTCATGTGACTTGTGACTCTCCCTGACTCTGCATACCTTCAAGTGACTATCATCTATTCACTATCACATGTACCTATATGTGAATATAGACATTGTATTATCACTAAATGAGTCTGCAGTCTCATATGTCTGCTGCCACGTGTGGGAAATCATAGAGGAAAGGTCCCTGGGAAAACAACTTAATAGGCAAATCAATCCAGTCCACAAACCATCCAGAGTAATCCCAATGAGGATAAGAGTTCAAATGGAGCATGCCAGCTTTGTCACGCCTCAGGTTCTCCAATTTACTCAGGAAAACATACTGATAGGCGCCGGCAAGCAGGAAGTATAACTAACAGAGTTTCTAAGGTCATCACTGTGAACACAAGGCAATGTTTGAACAAAGGAGAGGCTAAAAACATTACCAAATGACATGGCATTTGTAGTTTTCATTTATGCCAGTTTATGGCTGTGTTTTAATGAAACGTGTGTACTTTTAGTTTGATTTAGTGACAATTCAGCAGCTCAAGTGTTTAGTTGATGTAAGTATTGGAAGTGATAATATCCTCGAAGAGATACCAGGTGATAATGCTGTCATTATCTCATTAAGTCTCATCCCTGTGTGTGGCGCAGGAGAAAAGGGACAGACGAGGATTCAGTGTGTGGATATTTTTCTTGTTTCGACTGTCATTTCCCACTGCTACTGGAAAGCTTGTGTGGGAGACAAGAATGTCTAAAAGACAAAGAGCCATTGCTCAATTTTTTCTGCAATTTCTAAACAATGGAGCTTTCAGCGTTCTTGTCTGTAAGTGAGTGGCGGGGGATGCATGTGGGTGGATTTGTCCGCAAAAGTGCACACAGTCAGTTTTAACACATATGACATCATAGGATATAGAGGGCCAACAGTCAGAGCCAAGGCCTTAGCAGGTGTTCGTGTTAGTTCAGTGTACATGGCACGTGCCAGTGTGTGCGCTCCTATGCATATGTTGGTTTGCATCCGTTTTTGTGTGAAAATGACGCCTGGGGTTGAGGGACCAACGGACCTTATACCGCTGTGAGTGTTAGTGGTCAAGGACACAGAGTTCTCGAGGTCCTGTGTCTTCTCCATCTGTCTGTTTGCTCTCTAGTGCAGCCCATGTTGTTTTGTGCCTCTGGTACTCTCTTCACTCTGTATGCAGAAAATATTCCACAGCTACTGAGGTGTGGTTAAGAGTATAAAAATCAGCTTAAACCTCCTCTGCTCATCAGAGTTGAACCTATCATATAAAAAGGAAAAGAAAAGACTTTCCATGAGACTTGCATATATTTTATTAGCTTTTATAGCTTTCCCTTTCTTCCTCAGAGCTATGGCTTCAGCCTTATTTACCATTGTTGATGTTGGCTTTGTAGTCTAGAGAGCCTATTTGTCTTAATTATTTTTTATTGACCACTGCAAGGAAAAAAGCTCATCATACACTTTTTTGCCTATAAGGTTTCTCCCTCTTTGTTGTTGAGAGTTTAGTACACTCACACACACTGAATAAATATACTGTATGAATGAAGGCATCCTCCCTGCTGGCCAATAATACATCCTGTAGTTGGTCCATCCATGGCCATATCTGACTCAAGTGCTCTGAAACAGACAACAAGGCCAGAGAAGGTCTGGGACTGGGGCCAGCAGCATTCACCCAGACACAGCAAGCCATCAGGGAGTTTCCAAATCACCTCCCTGCCTTTCCCCTCTTCTCTTTTAGTGAACAACATAAAGAATTATTTTTATTGCCTCTAGATTGAAGGAATTATGCTAGATGCTATAATGATAATTATAGAAAGAAATGTTAACTTTAACATTTTAACTTTAGTGCCACAAATGATACAAAGGGAACAATGGTTTATTGATGTATTCTAACAGTGTCTGTGGCACTCTGCATGAATTTACAATGTGACATTAAATGGTGTTAAAGGCGTCACATCAAACTCATGAACTGATGTTTCCACAATCTTTCTTAAAGAGCTGCAATTTTTAAAAGCAAAGTCAAATCTGGTGCATTTATGCAGGATAACGACTTCCTCTTTAGCAGGAAGTGATGCCATTGGACTGGGAAGTGAAGTAGGAAGTGATGCCATTGGACTAGGAAGTTCAGGAAGTGATGCCATTGGACTAGGAAATGAAATAATCGGATATCCCTATTGCGTCCATGTGAACGGATGATTACATTGACTGTTGCCTGGCACTATGAGTCAGGAGTGATGCCACCGGGGGGTTTTTGGAAGATCAAGTGGTTGACAATAATGGCTGTTTTGTGTGTTTGCACGTTCCAGTTATTTTTGTCTCTTGCTTTTCCAGGTTTACATCATCAAAGTGTCCTGGAGCGATGGCAGTACGGAAATCATTTACAGACGCTACAGCAAGTTCTTCGACCTGCAGGTGAGCAAGTGTGTGCATGTGTAATTGTGTGTTAGTGTGTCTTGGTATGTGATTGTCTCATTATACTTTATTCACATGTGCAGTTGTTTTAGGGGGGCAAGTAGTGTGGTAGGTTTTAACCTTTCTACCAATGAGGAGTAGCATGGGTCAGGAAGTGAATGGAAGCACTCTCTCCATACAGCACTGTGCTCCAGTAGACCTAGTGCTTGTAGCCAGTCTCTCCCTGCTCCACCCATATGACACTGGTAATTATATTGTGCGAGAGAAGTCGGAAAATGTCCCAATGAGGTTAATAGAGGACAATGATGAATGCGATGACCGCACTGATGACCACAGAAATGTCTGAATCATTCTGGAACGTCACACTGGCAGTGTGTGTTGCACAAGGAGGGAATCTCGTTAGTATCCTAGTAATGGATCTAGGGCCCTGGCCACATCTGAGCTTAGAGAGCATGGACTCCAGGAAACCCAGAATGGCAACCGCTTTTAATGAGCACATAGTCGATTTCGGCGAAGTATACTGTCAGCCCTAATTGGATTAAATTCCTTTTAATTGATTAGGATGGTCAAAGCATGAGAAATGAAATAAAGAATTATAATGCTTCACAGAGGTTTTTCTGAGCCTGCAAATGTAATGTTAACCAGAAGAATGCAAACTCTTTCAGTACTAATTTCATTAGATTGACTTCATATCACACTCATAATTGTTTTCTAATTGTAGCACCTTTCTGTAGTAGTGGCCATGCCACAGGAAAATTGCACGTACAGCTATGAATAGTAATGTTTGTAGTGTAATGAACGCAGATTGGCTTAAAACATAGAGTAAGAGCTGGTGTCTGCTCTTTACTGATAATATTTAAAGAGGTAGTAAACCATCTGTGCTCACTGTTGTTGAACTATTGTCAGTCCGAAAGAACAGCAGAAACAGTTAAAGGACTTGTTTCCACCTGCAGAAACTCCAGACTCTATCCCTCATTCTCATTAGTTACGATGTGGTATATTGATATAAAGTATAAAGTTTTCATTAAAGATATAAGAAAGATTGGTAATCTAAAAGTGTACCTTATATCAGTGCTAAAAATGAGCCAACATTGCTACTTAGGCCTGTCTAAGATAGTCTAAAATCAAAAACATTTCTCTTGTTTCTTGCTTGTTTGTGTGTGTGTGTCTGGATTCATGATTTAAAACTGATTTAAGCTTCTGGACTTTTGGACTAGAATTTAGGCGGAATGGTTGCTTTATCATTTGTCATTGGCTTCTGTAGCTATTGTTATCGTATTACATATATCAAATTCAGACTACTTATTTCTGTTTTGAAAACTGAAATTAACTAAATTATGGTTGGTGAGAGATTCCAAAAGTCTGTGCTCCAGTAAATTTGGTTTTATCATTCAGCTGTGGCACTTCTTTGCTTTTGATGTTTTTGGCTCAAGAATAAGGCTTTAGCCTAAGTGAGAGAAGGAGAATGGGAGACCTTCAAATATCAATGAGAGAGGAGCGTTCTTTTCTATAAATGATGGAAAGTGAGATTTGAAAGCCAGACATCTTAGCAGCACATTAATTAATGACTGTAAATATTGTCATCTGTGTGCTTGGAAGCACAAAATCTCTCCTGTTGCTCTTATAAAACATCTACACATTAATAAAACACTCAACTGTCACCATTTTTAACAATATCATTCCATGCTTGTTTCTTGCATACCTTAGCATATTCCAAGCACAAATTACTGGTTACATCACTGACCTACAGTATCAGATCAATGGCACTGGCTCACGTGAGCATGTATGAGATATTTTCAGCAGGGGCATTCCCCGCTGGTGTTTACCCCTGCCTTGCCATTCAGCTGCTTCATACTGTGTTGACAGCCTGTGGGTGGGCCCTCACTGGTAAGGGAGTTGTAGATAAACTCAGCTGGAGAGATTACAAGCCAATCTCTTATCTGGTGTTAGGTCTGGCATTGATGCATTATAAGCCACCTTAAGGCTATGGTATTTCTCACAGAAAAGTGTCAAGTTTGAATGCTGAAAATCTCATCAGCCCTACTATGATAAAGGAAGTATATGAGTTTTCTGTGGCAGCATTGTTTGTAGAATTTATCTGAATTAGTTTTTTGTAATATCTTTTAAGAGGTTATTTTATTATTTTAACCTGTGGACTATGATGAGGAATAAGTCAGTGGTTTGACAACATTGGGTGTCATCCCAGGTGCCCGGACAGGATAGTGACATGAAGCTGAGTCATTCAACTCTCCTCCTTACCATTTCTTCACTCTCTTTCATCTTATCCTGCCCTTTTCCCGTCCGCCTTGGTCATCTCATTTCTGTGGCTTGATGCTGTTGCCTTGTTGTTTGATTTAAGAGGGGTTTATGTGCATAAAAAAGATGATGCAGTAAAAGAAAATCACACATGAAGTGTCCCTGGCCATTCTAAAGCCTCAGAGCCAGACAGGAAGTGTTACTCATCACATCCCGTTAACACAGCTGGCCAAAGCTGCGGATGTCTTAGTTCAACCAGGGCAACATGTGCTTTTTGTGTAATCGCTGACCACAGACCGTGTTTACTCACTCAGTCTGACTTCAGTATCATTTCTACATTTATGAAGCAAATTTGTATTCTGCCAGACATACCACGTGTTTTATATAACAGATAAAATCCAGACCATGTTGTGTTGAGCAGACACTAATCTTGATGACAAGCAGAAAAACACACGCAGGGTATCATTAGATAATTATAGTCTTAATACTAATTTGCATTCCTTCATCGTTTTAGAGTTCTGATGTACTAACTCACCCAGTTATGATTCTCCTGCCAGATTGTTTGACTGTTAATGAAGGTGATAAACAAGTATAGTATAGAATTAACTCCACCACATCAAACGCACAGTCTGCTTTACAACACGGTTGGTATCATGGCTCAAACATCTCCCTAATTATCAATATCTT
The DNA here is from genome assembly GCA_946959425.1 of Argyrosomus regius. Taxonomy (NCBI): domain Eukaryota; kingdom Metazoa; phylum Chordata; class Actinopteri; family Sciaenidae; genus Argyrosomus; species Argyrosomus regius. The sequence continues at coordinate 19,283,913 of OX336896.1, read as the reverse complement.
GCATGTCTGGCAGCATTCACTTCCTGAGAGTACTTGACCAAGAGCCAGACGCTTTTCTCACTCTAGATATTTCTGCTACTTCTCACTTACCTTTTTCCTGCAGCACCTTCAGCCAGAGCCTCTATGTAGCTGTTACCTCTAAATAGCATCAGGGAGTTAAGTATTAATATCTGCATACTGGTGAAGGTCTCCATGGTGAGACAGAATTATTGCCTGCACTTATGCATAAATGCATGTGATGTAAAGTATGTGTTTCGTCTTGAGAGCTGTTGAATACTGGAATGGAATGAACTGAGCAGTTTGTATTTTAACATCAAACCTGTGGGGTTTCCCCCCTCTGTTTCAGTGTGCTCAACAAAAATAGACTGATCTGTTGCTTCAGACAGATGGAAAGTGCTGAGATTTTTAGCCATGGGGTCATCCTAGTTGCTTTGCAACTTTATTTCCATGTCACTAAGAACTGTTTCCATGCTGCACACGTGTCCACCCGACTTCACAAGCTTAGTCTTCCAGCATTTCCAGTAGCTTCGGATACAGGATACACTTTTACTTTAAAGCTGTCGGAAAAAAAAAAATCCCAACTCATCGCTGCTTGCTTATTCAGAGTTGCACAGCTGTCATATTTTCCATCAGCAGTAATCAAGTAACAAAACTTTTTAAAGGCGGGCAGTTTATTTTACTTAGAGCTGCCTGCAACAATGTGCTCATTTCCTTCTTGTGCACAGTAACTTTGGGCATTTTCACAATAAAATGCAATGTATCTATCCTTAAGCAGCGCAGTTTGTTCCTGGAATAATAATAACCCAAGACATGTGTTTTTGTTTAGGGAATTCTGAAAAATGGGTACACTGAAGTTCTGTTAGCATTGTCTGCGTTAGGGATCTAGATGGTGTGGACTAAGATGAACGTGTAAATTAATCTTTTATTGAATAATTTATATATATAATAAGTATTTCATTGAAATTGTCTTTGATAGTTGAAAATGAACTGAGACTGTGTTCCTTATGAGTCAATGAAATTGATAGAAAAACCAAACTTCTGAAACTATCATCATCATAGCACTTGTTTTTAAATGTCCTTATTCATATGCATTTGTTTATGACTGCTGGGGATGGTAGGTTTCTATGTAGCAGGCTCACAGAAAGCCAAGTGTGAAACAGGAACAGGAGCTTTGCCTTGATTTTTCACTGTCTGGCTCCTTAACCATTTGCTGTCCCATCTTGATTGGGATTATTGGTCAGCATGATTTGCATATGTATGTCAAATGACATACACATCCTTTGTTCCTATCCTAGCCTTGATTGGAAGTAGTTATATTTTAGGAAAATGGCTCATTGTTGCTGACTGTTTGAGAGACGACAGGCACAAATAAACCCACTTGCTATTCTCATCACACGCATGTTTCCACTTTAAGTGGCAAGAAACCAAACAGAAACTAAATGAGCCTCCATCTGCTACAGCTATACGATACCATAAGTAGAGATTGGAAAGTTGTGTTTCACATCTTGTGATTGACTGGGGACCTGTCTGAGGTGTACCCCGCTGCTTGTCAAATGCATGCTGGGATAGGCTCCAGATCCGGTGACCAAGAATAGAATAAGTAGGTATAGAAAATCAATGCATGAATGGAAATTGTGCCATAGCAACAAAGAGGTAAAAGGTGGGGAGGTACGGAGGCAGTATATGACTCCAGAGAGATAAGGAGTCCAAAATGTGTGATTAAACCTCGACTTTTGAGTAAAAAGACTAACTCCTGTAACTTAGGGGTTAAAGCAGATAGCATTTAAGAAGCCCAAGTTACATGGGAAGGCTTCAACCAAACAATACATTTAAATATACTTTTCACCAGTTTCTATCATCAGGTTAGGGTTAGGTACAGTAATATGTAGTGTGGTGATAGATTTTCTGAGTTGGTCTGCGATTCAGATGTTCAGTTTAGTGTGTCCGTATCCCATCAACAGATTTACCTCAGTACACAACAATATACTTTACATCAATACATCAATTACATTTATCAGGATAGAAGATTTTATAGACATTGCCCACCCCTATCAAGTGATCAGGGAGGACATCGTCAAATTAAGGATCCAGGGTCAAGTATCTTTTTTATTTATTTAAGTGTACTTGAGCCATAACCAGACCCTTGAGTGCAGTTGTTAAACTAACCCTCTGCTTTGACCTCTCTGGAGGTTGATATATGAAAAGAGAATGGTCCTAAAGGGAATAACTAAAAGTAAAATGACCTACAGTATATATCTACCATAAAGATTGAACACTCTAAGTGCCAATATCATCTCTGAGTCCTCTTGGTGTTTTCTATAGCATATAGTATGCTAACTAGGCAATGAGTATTAATAAAAGTAAGAGAACCTGTCTGTTAAAACAGGGGCACATATTAAAGAAAATAAATCCATCCATCCATTATCTGTATCTGCTTACTCTCTGCTGGGTTGTGAGGGGTAGGAAAACAGGGAAAGTAGTACAAATCAAATACCGTTATTTCTGTGTCATATTTTGTCTAATTCTTTTTTTGAAATTCAATAAAGAGCAATGCTCAGAATATAGCCATTCAATCAAGTTAACCTACCAGTTATTTCCAAAGCTACCACAGTTGATTAAGTGGAGTGCAGGATGATTTCTTTGTTGTCACTGCTTCATAAGTGGACTAAGAGCTCAGCCTTTCAAAAAATGTGGGGAGTTTCGGTATCAGTATTGTTCTCTGCAAAGGCTTCAAAATGACCTCAGGCATGAATGTACTGTAGTGGACCTAGTAAAAGAATCAGAGGTCTACTGTAATAGACATGTTCTAAAGAGAGCAGCCATTGTTCTACAGTCTCATTTTATACTCCCATTGAAGAGAGTCTTGGGCGTCTCAGATCTTCTTTATTAGGCCTTTATTTGAAGGCTGATGGTGTGATTAAAGCGGATATAGACTAGACAAATTATAGCCCCTTGGAAGATTACGTATTTGAATCAGCAAAAACTTGGTAAATGAACTAACAGTGTTTGAAAGTTTATGGCACTACTGGGCCTATGAACAGAGTAGAATGTGACAATGGAAATGTTTGTTCTTCCTTAAATCCCTGCACTGATTGTTGGTCTACATGAAACAATCATTGACTCAACAGTTTTTTTTTTATTATTATTATTTATTAGTGGTTTAGCGTATTCACTCAGTCCATTATTCAATTTCCCTGGTACATTAAAGCTTTACTGAATTTTGCCTTTTTATTGCAGGAAGTCTAGATATCTTCCAAACATTGTTAGCAGTATCTCTTCATTAGCTTTTGGTGAATGAGTCCATGAGTGGTAATTTCAAGTAAATAAGTTGTGAAAAAATGCAGTTTACAGTTTGAATTTAACTGAAATGATCATTTTTGTGAAACTATTGTTTAATGTGTGATGTCCACAAATTACTCATGATGTCTGTCATTATACAATCTATATAGTACTAATGTGGCATGCATGTGGATATGATTTAAAACATACGTCAGAATAGCCTTGGAAAGTCATATGGAGCTTGACTGGTGGCCTCCTTGGCCCGTCATCCTTCTGCCTGTAGAGCATGAATATTTGATGGTATGTGCATGATGTAACTGGTATTTTGAAGAGACATCTTTACTCTCTCCAGATGCCTTTTCTTGTTTGAGTGGCTCTGATTACAGAGTAGATACAAGGTTTGGAGTAGACACAGAGACTGGGTGTGTCTGCGCTCACAGCCAGACACATGGGAACAATTACAGTGTGTGGGGCATTGGCTCTTCTGTGTTTGTCTCTCTCTCAGTCTGCCTGTCTCTTTGAAATACTGTCTCTCTTAAGGTGGTACTGTGTCATCGGTGAATCATATAACTCTGAAGCCAAGCAGATTGCTTCTTTGCAAGTTCAGTGCTTTGTTTTGTCATTTTCTGAATTCCTTCTGTGCCTTCTCCTGTATGCAAGACTACAGTACACTGACCCACCTCTTTCCATTTCTTGATTTTTGTAGCCAAAAGTCTTTTTTTTTTGTTTTGACAGGGTATATTCTGGTTTTAGATTTGCAAAGTTTTAACGTCCATATATGGCTTCATATTCAAGCGTAAAAACCTGATCTTTGTCCTCATATGATACATTATAAAACATAAGATACACACAATCATATATACATCAATAAATAATTTGTTTCAAGATTCCAAAGCAGAGTGAGTGTCTCTTTTTTCTTGGCACACTTGAAGATTTGAGGCTTGAGGAGGTCCTTAGAGGGTCTAAAGATTAGCTTAAAATGACATTATAGAACTTCCTTGTATTTGAAATAAGGCTTTTGTGCCAAGTAGTCAAACTGAAACAAATGTACATTTAAAAGCACAGGATGTGAGCAAGAGAAAGTGAAGCAGATAAAACGAAGGTCTGTCTGTACAGCTGAAGATATGTCGACACTCATTCACCTGTAAAACATAGGCTTATGTCCTCAGTTATGTTTGAACTGTATATTATGTTTCTACCTTTTTTTTCTGACTGGTGCTTTTCCATCCAGATGCCTGCAGCAATCCAGGAGCTGTCAGACTTTTGGCTCTGGTGGCGCTGTTTCGATTTCACACTACAGTTATATTTAACTCAGAAGCTTTTTTCACTAAAATACCTATTTTTATTGTGGGTGTTTTATACATGGTTGACATATAATGTAGTTTTGCATTTTAGCCTTAACCAGTCTATCTATTATTGTGGCTGTCTTGGTTTTGGATCGCTGTGGCAAGAGGACAAACTGTGGAAAGGTTATTTCATCTGTGTATGCCTCAAAATAGAAAAGTATCAAGCTATCTACTTAAGTGATTTAAAGCATTATGCCACTCATTGTTTTATGGCAACAACACCTCTTTGGCACCTGACTGAGGCAGGCCATAGAAAGTAATAGAAAATACTATTTGGCACAGGTCTCTGCTTTTCCCATAACCTCTCCATCACCTGACCTCATATTACACCCCCCCCGTCTCTCTCTGTTAGTTTTGGCTCAATCCAAGTTATTATTTCTTTCAAATTTACCACATAACAACTTTACTTACTTTACTTAACTGAATTTATATTGTTAGAAAACAAACTCATTTTGAAAACTACACGATTACACTGGAGAAAATACAGCATATGTCGAACATAGCAAAATAACATTTAGCAGCAGTATCAGGGCAATATTGCTTCACAGAACTCTCTTCGACACACACATCCTCCACCCAGTGACGTACATGCTTCATGCTTCATGACCCACACATGGAAAATTAGGGAGTTGCCTCTGAGGAGGGAGATATAACAGTTTATGTTCAAAGTATATTTTGTAATAAACTATGAATGTTTAGTGTCAGTTATGTTTTGTGTTGACGGCAAGCTGGATGCTTTTCAATGTCAAATATGTGATGAGTTGTATCACCAAACTAAATACAAAATCTGCTTTACAGAACAGATGAAAAGTCTATTTTTGTTGGATGATCTAAAGCCGAGAAAAGACAAATTACATGTGCATACTGTAGAAACATCTGAAATGTATCCACTGAGGGTAGACGTACCCAGACATTCCTGTTTGCCAGTGTTGCATATTCTAGAAATGAGTCTCTCAGGGCAGTGAAGGTACAGAGCTACTTAACGGTGAGAGGAATGAAAAACATCCCTGTTTAGATATTTGGCAAGCCAGTTTGTTTTGACCTTCAAATGCCTCTATTGAGCCCAGCCTTGATAGATGTATCACTTTATCAGGTTGACAATGAACAGAACACGGTCAGAATAATGTTATTAATCGTATTATGTGATAGCCCTGTCCCTGATTTCTGTTAAAGCTTAACTAACTCCAAGTCTACAATTTGGACACTTTGCCATATGTCACTCATCTGCTAGTAATAACAACATTGTGTGTCAACAATAGGTAATCCAACCCAGTACTCTGTGTTGATGTTTCAGATCAGAAGAATTATCTCAAACATGAGAGAATGAGAACTCATTGCTCCTCTATTGCTGGATAGTCAGTATTTTTTTTTTTAAATGTGCACAATGCTATGTCTGGCAGTTCTGACAGTGGATTAAAGTATCAGTAACAGAATGTCCTGATGTTCTGATTTCATTAATACAGCATTCAGCTGAGTGGAGAAAATTTAACAGTGAACCCCCCTGATGGTGTCTTTCAGAGCCTTTCCTTTGGCTCATAGTTTGACCATGTAAACTGAAAACAGTGATTGGCTATTACTTCAAGAAACGGTGTATTCCTTTATACCAATCAACCAAACTTTGGCTGGTTCTGCAGAGCCAAGAAGCATTTACTTCTCCACGTAACCCCTGTAGTCAAATAAAGTCTTTGGAATGTAAAGGTCTTCTCTTATTTTTTTGAAGCATTGGATTCAGTAATTTGTGTTTAGTATCAAAAAAACTTCCAAACACTCCTCTCAAACTTTTAATTGAGTATTTTTATTCCCAACCATAAGTCTTTTGGTTAAAGGTTTTATGTGGTTTTACTTCAAGCACCATACAAGAATCCATAAGTGAAGTGCAATGTGCAAATCCACTGTCAAAAGTGTATAAGAAAAAGAGAGGGTGCACTTGGTAAATATGGCCAGGTGTCATTTTATTATCCTCAACTGCAAGGAGAATGGAAGACACACATGCACAAGCACAAATATGTGTTTATATATACAGAATATAGAATCACCATACATGTGTAAGCACAAATGATGATGATATAGCTCATTGTGACATATTGAGAAATGCAAAACGTGTTGAAGTATAACCTAAAGACTAAATCAAGAGCCAAGAGAAACGATATAACAGATATAAGGTACAACCTCTCTCTGGCCATTAAAAATTATGGAAACACAAATGTTCCACTATGTCATCGGTGCCTTGCTGCTAACAGCCCCTTCGCTGCAGCAGCATATGAAGTAGAGGGAGAGGAAAAACCATACCATCTGCTCAGGACATTCCTAATCATTGGCAGGCCTTACTTTATTGGCCGAATTCCTTGTAGGAACTGCTGATTTGTAAAAATGTGAACCCTTCCTCTCCAGCCTCAGCTATCCTGTTGTGTGTAATTTGAAGTGTATGTTTATGTGTTTGTGTATGGGAGACTGTAAATGCTTTGTGTGCTAATACGTTTTAATTGATTGTGGTTTTCCAGATGGAATTGCTGGATAAATTCCCAGTGGAAGGAGGCCAGAAAGACCCTAAGCGCAGGATCATTCCATTCCTACCAGGTAAGAGTTAAGCCCACAGTATCCCCCAAGGTGCTTTCACACATATACACACACTGTGGTTTATTTGGAATGAATATAGGAAGAACTATTGTGATCTTCAATTGAGTAATGCCAAGAAAAATGCCAAACATTAGCTGGTTCCAGCTTCTGAGAAGCGAACCGAAGAGGTCATCTTTGGAGATAAAATTGTGATGAGTGTTTTTCATTATTTTCTGAAATTTATAGCCTAAAAGGGAAATCAACTAATCTAAAAAATGCAAATGAAAATAACTGTTAGTGGCAGCCCTATTTATGATAAGATGCTGCCAAAACATAACAATGCACAATGAACAGTGAACTCACTGGTTATCACTTTAATCACTGTGTCTCCCCCTCGCTCTTGTCGTGTCTTCGTCTCATTACTGTTCCCTTTTGACTTCTCCATTAGAAACATTTGTACGCATTGGGTTAAAATGTGGACAACAGTGACACAGTGATAGGCTGTGAATGAACTGGCTGAAGGCATAATATTTTGCACACAAAGGAACCAACCAGAACAATCTGCTGCAACCATAATTGGTCATAACCACACAGTTTCTGAGAAGGGATAGGTTTTTCCATCTGCTTTTTAAACATTCTGCTGACTCAGCTGATCTCTAAGCATATAGTCCATAGACATATTAAACAATTATATAGATTAGCGTTTGAGCCTTGAGGTGAAACATGAAATATTTGTCATTTTGACATAAGAATAATCTACATGTGATCATAAAATTCAATGGTTACAGAGCATAACATTCATTATGAGCTGTTTTCTTGGCTTAGCTGTACCATTGTCCTGGCTGAATCATCATCTTGTGTAAAAACTAACTGGCCAAAATGATGCTTTCTTCTTTTTTGTTTCCATTACTTTCCTAACAAGTACAAGTGGCAATGAAGTTTGTTTGGAATAAGGGCTTTGGGTGTGCTCGACTAACTTTTGAAATAGTTTGAGATTTAGATCCCTACTGAAAGTAATCCTTTATGAGAGTTTGGAAGAAAGCCTCACCCAAAAACCCCACCCACATCTCTCCTACCAGGCTTGGGACGAGTGGGGGATAGGATTTTTTTTTTTTTTCTTTCGTGGCCTTGCAGGTCTGGAACTCATTGAGAGAATACACACACACACACACACAGACATACTTGAGCTGTTTGATGAACTCTTGAGTAGGAGGAGGGGAAGGGGGAAGAGACATAGAAAAACACTGCTTTTCATTCTATGACCACGGATACTATTACAAATTCACATCTATATTAAACTCTGCCTACTTCCTTCCTGTTTTTACTGTTTTACCCTGAAATTCTATATTTTCTCTTCAAAAATGTCTCCCTACTTCCCATGAAGGGTCTTCACTTTCTCTTCCTGTCTTCAACTGAAGATCTCATTGTTGGTAGAGGCTTTCACTCCTTTTGGTTTCTGTGGAAGAAAATGACCATTTAAATGCACCAAAGGAAGTCACTAAATCCCAAACAGCTTCTGTGGGATCATTTGCTTTTGTGGCACAATGTTGCTGACAAACATTGTTTATGCTCAGTGCCTGCATAAATTGAGGTTGAAGAGAATGACCGTTACTTGTCTTAGATCCCTGGTTCCCTGGTCAGGTCATACTCCTCTTTGAGAAGGATTCTAACATTTGAATTTTCTTGAAAGCCAAGAAAAAAACTTCAGTCTGGACTGGAGGCTGAGTCCAACATAACAAGACACGGAAGTGGTTTGCCCTTCGCAGTTGGGTTTTTTCAAGGCCTCAAGCGCTGTTTTTACTTATTTGGTATCTCCACATCAGCAAAGTGGCTTGTCTGCATGTTTGGATAGTGCAGAATTTCTGCTGCTTCTTGCTACACACCAAAAACTTGACTTCTGAATTTTGAGTCCGTTCTTTAATTTCCATAAAATCCCAAACTTGCTCATTTAAACCCAACTCTTAATAATTATCATCATTTCCACACAAGTGGTTGACTTTGTTGTTATCTCAAAATTCTATGGTATGTACAGAGTATCCGTATGCCATCTGTCGTCTGAATACCTCTCACGATGCTAAATTCCTAGGCTCATGCATGACATTTAGATAAAAGTGATGAATTCGATCTGTTCGCTCTAGAGCTCTGAGTGTTGCTCCTCAAGGCAGTGTAAGCAGGTCAGCCTTTGAAAAAGAGCTGATATGCTCTTGAAGAATTATCTAAAGTTGGGATTGTTAAACTACGAGTCAAAAGCCAAGATGGAATGTGGGTCTGTTTCTTTAGGGCCCCAACATGATAAAAGAGGTGATATTCTTTCATGAACTTGGATCTCAGAAGTAGAATATTAATTTGTAATTTGGGTTGACTTTTTCCCCACCTTTTCCTCTTTATGATAGATATACAGTACATACTTTTTTTAGCTAGTCTGTTTGGCTGGGGATCTCTTTTGCCTTGAGGCACATTATGTTGGACAGGTCAAAAATGTTTCCGTGGATCTGAATAACACACACCCCCAGTTGGTCCTCCGGTTGGTGAAGGACAGAAAAACAGAAACTTTCTGGTTACAGTGGTTACTTATATCATATTCCTACCACGTTCATGTCTTGTCTGCTTGAATGTGGTGTACAAGTAACAAACTGGTCCTTACCCAAGAACAGATTAATTACAACTCACACATCTCATTCTTTCACACTTAGAAGCTCCAGTGATAAATAGAGCCTTTTGAGATGAGCCCGAGTCACGTCTCAAGGCCTGAGTCAAATATCAACTACTGTAGTAGCAAGTCTCAGGTCAAGTCACATATGTTGTCTCATAATACTTGAGAGTTGACTTGAGACTTGTTATTACAAGACCTGAGAAGTGGCTTAAGACTTGGTGTTACAAACCTAATAGCTGTCAAATCTCATGTTTTTTATTGTAAATTTTGTAATACTGTGAGTGTTGTAATAGGTTCAAGTTAAGTGTCAAGTCATTCGAGACAAGTCCAAGTCAAGTCAAAGCTTAAGCAAATTGCAAGTTAACTGCAAGTGTTTCATGTCTCTGAATGCTACCCATAGAATTTAAGGTTTTAAACTTTTTCTTTTCAAAACTGTGCCAACAATACAGTTTTTTTAATAGCTGAGGGAAAGTCCTTTCACTGCATAGGTCTGATAATGAAAAATATAAGGTCCAGTGTGTAGGATTTAATGATATTTTGCAGTGTAGTTGCAGATTGCAAAACCCTCCACATGCCTCCTTTTCCAAGCGTGAAGGAAAAACTACAGTGGCTGTGAAATGTGCAAAAGGCCCTTTTTAGAGCCAGTATTTGGTTTGTCCATTCTAGGCTGCTGTAGAAACATGGCAGACTCCATGGAAGAGGAGCTACAAGATCTGTAGATGTAAAAGGCTCATTCTAAGGTAACAAAAACATAATGACTTGAGGCCCCTAATTGCTCTTATTTTTTACATTTCTTCTGGATCCTGAAGGTCAAAATTTTAAACTTGAATATTTCTGTTTTTAAGTGAAGTCTGTAGAGAATGAAACATGGGAGCTGTCAAGTCTACAGTAGTTGTGACTTCAGTCTGAACAGAGTCCATGTTTTCAGTCTATGGCTTTAGTGTTATGTAAAGGTTTTAGTTTCTCAAAATCCATTTAAAGAGCTAAATTAGGGTAAAAAAAAACCCAGGAGGAATTCATGTGTGGTGAGCCCAGTGATTAAGAGGTGACTGCTGAGAACAGCTTTCTGTGTGTGAAGTGTGTAACAACGACCCTCTTTGTGTTCCCATCTCTGTCTCTTCCCTCCATTTACCTCACTCTACCCAACAAACAAAAGTTGTTTGATACCCTTGGTCAATGCTTGCTCTGAGATTTGCCATAAAGCCTATACCCTGCCTCAGCCAGCAAGCGGCTTTACTTCCCTCCCTCCTCCCTCTCCCAAACAAGCCTTTTTCTCGTCTGCACCCATGAGCTGCCGTGCATACAGAGTGGGCAGTGTTGAGTCAGTGCTTCTCTCCTGACCCCTGAGAGCTTTGGAAAACCGTCAAGAAAGCTTTCTGTTTGAGGAGTGACGAGGGGAGGAGAGGAAGAAAGAGACAGAAAGAGAGAGAGGGAGGAGGAGGGGATGTACCTAAAGCGTCCAGGGGTTGACTTTCAAATCTCTTCAGTTTTCTTGAGTTGTCCAGACAGTGTCCTTTCAGCTGCTCTGGCAAGATGTTGCCAACGCCTTTTTATAGATTTTGAATTTCTTCTTTCATTTTTCATCTAGTTAATCTCCTCTTTAATAATCTCCCTCGTGTAGTACTATACTATTCTCCTCAGCACTATTGTGGTGGGAAATTAAGCTGGTCAGATCTTGCACATTTTATATCTCCTTCCTTCATTATTCTTTGATGTACACTATGTAAAATAGTCAAGAATATATAGTCTACAGCTATGCCATCGTTCCAAATTGCAATGTTCAGTTTTAACGGCTATCTCGCTGAACTGCTGCACCTTGCACACCTGTAGTGTCCATGCATCTCTGCTGCTGCACTTTTAACTTATAACTTAAATGCAGCTACAGGAGGTGTTGAGTTAGAAAAGAGATGACATATTCTACAGATATAGCCGTTGAACCAGATCATTAACACCATCTTACTGTTTGCGTCATATGGAAAAAAAAAAATTGGTGATACCCCTGCTCTCTAGTGAAGCGTTGCTGCAGCCGTGTGTGTGAATGAATGTTGAATGAACGTGCAAAACCAATACAGTAGTTGTTAAGATATTTACTCTGGCATGGCTAATGAAAATACAAGCTCCAAAACAAAATCTTCAAGAACAGGAGCAACAGAAACAGCCGTTATTTTGAAGGTCCAACTTTTCCCACAGGATTGACTTGCCTATTCATAATATTAACTCAGATAAGCAACCAGCTAGTATTTGCTTCAGGGTTATAATAATCTCAATCAGGTTTTTACAATTTTACAATCTAGCTCTTTGATACTCTAAGCGAGGTGTATTAATATGATTTTCTGTGTCTTGTTTTTTTCACACACCTGAGTCAACTATTAGGTTGTGGTCAATGGACACCACAGAGGCGTAGTATTTTGTGGGTTGTTGGTAGTTGTGGTTATTGTTGGAAACGTGTGAGATCTGAGGTCTTTCAAGGAAGTCGCCACACATCTATCCACTCAGCAGTCTATGCCTCTTTACAAATTCTGTCTTTCCATTCATGAATATTTGTTTTCTTTAGTCTTGATTCACACGACAGGCAGTAACACATGAGCATAAATATTCATAGTCAGACACTGTGATGATCACAGACAGTCCGGTGTGCCTGTGTCATCATTTTTTTTTTTCATCAATATGTCATTGACTCACTCATGCACTCAAATAAACAAAACAAACATTTGTGGTTTTGAGCTGTATCGGTCAAGGAAGCACATCATTTTGTGTAAAAAGGGAATGAAGATCTGGGCTGGGGGGTGGGGGGTTGACTGCTCAGCAGCAATCTCCTGTGAGATAGATTCATGTTTCAGCAGGTCTGCTTTAGAAACAAAATACCATAACTCTTTGATGGTGGTGATACAGTAACTCAAAACATGTCCCTTTTTTGTGTTCAGGATCTTGTTTCTGCCTTGACTTCGTGCCCAGTTTATATGTTTGCATTAGAGCTCTCTCCGTGAATTTATTGGAGAAACATCAGCAGCTAAAATGAGAAGAAAATAAATGCTGCCTCTGAAATTTCCTGCATACCATCAAGTTAGAAGAGTGTTTTAAGAGGCCTATTTGTAGCCATTTGGTGTTATTGTTATGGCGACCCCGCTTGTCTGTGCCTGTGGTTATTTGTGCCTGGAGATAAGAGCTGTGGAGTAGCATTTAAGCTGCCATGCAGACATAATTTGCTTTCCCAAAATCATTTATTCATGACTTGGAAAGGCCAGCTATTCACCTAGCTCCTTACCCACCTCATTGTGCTGTCAGAGTTATTGATGATGTGACTGTATTGTGTCTGCATGCTAATTCGCAAACCATGTTTTGTTATAGCCACTGTGTCCTTATTGTCCTTGAGTGAACCCTTAACTTTTAATAGTTGCTCCTGACAAGAGCATCATCAAAATTAAAAAGCAATTAAGTGTTTTGTTTTTATTTGGTAGGATTGCTTTTATGTATGCACAGACAAATGCATTCCTATTATAAAGAATGATGATTGGAATATATTATGTACTGCTGTTTTGCTGTGGAATACTGGTAGCCTGATCTCTGTTCCTCATATATAGTGTTAGGTGTCATAGATAGGCATCTACATCTGATAAGTTGATGATATATTTGGCTTTTTCTGACTTCTAAGTCTGTTTTTCCTACTTTCTTACAGGAAAGATCCTGTTTAGGAGGAGCCATATCAGAGATGTGGCCATGAAAAGACTAAGACCCATCAACGAGTACTGCAGGGTGAGTACTGACCGATAGATTATTGTTTTTGTAGTCCATTAAAGTGCCACTTACCAGTGACGGTTTACATTTTCAGCACGAAGGACTAAAATCAAGGCAGAAAGTAGAGTGGTTCGGGGAAAAGAGAAACATCCCACCCACGTTGTGTCAACTTAGTCATGAACAGGAAAATGGAAAATAAACTTTTCATGCTTTCTATATATACATAAGCAACACTAGTCGCTGTTTCTTTCAGCACATTCGGGATTAAACTGAGCGACCCAACCCTCTAATTTCAGGGGAACTTCTTGTCAGTGTCGCAAATTTGAAAGCCTGTCAGATATTTGAGCTGTCAAACAGACACAGAAGTTATTAAAAAATCAAAGACGTTGGTTGTATTCATAAAAGTTAAACTCACAGCCACACTGCAAGATTTACACAACAACCAGATTTACAGGATTACATTGTTCTAGAACAGCTGAATGATGCCATTGTCCTTGCCTTCGAAATTGCCACTGTGTGGTTTGTGCCAACTCCCTGGTGCAAGCCTTTGCGACAGCAGGCATCCACCCTGCTGAGGTGTACTAAAAGCTCCCCAGGTGATCTGTAGCTGACTGTGACCTCCCTGCTGAAAGAGACAAACTAAAGGAGAATTTCTCTCAAGGGATCAATAGTCTATGAGCGGAAATCTGTTTCTGTGTCACTAAATATGAAGAAGATGTCATTGCCCCTCCCAAATGAACAATAACCCCCTCAAGATCCCTCTGGACAGGAGAATTTATGAATGTGTTTATGCTGTTAGGTTGATGTCAGTGGCAGAAGAAAGACAGAGTGAGCTCCACTTTTGAGCGTAGACGTGTTGATGTGTTTTACCATTTGAAATATTGCAGCTCTTTCCACTTAAAACAGAGATAATGTAAAACCTTTGCATTATTGGCTTTTTACCAAAGACATTAATCACTTGGCCTCAAGAATAGGGGAAAAAAAATGTAACTGAACCTTCGCAGGCTTCTCTGTAGCAGAACTGCAACCATAAAACTGCCAATAGCTAGCAACTAATTGCTACAATTTGACAGATATGTAACCACAACAACCTCAGTAAACACATCATGATTGATGTTTAGCTTCTTGGAAACAAAACAAAGCAATATATATGAAAAGAAATCATTTTTTCTAATTTAGGTTGCAAACTGTTTATTTGCAGTAACCAAGGAGTGAGCGTTACAACCAGAAGTTGTTACTTTTTATGATTCGATATCCACTATCTCGGCCACAGAGTCATACCAGGCAGGATGAGCTGTTGTTGTATCTCATGTTGTGGTGGTTACTATCAGCAGAGGGTCGTGCCAAAGGCAAAGAGCTTGCTGGTGCTGAGCTTGCTTCTGTCAGCACAGCCACAGCCCATAGGCTGTGTTTTTGTAAAATTTTACAGGCTGGCCTTAGGGCCTCAACCATACACACCTCCATCTGTCTCTCAGGGAGAGGAAATTTGAGGATGTTTTTACAAGTTAGTCCTGACTTGGCTCCTTGTATTTCCAACTGTATTATTGTATCATGGGATCACTTCTCTTCTCCATAAAGAGAGCCTCATTAAAACCATAACTGTACAAATTAGTTTCTGATATGGTGCTGATAGGCCTTTTGTCACTTCTTCCTTTCTGAATAAAAATAACAATTTGCAAGGCCTCAGGGTGAAGAGAAAGGTTTTATATAACAATGTTGAGGACTGGAGGGGTTGGTGACTGTACAGCTAGTCCAGCAAGTGTCGTCTGGGGTTAAAGGAATGTACAGCTGGTGTAGGCAACATCTTTAACTACTTATGTAAAAAAAATAAGAGTTTGGGGGAGGAATGGATGGAGTTGTTGGTTCGTGTCTATGGGCGTGGATGTTTATAGGAATAGCTGAGGCACGGCAGTGGTGTAGTCAAAGTGTTATTGTGGAAATGTCTGAAAAGTTCTAAAAAATTTATTTACCTGCTGAGGTTTGTTTAGATGTGGAGCTGAACGGGCTTTGGTCTACGACTATGATTTAGGGTTTAGGGCTGAAGGATGTTGGTATTTTCTTCAGTAAAATCATGAAAATATCAACATTTGTAAACCAGATTCATATTCATATTTTTACCTTATGAAGGTCTAACGTCATTAAAACATGAAAAACAACAAAATAAAATGACCCACATTGTGCAGGACATCTGATGTCTGAAAGCAGTAATTTATGAGGATAAAATGACTCAGAGTATGTGAGGACATTTTGTAGAGTGCATATGAGTACAAACAATCCAAGCCACAACTCGCCAGCTAGTGAGACAAATGCTATCTTACACATGAACATTCAACAACAACATTCTGCCCTGTGATAATTGCAGGTCTGATCTCAGAATGGAGGGTTGGCAGTGCATTCTGGGTATCACGGCAACTGGTGAAACAAATCTGAACTTGACTGTAAGCAAAAAAAAAAAATGCTGTTTTCATCCACCCCCGTACGCAGCGAGGTTGACAAGGTGAAACTTCATGTTTTTCTTGGGGAAGAGCTGAGTCAGCCCTTCTGTTGAACAGCTGAGGCTTTAACCTGACTCATATGGAATTTCCCTGGTTGTAAAGTCTTGTGTTTTTTATTCAAGTCGGGAAACGCAGTCGGGTAAAAGAGAAAAGGAAAAAAAACATGGAATCGGGGATTGTTTGCATAAAGCAAGCAAGCAAGACTGCTGAGCTGGGATGACTAGAAAGGTCACACAGTATGATGAAATGCATCACATCACAAAGTCTATTGAAGTAATAAAGTGATTTCTACTTGACCTTTTATTATCAGTATTCAAAAGAATGTAATAGCATCAAGATTTTGCATAAATAATACTTCAGATGTCCTATATTCTGAGGCTAGCAGTCTTTGTTTGACAGCAAATTCTCCAGTTGATGTATTTTCAGAATATATTCACACCCCTTTGTGTTCTCCAGAAATTGACAGTGCCATTTTGAGATAAAACAGATGCAGAATTCTAACATCTTAAAACTCTTTTGTTGTCGGTGTTTGTCAGCTGGAAATCCCTGCATGTGAAAAGTTACTGTGTACAGACGCACTCACAATCTATTGTACCATATGGAATGCACAAGTAGATCTCTCATTTCCATTACCTATTTTTCCTTGGAGAAACACATATGCACACGCTCACATGTACACACTCACACACACACACACACACACACACACACACACACACACACACACAGGCACAGACACACACAATTACCTTAATGCTGCCTGCTGTAAAGAACACCCATAAAGTCCATTTGCTGTAATGTACCCTGAGCCTCCCTCCCGTCTCCTCCCTGGGGAGAATTGTAATGAGTGGACGGGCCACAGGCTGACACAAGGAGAGAAATAAATCCAAGGAGACGATAGCCGGTACAGGATGCACTCTGACCTCAGGCATAGCGTAGCATTCTGGGCCGCAGCACTAGAGACTGGGTGGGCCCTCTGGAGGTCATCCGTAAAAACTCTTAAATCAGCTACTTAGCTTCAGTGTTTCAGAATATGGATGAAGCTAGTGTAAAAAGGGAGATTTTAAGGTCATGTTGATGCATAATAATCTAGCAATATTATATGTATCATGTAACATGCGGGCGGGAATACATGCACACTCCGTATGACTTTGCGGCTAGTGGAAACAGTTGCTGTTGGCATGAACTTCCAGTATGGTCAAGTATGACAAGGCAAATGTGGCACACAGGACAAGGGCACCTTGGTTGGATCTTTGGCTCCCACTTCATATCCGTCAAAGCTGATGTTATATCAGTGTGTGTCAGAGAGTGCGAGAGGCAGACAGAGACTCTGCTCTCTTAAATGACTGAACTAAAACACTTAGGAGTATTAAAATCAGAGGTAGAGGCCAGCCGAGGAAGCTTGATGGATAGCTTGGAGCTTTGGCTGCCAGCAAAAGGAGAAGGAGTGGCCTAGCTCCCTTAGCTGTAAAGAGAAATAGTCACCACGGGTTTATTCTGTCTTCTGGTGTGGGGCATCAAGGTGCTGAGGTGATTATCTGTTTCACTGCTGCCCTTTATTGGATTGGTTGAAAGAGTAGGGGAAACGGATGAGACAGACCAGGAGAGAACAAAAAGATAACATGACTGGTGGTCATGTGTGTGAGAGAGAGATCACGGCAATAAAAGACGAAGATGAATGTGGCTGTTTGCCTTTCATCTCCGGTCGTGTTGTCAGGATTCATCTCTCTGTTGCCGGTGATCCTCCACAGAGGCATAAGATTAGGGAGGAACACAGGCGAGACAAATCAATGAACTCAGCTCAGAACCAGAGAACAGAACCAGCTTGTGTGATTTGAAAAACACAGAGAGTGGAAAATGACTGATTTTCATTATTACTGATGCGCTTTTATTCTAAAATTGTTTAAATTATTGCTGGAACAACAATAATAAATATTAGAAACTAGAAAAAACATGTTAGAAATTAGACAGCACACATGTCTGCCCAGGCTGTACAATCCTCAAAATGTGTTGATTTAGTAAGAGAAATGTGTCGCCCATACATATGATTTTACACTTCAATTGCTTGAAGTTGGTAAGTGCATATGGCCCCTGAAAGTGCAATATGTTCTTCATTATTGTAGCTTATGTAAAATAGGCCACACTTACAAGAATGTGACAATCAAAAACAGTCTGGCATAAACATGAACAAAACATGTTTTGTTTTGAGGTCATCCAAAGATGACACATATCAGATGTGAAGAGGATTGGATGAATTGAATGGGAAGAGTGCTGGGGGGCTGGGATATACTCATGTTTTGCCTTAAACAAGTCATCTGTAAAAACTTAATATCATTTTACATGAATGCATTGCTTACATGGTGAAATTTGAAATCTGTTTAGTACTTAACTAGAAATCCTGTTGACTATCAAACAAACAGAAAACAATCTCACTTTGAAATGGAAGAAGACCTTCCGTGTCCGTGAGGAGAGATTGTACACAGGTAGCTGATGGGAGGGATAAGTTCACATTTGAAAAACACCTAAAAAATGAAGATTAGGCAAAACAAGTTGCTCCATGTTTATCCTTGCACAGGAGTCTGAAAAATGCAGTGCGCATGTAGTAATTGCTTATTCTCAGAGACACTCTATGAACGCCGGATTTAACCTCTGCTTGACTTCTCTGTGTACTGAAGTGATTGTACTTGTCAGTGTGTGTGATTACCCAAGTTTCCTGCTATCTTTTGTGGCTACAGGCCCTTATTCAGCTGCCAGTCTACATTTCCCAGTGTGAGGAGGTCAGAGTGTTTTTTGAGACCAGACCTGAAGACCTCAACCCACCCAAAGAGTAAGTACCCCACATGTGCGCACACACACACACACACACATACACACATATACTTTGAGAAACCCCCAGACTCCCATACAATAGCAAACACCTGTCATTGTTCCCTTGACTAATGTCCTGTCATGTCACGTCTCGCCAACATTTACCCCCAGCCTGCCGGTAATGAGCATTCATTACACCCTCTAATGGATATGATTTCATACTGTTGCACTACTTCCTGTTGGGTTTTCAGCAGAAAGACACGTAATGGGTCTATTTTCTTTTTCTTTTTAAATGCTGACATAACAGTTAAGCATGTAGCTGCAGCTCAATTTAGCAACCAGTCTCCAGACATGGTTGCTCTGAAGGCGTGCAAGCCTGCTCCGTTGTCTCTTGCAAATCTCACCCAACACATTAGCGTCATATCCACCGCCGACAGTTACAATGTGCCAAAACTAAGACATCAGTGGGCAATGAATGCCAGTGTCCAACATACACAAGCACGTGTTGACACACACATAACTCCACACACAGTCGCCGGTTACAGATGTGTTGTTATTAAGGTTACCAGCACCTTCAGGGCAGTGGAGGTTACGGTTGAATGGTTTCATAGAGACCATAATGTGGGCCTCACATTTTGACCCTGGAGATGGTTTTTACACCAACAGCTGTCAGTTGGCATATTAGTTTTAACCTCTCTGTCATCAGGTACTGATGTGTAGCGCTGGGCGTTGAGAAGTTGCCTCAGTCGGCAGGAAATTGAGTTGATAAGTCCTGTGATCTATGCTGGGAGTGCATGTAGGGCTGCAGCAGTAAGCCAGCACACAGAGAGTGGGTTTTTAAATTGGCAAGACTTTGTTGTAAAAATCTGGGTCATAGAAGTGAGAAACTTTCACTGTGTGCTAATCCCTTAAAACAAACTATAAGCAATAATAATAACTTACCTGTTAACTATTAACTTTTGAAAAGCATTTATTACAACCCTGATTTCAAAAAGGTTGGGAAGCTCTGTAAAATGTAAATAAAACAGGAATCCATCAAATTTTATATTTACAAAAAAGTTTGAATGTTCACTATCTAGTCTTTGTCCTGTATTCAAATGTATATTGTTTGTAAATCCTTACATCCTGTTTATCTTTTCCTTAGACACAGCATCACAACTTTTTTGGAATCATAATTGTACTTTTTATTTTCACTACCTACTTACTGCTTATTTTTCTAAGAGGTCTTTTGAGGCATCACATCAGTATATAGTGGTACTAAATGTTGTTAGCAGTGTGGGACTAGACTGTCCATCACCACATTAAAAATGACTAGTATGAATGTCCCAATTATACATTTGTCTGCATGGATGCACTACATTAAAAAAATTAAATAAAATTAATATATACAGAACAGCAAGGCACTTGGTTCAGACAGCCACGTTCTTTCACGTGCCTCGTGCAGGTGTGAGTGTCTTTTTCATATGCCGATTGTCCCCTCAGTCACCTTGACATTTAAATTCAGTGAAACTGTTGAGCCAGTGATATCGCAAAATGTTGCTCCACTTTTGGATTCATTTTTAATGCTGAAGCTCCTGGTGCATTTGGCCTAAAAGCCACAATGTGTAGATGCCTGTGATTATAGCATCTTTTCAAATGTTCTGACAATCCCTGTGACGATCAGTGCAGTCTGTGTTCATTTCAGCCCTGTATCTGCATCAGTGTTTTGATACTACAGTGAGATCTTTCAAATTCTACACATTGTGAATGCAAGTATTACTTGCAAAGTTTAGCAAATAACTTTATGTAACATAAGACAGCACAATATTTATATTTATATTCTTGGTATTCAGCTAATGTCTATCGTACAAGTGACGTACAGCAAGTGAGCAGCTGGGGGTTATTGCTCAAGGACAATTAGCAGGACATATTGCTGTTATGGGGATTGAGTATGGGACGAGTACTTGCACTAGCCTGCCATATTGTCATCTATAATGTGGATGGATTTAATGTCACTTTGAAGTGTGCTGTCTGTTGCCTTCAGGTGGTGTACTGAGCCTGCTGTATTTCTCAGGCCTGTGATAATCTGAATTTTGTGAGTGCTTCTCTTATCCCAACAACTCTACCATAAAAAGAAACTTCCTAATATCTGTGTGTGATTAGTATACACAATATATGGACACACACATTTTCTTCCACCCTCCCTCGGAGGAGGTTGCCAAGGACACATACCTCCTCACTCCTCATACGAAACCCTAAGCATGTGTTGGGAGAGGCAGGAAAGAGACGGAGCACTTACTCAAGGCGGATGAATATAGGAAAGACCTTGGTTTGTCTTTATTGAAATTGGATTACTGCTTTCTGCTAGTGCAGCCTGTTGTTTGGCTGACTGACAACAGGGCTGGTGTACAGACACAGCAGCCGCTGTGGGAGAAGATTTATCATGGCCTATAAATCTGTTGCACTGAGAGGGACATCTTAGACTTTCTCCTTAAGAGCAAGAAAGTAAGAGGAGAGAAAAAAGTAGAGGAGAAGCTGAAGAGGCGAGGAAAAGGAGTTCTTAAATGTAAAGAGGAAGTAAAGAGTCAGAGAGCAAGGAAAGGTGGGTGAGAAGTGAAGGAGTTTGTAGAAAAGAGGAAGTAGGGCAAGAAAAGGAAAGTAAGAGACATCACATGTAGAGAAAAGATAAGAGATAAAGGGACGGGTTGAGGTGAAACAAAGCAGTGTGGGAATAGAGGGAGAGAGATTATGAACGGAAGAATTTCATCAATCATTCAAAAATATTATGAGTCCTCTGTGATACAGCACCTGTGAACTCCTGTGAGTCTTCAAGAATCAAAGCCCAGAGTGAACATATGAACATATCAATAGACGTTGCATCATTTGCCTCTTTTCTATAACAATAAACCGGTGAAAGTGTACTCCCACAATTCCTCTGTAGTTATCATTTGTTCGCCCATTCATCGGGTCAGTGGTCACTCAGCTATCGCTATGACTCAGCCACGGCTGCCTGAAGCTCATGTTCCCATGAAAGTTGAAATTGAAGTTGGCCCCAGTGCTGACGTTAGGACTCATTCGATTTGACACTCTAAACTAGTTAAATAATCATATTAAGGATCCAGGTCATTGGCTATGTCTGGTACAGTACGTGACCACGATTTCACCTCAGTTCAATACAAGCAAACAAAGCATACACATACTGTACATTCCTGCTTCATAATAATCCAAAGCATCGGTACTGCTTTGGTTGGCCCAGTCGTGGATTTCTTTTTATAGTACGTTAATGGGCACGCTTAGTGGTAAAGATTTATTGAGACTTAAGCCTCTGCAATTAACAGTTCTGCCGATCGAACAATGCTTTATGTGGCTGAAAGCATTCATGTTGATGCAGGGAAACGGACAGTGAGTAGTTGCCAAGGAAAATGATCAAGGGAGACGAAGGAGTGAGTTAAGTAGACATAGAAGATGTGAGATGGAAAAGGGAAGGCCATAAAGTAAGAGAGTAATATTTAGATAACAGTGAGGGAGAGACAAGAGCGAGCGAGAGAGTAAAATGCTGAGCATTAGCCACCATTGACTTTTCGGGGCATCTGGACATTGAATCAGCTCTTGACTGCTGCTGTGGAGTGATGGTCTATTTATCTGGCTAATGTCTAAACCAGACACAGCAGATGCTGTATTGAATTTAACATCAGACTAAATTTCAGAGATCAGCTTTCTTGGGGCTCTCTCTTCACATTGGCCTGGATCGGAGAGAGAGAGAGAGAGTCAGCGAGACGGATCCTTTTCTGATGTGTCTGTAGCATATTAATAGATCTAACAGGTAACGATGATGTTAGCAATTGTTGTTAATCCTGTGCTGAGTGATCGGTTTAAGTATTGTACAGTGGCGCCATGACAAATTCAAAGAACAAATACAAATCTGGTCGAATTAAATCAAAGTTTGTTTAAAAAGCATAATTACTTGAAAACTGAAAACAGAAGTAGTAACAGAGGTAGTACTGGTAACTAAAGTACTATTTTAATGAAGTAAATGCTTGGAAACAAAGAAGAATAAACCCTTGCTGTCTTTACAAGGGTCCATTCCTACAAAGTACTGAATAAAGTATAAATAAATCACTGAAAGTAATGCGTGTTTTGGGCCACTGTCATATTTTTTCAAGTCTTAAGACATTTTGTGACATCCATGGGATGATGTGAATTATTAGTTATTGATAATGGTATTTGTAGGTCAGGAATATCTTCTTAGCTCTGCTAACTTAAATGCTAAATGTTATGATTTCCTTTCCTCTTTAACAGAGAACCCATCGGAAAGAAGAAATCAGGTAAGACTCGGTTTTATTTGTGTGTTTGACATGAAAATGGAGCATGTTGTTGGTGTATTTTGTTTTTGAAAAAAAAAAAAAAGTGCAGAAGAGAAATAAAATCAGTTACTTTTGTACTGCTTTTATGGAGACCTCTACTTTTTTGTGAGTTCTTTTCATTACAAATTCAAGTCGTCTACAATTCATCTGTAGTATAAATGTCATTATCGCCATCTAGTGGTCACAGAGACACATATTGTGTCTGTGCTCAAATGCCTTCCTGGAGTTTACTGTCGTAGTACAGGAACAAAGAAACCACCTTTGCCATTGTTTTGCTGTTTCTTTTTATATTTTCTCTATCCTCTATCTATTCATCTATTATTCTTAAGTTGCATCCATGTCATTGTTTTCAGTTTTCTTCTCCATTCATTTTCCTTTCCATCAGGGATTGTGGACAGAGCGACTACTTTCCTAAAGCGAGGTAGTAAACACTTGGTCGTGCTGTGTGTGTGACCCAGCAGGCTGCTAGTGGCCTGTCCCCCCTCTCCTCCCCTGGCCTGGGCAGGTGGGATGTGGCTCTGTTGAAGGCTTTGGGCTTTGCATTGATTCCGTAAAGAAATCATACAGTTGGAGATCTTCAAACTCAGGGTGGCTTGTTGCATTGGAATAGAGTAGAAAAGACTTCCCTGGAGGCAGAAATAATGTCACTAGTTGAGTAAATGGTTGAAACCAAAGAACCTTTGGTCCATGTGTAAACCCAAGGGAAAAGGGTTAGGAAAGTTTAATGATATAAACTAGTGATTTAAAAGTTACCCAGGTAGCTGGTGTTCCAAGGCAAAAGTAGCCTAGTTTAGTTTGCCTACTGATCTGTCATTGGGATCTGTTGTCTGCTTTTGAGAAATGTTTGCCTAACTAATAATAAGTAAGGCAAACATTACTGTACTTTTTACATTTATATTGAATACCTGAGAGCTGTATCAGATCAGAACAGAACAGTACCTTCAGTGGTTCAGGGTACTAGATAAGTTTTTAGAGAACATATATCAGGAGAAAAGCTCCATAGTGCTCATGTTCTCACACTAAAGTAGATTTTTCTGGCTTGGTGCTAACATCGGTGGTGGGTCTTTGCGATGGTGGTTTGTTTCTGTGTGGAAATCAGAGACGTGTTGATGATTGACTTAACCCTCTACACTTCTTAAATCCCTGCCTTTCACTCCCATTTTCTAAATCTCCCATTATTTTTCTGTCAGCTCATTGTTTCCCTCACGCCATCTCTCCAATCACGTCCACTGCCTCCTCTGCTTCATGTCTGGGTGAATCTCTATATTCCAGATAAGCCTCCTCTCACTTCGTTTTACCCAAAAACCTTTTGCACAAATTTGACTCTGAAATTACATTTGGCATTTCATCAAAAATGAGTCGTTCACTTATTATAGTTCCCTAGATACATTTTGGCTGTTTTGTAAAGCCCAAGCTTAAATTGGATTTTCAGTTCTGAGTTCTTTAAAGTGTGTCTAAAATCTGACATTTTAAAAGGTCAGAATTCAAACAGTGAGATGCAAGAAATTTTAAAGGTCATCATCTCTTATCTCTTATGACTCCAAGTTCATGGACACTCCTTTTTACTCCATATTACCACATATCCTCTGTGAAAAGCAGAAGATAATGAGTGGAGGCTTATTGACATTATTGAGATTTCATCCTTACTCCACCTAACAACAAAGGAGCAGAAAAGGGAAAAGAGCTAAACGAGCCTCTGTTCTGATTTGTTCCCCTTAACAGGAGATTCCACCGCAGCAGACCCTCTCCTACTCGACCAGTATGTGGCAGTAACAGACTATGAGAAGCAGGAGAGCTCTGAGATCAGCCTGCATGTGGGTCAGGTTGTGGAGGTCATTGAGAAAAATGAGTCTGGTAAGTTCTATACAGCATCCAGTATACTGTTTCATGATTTTCTCATGTTAATATAGTGCAAAGGTTGCTAGTTTAAATCAAAAAAACAAAAACATTGTGTCACATTATTTTGCTTTTTTCTTCTGTGATGGTTTAACCAGACTGGAGAATTGGTGCCACCAACTGTTTATTTCAATGTGCTCAACTTCTGATATTCACAACAGTGGAAGTGTGCATTAATTCGCATTTTCCTTTGGCGGTTTTCTGAAAGCTTGACTTGTGTGTATTTTGAATGTCAATGTGTTTATATTCTCCTCATTCAGGTTGGTGGTTTGTTAGCTCAGAAGATGCCCAGGGCTGGGTCCCTGCCACCTGCCTTGAGGCACAGGATGACCCTGATGACTTCACTTTTCCAGGGGAAGAAGGTACAGAAAGCTTTCTTTAGAGTGTTAGTTTAGATTCAATATTCCCTCAAGGAAAAGTTTAGACTATAAAGAGGCTTTTACTCTCAAAACCAACTGTACGTGCAAGTTATTACCTTTGGCATAATGAGAGCAAGTAGAAGCTAAACTGTACTTGTTTTTTGACGAAAATGTTTTCTGCTGTCTTTCTGCAACAGCTCATGTAGTGTTCTGCCTTAAGAACAGCAATCCTAACATGAAAAAACTCCTGAATTACAGAGCACTAAGTAATACAAATAAACAATACACTGAAAGTTGAAACTTGAACAAAAACATGAACAGATAGATAAAGAAAGGCTATCTGATGTAACTGGGATCAGATACCAAAAAAATGTACTGTAGATGTTAAAAGAATCATATACTATAATATACTGTAATGATACTATAAAGCACATGGTAGCAGCCCTGCTAAGCAATGAAGGGTCCGCAGCCAATATGCAAATTACAGACCTTATTTAAAGTCTTGGCAAGCCTAAGAAGTATGTGGTTTAAAAGTGGACATTGAGCTGGCTGCTCTGTCCTCATTGGTCTGGTTACTGCTCTGAGCCCTGGAGTCATTTATCTTCCACGTTCACTGACACTGTCGCATAGGCATAGAATTATAACAGAAACAGAAGCAAATAAATTAGCAATTGGAACATAATACATGTAATATAATTGAGTATGGTCAAGTTGTCCCTATGCTACTGAGCATTAGTTTGGCAACTCTGCCAGTAATGGGAAAATTAATTAAACAGTCCCAAGCCCATGCTCAGGGCTAACACCACCCCACAGACCCTAATTAACCATGAACTATATGATCTACAACCTACTTTTAAAAGAACAAGTTCTAAATTAAGCTAGCTTCTGTGGCAGAAGCATGGTACAATAATATCCCCAACATAGTGGTAAGGACAGCAAATGGGGTTTGAGCCCAAAAAGGGGGTCCAGAGAAAAATAAATAGTCCCTCTTACATGGATGGAACTATAAATTAATAAAATATCCACAAATTTCGGGGAATTATTTGTAAGTGAAGGGGTTAAACAGCATTAGGCCTGCCAGGAGGATTGATTTCTACTAGGCCCATCAATGCTGACAATGCTTTCATTTAGGATGAAAACGTCCTCCAGATGGCTTATGTAATGTTCACTTCCTATTTTGCCCCACTTACTGTGCTGGGATGTCAGTGCCACGGAGATTCTGGTCACTGCCAAGGCACATGGGTCGTCGCAGAACTTTAGGGGATCTATTCAGCACAGGCTTTGGGCAAGGTGGAGCGCACGCCTTTCTTCTCCCCCTATTCTGAATATGTGTGTGTTTTGTATGTGTGTACGCACACATGCATACACAACTGTGTGCATGTTTGTCCATGTGTATGCATGAAATGTTTGTTGCATGAGATATCCAAGCATGTAAATTAAATCCTTGCATGCAAAGTGGATTGTGCATTTTATTTGATATATATATACATAAACAAAAATATGTATCACTTCAATTAACCAGCATTAAACACTTGATAGATCTGTAGTATTACATAGTATATTTATAATGTTTAGTAATAGTAGAAATAGCGTCTATATTTTCTAGTAGAGTAACAAGTTTGTCCTGTTTGTGGTCAATATTTGTGGAGGATGAATGTGTGTTTTATGTGTTGCACATGTATGTATCTTACATCTTCTCACTCCATAAGATGCTGCTCAAGCCTTGCCTCATTTAATCAATTAGCTAAAGTTTAAAACAACAACAAAATTTGTAGTTAAATACCAACGATGAGGTTAAACAACATCATATATGTAACACTACACATTCTGTCAACTTTTCTGCAGTTTGAAAGTTACAGATTGCAACTTTAACTTCGAAAAGCTACAAGACACTGTGTGCTTTGTCCCCAAAGCTATTACCCATTATCAGCATTTCTTTGTGCTCCCCTATCTGTGAACCTATACACTGTAATCTTCAAAATATACACTATGTTCTTATATTTAAGAATATTGCTTTTTTTTCTGGCACCAGAAGAGAAGTATTCAGTGATTTACCCGTACTCGGCCAGGGATGAGGATGAGATTGACCTGGAGAGGGGCATGATTGTTGAAGTGATTCAGAAGAACTTGGAGGGCTGGTGGAAGATCAGGTAATGAAATCAATGACACAAATTTTGGAAAAGTAAATATCATGAACATAAACAGTCTTTAAAAGTATAGGTGAATGTTCATCAACATGCTATTAAATGAATTGTGGTGTTCCCCAGGGTTCAATTTTAGGCCCAACTCTTTTTAATCTTTACATGCTGCCACTTGGACACATCACCTGGAGACAAGGCCTAAATCTTCATAGCTATGCCGATGACACACGGCATTACATTGCCACGTCTCCTGATGACTTTGACATTTTAGACATTACGTTAAAGATGGCAGAGAGACAAAATCAAAATTATAGTTATTAAAGCCCTGTCAACAGAACATAACATTGCCAGAGCACGACCATTTTTCTCTCAAGCCAACACAGAGACAATAATGCACACATTTATTACCTGCAGAATTTACTATTGTAATGTTCTACTTTATGGTTTCCCCAAAGAGAATATAGCTCTACTACAGTTACTCCAGTTACAGTTACTCTTAGGGCATTATTTTGTGAAGTACTTTGTGTTACATTTTATTTGAAGTGCCATACAAATAAAGTCTGATTGATTTATGGTGTTTATGTGTGCCACCATTGCAAAACCTAAATTTACCTTCTGGGGGATCAATAAAGGATTATATTATCTTGTCTTGACATTAATTGTTTCAAATCTTAGATAGTGAAAGGTAAAAATGCAAGTAACACTACCCAGTCACCTGAAGCCACTGATCATACAACCCTCCTCCACTCAGGTACCAAGGCCGTGAGGGCTGGGCCCCAGCCTCCTACCTGAAGAAGGTTGACATCCAGAGTCAGAAGCAGTCAGCAGGTGCCGCTGCTCATGCCAGCACCAACGACCTAGACGGGGTTTCTAAACAGAATCAGCAAAACAATGCAGCCAGAGAGAACCGAGACAACAGCCATAAAGAAAACCGACTCTCATTTTTTTCTGACAAAAGTAAGAAGTGAATTTTAACTCCATAGTTTTGCACCATTGATTTGCGAATGTAAAATTACAAACTTATTGATCACTTGACATCTTTTTCGTCCACAGAAGTGGGATCAAGACACAGACCTCCTCCACGCAGAGATCTTACCATTGTAAGAGATCCCTGTTGAAATCTCCTTTTGGCAAAGAGCCGATTCTGTTGTACTGGAAGATGTTCAATTTATTTAAATAAAAGGTTTTTCATTACTTAACCGATATGTGTCTCACATTCCACAGCCACGTGGTACAAACCTACCCAAGCCACCCGTTCCTCCTCAGGTTGAGGAAGAGTTCTACACCATAGCAGACTTCCAGACCACCATCCCTGATGGTATTAGC
The DNA here is from genome assembly GCA_946959425.1 of Argyrosomus regius. Lineage (NCBI taxonomy): Eukaryota > Metazoa > Chordata > Actinopteri > Sciaenidae > Argyrosomus > Argyrosomus regius. The sequence goes on along the minus strand of OX336896.1, from coordinate 19,254,976 downwards.
TTCCAAGCCGGACTTAAAGTTGAGGTGGGTTGGGAGGTTGTATTAGTGAAACATTTCATTTGAATAAAGATTTGTAATTTTTATATATGTATTTCTATTATTAAATGTTTTTTTTGTTTTGTTTTTTTACCCACCAGGTGATTGAGAAGAATGCAAGTGGTTGGTGGTACATCCAGATAGATGACAAAGAGGGCTGGGCCCCTGCCACCTTTATTGACAAGTACAAGAAGACCAGTAATGCTCTGAGACCTAACTTCCTAGCACCTTTGCCCAATGAGATGGAGAAGCTGAGACTGGAAGATGGTGGTTCATCAAATGTTTCAGGCACAGATGACAGCTGGTCCAAGCCTTTACCAGATGAGCCAACAACAGCCCCCGAGTTCTGTGCCCGGCCTAAGCTGAGAGATTGGAAGTCTGGTGCCAGCAAGGGGGTGCCTGGGCCTTTACCTCCAGCCCCAGCTGCCCCTCCAGTCGAGGAGAAACCAGCTCTGCCACCTCGGCGGGAGTCCATTAATAAGAGCTTTGAATTGGAGGTAGCTGAGAAACCAAGACCTGATCATTCCAAACCTTTGCCCCCAAAACCCCCAGCGCCTGGGGTCATTGTGCCACTGGTTACACCCAAGCCAGCCCCTTTCAAACAGGAGAAAACACCAGAGAACAAGAAAGAAGATAAGAGCAAACCTCTTCACCTTCGGAATGAAATGGGTCTTGAATGTGGCCACAAGATATCTGCCAAAGAGGTCAAGAAGTTTAATCTGAAACCCGTACCTAAACAACCACCAAAACCCAAATCAGAAGCGCAGGAGGAGAAACCAGACTCAGCTGGCCCAGCAGCGTTTATGAAGCCGAAGCCAGTGATCCGACCTAAACCTGTTCCAGCTGCCAAGCCAGATCCTCCAGCAGAGAACAAACTGGACATCACCAACCTGAGAAGCAAGCTGAGGCCATCAAAACCTTTAGATCTCGGCTCTGGGTCTGACACCTCAGCAGTAAATAGTTCCCAATGCAGTCCACCCACAAGCTCTCCACCTGTCCATATCCCTACTCTCAATAATGGTAAGCACTTTGATGAGCCAAAACTCCCCCCAAAACACATCAATGGTCATAGTCAGGAGAGCTCATCACCACCTGCAAAACCAGCAGTGCCTCCCCACAAAGAACCTCCTCAGAGACCCCCTATCATGGCTCCAAGGAGACCTCCTCCTCCAAAGAAGGAGAACCCGTCCAGCCCAACTGAGCTCAAACCTCCAGCTGCTCTAAGAGAAACCCATGACATGCCCAAGGCTCCACCACCCCAACTCAGCAGACCCCCTCCCCCAAAACCCAAAGGGTTTGTTCTGCCACCTCCAAACAAAGAGAAAGAAGAGCCCAAAGTTAATAAAGTCCCGATTCCTCCCAAGCCCCTTGTGAAGAGCGAGAAGCCCAGCCCGCCAAAGGACAAGCTTCCACCTTTACTCAAGGAGCCCAGTAAGGATGAGCTGTATCTAGCTGTGGCGGATTTTGAAGGGGATGATAACACATCCGGCTTCAAGGTGGGTACAGTGTTTGAGGTGTTGGAAAAAAACGGCAGCGGCTGGTGGTTCTGTAAAAATGTAGGCGAAGAAGTCGAGGGCTGGATCCCCTCGAATTACCTGAGCAAGAAACCTTAGTGTGAATATGCTCTCAAAACCATTGCCATATGAATAAATAAGGATTTAAATGAACAAAATATCACTACTTTGTAGCTTATTAGCATTTTTTTATTTATAGGTACCTTTTTTTTATTTGACACATTTGTTATGTTTAGTTTTGATAAGAATATTCTACCTAAACTGAACCAGCAATAACACATGACCTTGTTGGGTCTTGTGATGTTTACTTCTTTTTGTTTTTATTGAAATATCACATGAACTGTTAAAAAGGTAAAAAGGTTAGATGCTAGAACAGCAGTAAATGTAACTCCACCCATGCCTTCTATGATACGGTGCCTCTATATTATATGCAAAGTGCTTCAGTGCTTAATATACTGTATGCAACTGTAGAAATAGTCCTTGTTGGAATCTTAAAGTAAAACTCAAATCTACATCATAGAATATACTAGATGTTCAAATCCAGCCATTTTCCCCAGCAATAGACAAAAAAAAAACTGTAAATCTCTTAGACAAAGACTGCACATGAGCTCACTGGGGGAGTTCAATGACAAAAAAGTGCTTAGTAATTACTAAAAGAGACGTCTTTGCCAAGTAGAAATGCTGTTTGTTATACTAGAAACATGCATTCTCGTTTTCGTGCTATTGTAACGCTTTCTTCATTGACTGCATAATTAATGTTGCAGTGACTTGTAACGGATGTGCACTTTGTCAGTCATTTCAGATGAGGTAAGTTTAAGGTTTGCACATACTGAAGGAAGGGGAAGAATGCCACAGTGCATTTTATCTTAGTTTTATTAGTCATTTTTTTTATTAGCTATGTTTTTTTATACTCACTGTAACAAATATCCATCAATGTAAAGATGAGGCTAGAACATCCAAACTGACAAAGTAAAAAGAAAGCTCTCTGTCAAAGTATTTTAACATAAATCGTGTTATCTCACATCCAAAAATAAAAATGGTGAAATGTGACTTGCAGAGCAATGTCTGCATATTGGTACCAGATGTCTGACCTAAGAAATAAGAATTTGGAGATCTACAGTGATTTGTGCAATGATTTACAGTATTGTAAGTGTACAGTCTGTTCTTAACCGAAGTTTGGTGCTCAAATAACAGCAAAGTATGACCATTGTATAAAAATAATGTTTTTCATTAATGCTTGACTGGTCTCAAGCATGGTCAGTATAGCAAATTATTTTTTATTGTACAGAAATGAGAGGCATATCTTAGCTGTTGTCACTTTTCTTTGACAGTCCATCTGTTCTTTTATTCTGTACTGATGATGAGATTAGAAGAAGAAAAGAGCTGAGAATGAATTCGGTTGGTTGATTTGTGGGATTTGCCAATTAGAGGCAATGCAGAGGGTTGTGTCGTTTCTGTCAAGAGATAAATTTAAAAAAAAGAAGTTACTTAAGAAAAGTATGTGAAATAACTGGCTGTGGTCCAGAAATGATTGTATACTTAACATTTTTTTTAAAGTGCTACATTTACTATACATTTCCAAAGTGTTTTGTTTACCTAAGTTAGCAAAATTGGGAAATAAAATGTTCATGATTGTCGACGCAATCTGACAAGGCTACAAGCTGTAACGATTCGTGATTCTGCTTCTAGTCGCTATAATGTTATTCAACCTCCCACCCATGTTTTATACAGAAATGACAGTATCCAACTAGAAAAGGTTCAGGTATGTTTATGTGGACAGAAAGGCAGGAATCTACAGTACAATGCAAGGCAAATGGGTTGATGGTGTCATCATTTCAGTATTGTAATCTTATTTACTTTTTTGCTATGTATTTTTCATTACATTGAGTCTCCTTTTACTTAAGTCAATAAAAGTTTCTGATTTTTTTCAGTTGAGCTGTCATACTGTGTCTGAATTGGTATTTTTTTTAAGAATCCAAGAAAATATCCACTGATGGAGCAGTTCATTTTGAAGAAATAAAGCATTCTTGTTGCACTAATCTGGATTTTTATATTAAAAAGGCACACTGTAGAGTTTTTAAACCATTAACAGCACTATCGAGTTGTGTTTTTCACAAGTGAATCCTCCTTTTGTTTGCATCATGTGTGCATACAATCACACAGGTGGTGTTATTCACATCCTCCCATTGGTTTCACACTTTTCCACTGATCAACATTTGGTGGAGAGAACACGCAAAGATACGAGGCAATGACCAGCAAAGGCAGTGAAGAAAAAGACTGCCAGCCTTCAAGCATGTAATGCAACTAATGTATAAATGTTTCATTAGAAACTCAGTGTTTTTGTTTACAACCTGCAAATTTACTATTTGGTTTAGCCTCATCACCACTCTCATCAATCTTGTTTCCAGCCACAGCAGGCAGCTGTTTTCATGTAGAAAGTTCAGATAAACCTACTTTCACAACCTGCCCAGCATCAAAAAGCAGTTAGCAACCAGCTGCTGAACACTCAAGCATTTCACAGCTAAAGAGCCATGTTATTTCCTTCATGGATTGGTGGAGTCAAAAACTGAGCTAAAAATTATCTTTACATTTGTTAGGTGGATAGAAACATGACTCCAAATGAATGTTAAAGTTACCCTCTGTAAAGAAGCAAATGTTCACTAACAGATTAGCCATATCAACTTATAGGTCATAATGTCAATGTGGGGTTTAATGGCTTGTTGTGTTGAATTACATATTGTGTATTAGAAACTCAGTAAATTTGCAGATTGTAAACAAAAACACTATTTGGTTTAGCCTCATCACCACTCTTATCAATCTTGTTTCCAGCCACTGCAGGCAGCTGTTTTCATGTAGAAAGCTCAGATAAACCCACTTTCACAACCTGCCCAGCATCAAAAAGAAGTTAGCAACCAGCTGGTGAACACTCAAGCATTTCATGGCTAAAGAGCCAACTTCATGGGTTGGTGGAGTCAAAAACTGAGCTAAAATGATCTTTACATTTGTTAGGTGGACAGAAACATGACTCCAAATGAATGTTAAAGTTGCCCTCTGTAAAGAGGCAACTGTTCACTAACAGGTTAGCCATATCAACTTATAGGTCATAATGTCAATGTGGGGTTTAATGGTTTGTTGTGTTGCTTCAAAGTGGCCAAAAACACAAACCAAACCAAAAGACGAATGCAGGTTGAATTACATATTGTGTTGACGCACCTCTCACACTGTGTGCTGGGGGCCTGAGGGAGCTGATAACCTCTGCTACAGTGAAGAATAAGAACAAGGACATGATTAAATATGGCAATATAGAACTTGCAATGACAAAAGCTCAATGCAAGTACTTGGATTAAATTTGCTGTAATTTAACAGTGATCCTCCTCTTGCCTTATACCCAGTGTCTCATACATATATTGCATCATTATTAGAATCTCTTTATTTTAAGGAGGACTTTGCCCCTTTCTCACCTCTTTATGGTATCAGAATGACTTAAATCCACACGTACAATCTCTTATCCAGACTCAAAGTTGAGTTGAAGAATGCCAACATCACATCATGTTAGTCTCCGTAGCATAATGTGTGTTTTGATGGTGTTAGAACTATCAGAAAAAGCCTACACCACAGTCCAGTAATTAGAAAATCTGCCTTTATTAAGAGTTATTTACAACAGTGGTTCCTTCTGATACAGTTTCATTCACACTCACAACCCCTCCATACAAACAATATCATGTAAACTGAGGCAGAGAGAAAGGCATAGATGGAGCCATTAAATGACAGAAAAGATCAGTTTTACAACAAATTTAAATACTTGGAGAGAGTGTGTGAGAGGGAGATTAAGCTGTACCTGATTGCTGACCTGATTCAGTGTAAATCTGCAGGCCAAACTGCTCTAAAAACTCTCTCACTCAACAAGTTCCAGCTGCAACCTTAGGTTTCAGTTTAAGATTAAATATCTAGAGGCATCTTTACAGCAGACTGAATTGTTGTACTCCCTTAAAAATAATATGCAGAGCCATGCTCCAAACCCTAAATTATTGCTTCCAAGTACTAAAACTTATAAAGATGGTACAATTTTAAGCAATGTTTCTTTCACAAGGTTGATACATCTATGTTTGGAATTAAACTCTTCATGTGATTTCCCCTCTCAGTGCAAAGGAAGACAAAGTTTAAGAAAAATAAACCTCTTTAAGCTTAGCAGAGACATACATGTAATATTGCACTTTGGTTAGCAGGCAGTGCATTTACTGCACATGGTATAACAATTATACACTTAATACATTTTTTTAAATTCAAATTTAAGTCCCCCTATCTAACATCCTTCAAACAACAGTATTTATGCTTTGGCTTTGTCAGTTCCCATCCAGTGTGACTGATTTTACAGTAAAAATACAACAGAAAAAAAAACATATAATCACAATAGCAACACACTGAATAACAGTTAGTCTTCCCTCGCCTGTTAAAATATCATTCCTAAATATTAATTAAAAAAGAAACTTAAATTCTGATCTGGACTTATTCTAACCCCCATTTGAAACATGATACAAAATGATAAGCACATCCTCGTGTGTGTTGGTTAAGAGAAAGAAAATATTTAAATTAGGTTTTACAGTGATACATCTAGATAATGTTGTTCTTTATCAGTAATAATAAATACAGGCAAACAGGTCAAGAAATGAAAAACCAAAAAGTTGGTAAATCATTACATTTTGGGCGTGTTTTTGGTCATGATATTTGGAAGACGGCACTGATAATTTGGGATAAACAAAAAGTGCTTAGTTACTGGCTCACCAGCTTTCATAGAAAAACATCGTTACTCATGCCAAAACAAATTCCCTCGCTGTGTGCTAAGTGAACACAAACTACTTCTTCCAAACCAATTCCTAAATATTTACTCATTAAGACAGATCATTTTAGTTTGGCCACTCCATCATGTGAATCTCATGCTTCAGTGGTGAGCAATATAAAAAAGCAGACTTGAACAGAAAAAGGAAATTAAAAACACTGAATGGAAGCTGATACCATGTAATTGAGTCATGTGAAGCGCATGATGAGTTTTAAATCCATCAAATACTATAATAAACATTTTTTTAAAGAAAACCCTTAGAATAGGAGTTAAAACATAAATATTCACTAAAACAAGGAACAAAGGAACCTAATGGAGGGATAGGTATGCTGCCACTACAGGCAATGCCAATTAAAACTGAGGCAACAGGCATGTGTGATGTTGGTGAGATTATGGGTATGTTTAGTTGGTTCTAACCAACTAAACATATGTGGCCAAGAGATGTTGTGGAACGTCACAGCGGCTGTTTTTATGTAGTAGAAGAGTCTTGGTAAGGCACAAATTTGGAGAGTTTGTTGGGAGAACTTGGGTTTGGACAATCAGAACTCTCACTCATCCTGAAGAAAGCCTCCTGCTCCCTTTTCTTCATGTTTAGCTCATCTTCAAGGGCCTAGGAGGGTTGGAGGAGAAGGGTGGAAACCAAAATAAGTATTATATTACCTGACCAAACTGCATGAAGCTCAAAAAGTGTACTCATATTGAGCTTAGTATTGAGACAAGACTCCAGGAAGTGCCTGCCCCGCCCTCTCTATGTGACAAAATTGTGACAGCATGTAACCTTAGTCTTGTTTCCGGCTAGCCATTTCCCCCCTGCTTCCACTATTTATGCTAAGCTAAGCTAATCGCCTTGCATACTGGACAAGAAACCACGTACCTTCTTTCTGGGTTTCAGCTGATCTCTCCATTCCTTCAGCAGCTGGTTGTGTTGTTCATCCAGATGTTTGAGTCTCAGAGTCTCATTCTCAATCAACAGGTGACATTTTTCATTCTGAAGCACAAAACAAGCTCTTGTTAACACGTGCCGGCCATTTATTGTTGTGACACAAACCAAAAGATCCACAGCAACATACAGAACAGAAAAGTGATACATGTAGAAGATGAGAAAATGTTTCCCCTCATTCACCTGGAGCTGCTGCAGCTCTCGGATATTGCTTTCGCACTGGCCGATCATCTCTCTCATCTGGTTCTCGTGTTTCTGCTGTTGATGCAGCCTCTCTCCCTTCTGACGCTTCTCTTCCTGCAGAGAAAACTATAAAAAGAGACAGAGAGAGTGACTTACTAAATAATTAACTTCACGCTTCAATATTATGTGAGAAAAACCAGCACTACTCTTACCTGTTTGATCCTCTCTCTGTCCTCGGACGGGCTGCCCATTGAGTTGATACGGAGGCTCTTCTTGAACATGGCCATGCGGGTCTTGGCCTCACTGCGCTGGATCTTTGGGAGCCGGTTCTTCTCCTGCTGCTGCCGAGCTTTCAGAATCTCAATCATTCGCTGATTGTAGCACTGCATCTGTTCCTGCTCCTGTAGTGACAGAAAACACACATTTGGTGGTATATGTATGCAGAGAAAATCGAATATATACTTAGCTAAAGTTAATTCCAGACTCAACTGGTGGTGGAGTTGCAATCCACTGATTTACCTTCTCGTGTTTTTTGAGAAGCTGGTGCCTCTGGAGGAAGTACTGGTCCTTCAGCTGTTGCTTCAATAACTGGTGTCTCTCGTAAAGGTTCTTCTCCTCCATATCCCATATCGTAGCTTCACGCTCTAAAACAATCAAGGATGGGACAAAAGAAATGACTGAATGTACAACTAATGTAACACCAGGGTGGGCTAACAATAAGACTAAGGGGACAGATTTGAATTAAGCCAGTGCTTAACAGACAATGTACCTCTGATTAGGTGGTGTTTCTTCTTGAGACATTTCCTCTCTGTATCTGCGATCTCTCTCTTGTTGTTGGAGATGATTCTTACCAGCGTCGTGTCCAGGCGGTTCTTCTGAGCTGCCAAGAAGTTGCTCTCCTAAAACACAGAAAGAATGAAAAAGGAACGGATGATAAACTAAACTAGTCCTAGCTAAACAGTCCAAGTATGCATGTAAATACCATGGCTGTTGACCAAACAACTTACCTCTCTCGTCTTCATTTCTTGGAAGTCGTTCATCTTCTGCTTCAAGGATTCTTTACGCTGGCTTCTGGGCAGCTTATCAACAGAATGTTTTACCTAAATATATTTAAAAAAGGCACATTCAATGAGTTTAAAGCCAACACAAAGTAAGACTGAAAGCTTTGTTTGACCAATTTTGCCAACCCCCCCCCCCCCACACACACACACACACACACACACATTATCTTAAACATACCTCCTTTTTCGTATGTTTTAAGTGATCCTGGAACCTGTGCAGCTCACGCTCCTGCTCTGCTTTGATGCGTCTGGTCTCGTCCTTGAGTTTAAAATTGTGGTCTGACTCCATCCTCTCAATAGTTTGCTTCTGGTGCTTCTCCAGGTTCTCCAGCTCCAAATCGTAGTGCTTCTTTTTGGTCTGGGACGCACCAAGAGTAAACAAGCACACTATAAGCTTTGGTGAAAATAAGCATTTCGTATCACACCACCTACGTGTAGCTATCATATTACATATGATTAAGACTGTTTTCATACTTTGACAACACCAATGTGTATCAGAAAAATAAAATGTGTGTGTGGCTGTGACTCACATTCATCTCCTGGTCAAAACGTCTCTGCATTTGTTCTCTCTGTGTCTCCAGCTTAGCGTTCAGAACAGCCTGAGCACGGTGCTCTTCCTTCTGCATCAAACGGAGTTCACGCAGCTCTTGACGTCTAAACACAAACACAGAATAATTTTTAACATACTGCATTCAGTTTTAGAGTTTAATCATTTCTCAAAGAAGCAAATGCAGTTTACACTAACATTTAAGTTAATACTGTTACTCTGTATTAATGTTTTATTAATGTTTCTCCTTTTCCAGGTACTGAATTTTCTCACAACATATTATCACACATTTACAGAGCAGATATGTATGCTGTAGAAAAATTAATAGATATATTTGCTTTCAGTTGGACTTAAAATCTATCCAAACTGAATTTATGTGATTATTTGTATATATAAAAAAAAAGAAAACCGAGAACAAAGTCTGGAAGTACTGTAGTCACATGTGCAATGTAATATTTCAACCACTAGATGGCAGGAGTAATGCACCAGGAGCTCAATAGGGTTTTAAATGCAGTGCGGTGAGTATTAAACTGTTTTGACTACACACAATACAGCTGACCTCTTCCACTGATCTGCAAGTGTACAAGAGTTAAACGTTGTCTAAATGAGTCTTTTTCCATATCAGTTCGAATATTTGTTTACTTAGGTCTCAAGGGGCTAAAGCCCAAAAGAGCAAGATGCCTGAAATAGTGTCCAAAAGACCACTTATCACTGTACAGACTTCACTCTGAGCTGAGGAATGAATAGACCTCAGAGTTCATGGCCCTCATTTAGGGAAAAGAAACCAAAAGATGGAGACAGGGACAGCAAATGCGTCATAAATTCTGCTTATCTAGATAGTGAGCAGATATATATTTATGTTTGTTCAGAATGTGTGTCCTGTAGACAGTCAGGGTCAATCACGTACCTCAGGAATCTCATCTCCTCATCTTTCTTCTCATCATCCCTGATGATCTTGGAGGTGGTCACGCTCACCTCTACGCCATCAATAACAAACTTCCTGGTTCGTTTTAGAGTCTTGCTCGAGAAGTTCTGGGAGGCAGAGTGAGGGGAGAGGAACAAATGTCACAAAAACAGATGACATTATATTAAATCAGAGATCAAGTACAAGACAATGTACGTGTTTGCACTTGTGTACATACATCACTATGTGTGTTTGAGAGTCTGGAACTTTATACAACTTCTTTTAACATATGCAGTAGAAAATGACTTTGATGTGTACAATAAAAACAGTTCCTTTTTAAATATACGCGTTTGTGATTCCGACTGCAGTCTTTTTATCTGGTGAAAGGAGAGGCAGCTGCTTGTGAATGCGTTGACAAAGGTATTTAGATTCCTGTCAATCTGGTTCTACTGTAACAAGAAGCAAGAAGCTCCATCTGTAATCACTGTAATAGCCATGAAGGAAGTAACTAACAAAAATACGACCTCATCCAGTAAATAAGACACAATGTGACTTTTTGGAGATTCAAGGTTTTAAACAAACACAAGCAGTCTATTTCTGATCATGGGCCTACCAAGAACAGGCGCATGACCTTTTTTTCTTTGCTCCCAGATCAAAGTCCAACAAACTCAGTCTAATTTAGGACATATGAGCCAGACACCACAGGCCAATCCAACAATGTTTAAGGACGTCATACTACTATGATGCATGTGATACATGATGTATTACATGTTTAATATGAGTCAGGGCATGACCTCACCTTATAAGTGTTGCTGTTATGACTTACAAAGCGCATGTTGTTATATAGTTACATTTCCAGTGTCCCCTATCTAAATCTGCTTCCACAGACAATATTTATAAGACTGATATGGCAGGGTTTACTCTGCAAACACTGGGTAGCTCAAACCCTTGATGTCGTCATTTCCTGGTTTATAAATAGTTTATTTATAAGGAGAGTATGGGGGGAAACCAAAGAGCGAGAATTCATTTGGTTTGCTGTCCACTGTGACAAAGGTTCCCCATGAAGCCTCTGCAGCAAGTTTGTGTGAGGCTGATGTCACAGATGACAGCTACCGGATGTTACTTTGTCGCATTTACTATAGCAATAACTCTATGTGCTGGCACTGTAATCAGAGGACATGTGGGTCATTTTGTGCCTCAGCTGCCTTGTTTGTATTTGAGGCTCTACGTGACTGTGCTAACTTCCTATGAGTCGTCATTCACAGAAATCACACACACAGCTCTCCTGTAACACTCAGTTGAACTAATGCACACATGCATGCGCACACAGCGATGCTCTTAATCATACACACTTGGACAAGAAATCCCATTCACTCTTACTGCAGCCTGATGGCCGAATCGCCTGCTGAATAATCTGTTCTGGAAAAACTTAACAAACAGACACTACTCCATGCGCAGTCAATAGGATTTCAATCATAGTCAGTCTATAAGCCTCCAGAAGCAGCACAGTGACAATTGGCTGCATAGAAACTTCCATTCACACTGGTGAATGCTGAACTGTGCCCACACAAAGGGCACTGTTGGTCCCAGTGAATGGAAAATGTTGCATATTTTGCTTCAGAAAGGCTTGGTGTCTAATGATAAAATGGTCTCCCTCTTTAGCTTCCTAACTTCCCTTCCTCACTGAGATAGTCAGGCTCAGCACAAATTTAGTTATTGTTTAGTTCTCTATGGGTTACTGGAATTCTCCTTTTTTAGACTAATAAACCTTTAAATCACATGGGAATACATCAAAAATTAGGTTTTTAATATGCGAGGACCTTTTTCTATTTGGTTTTCATTTTTCACAGAGGTATTTTAATATAATTCAGCCCAGATACACCAAATAAATCCATGTTCACCACAAATCATAACTAATTAAAAAGAAAAACATGGTTTTAAAAGCTTTAACTTGTATCATTCTCCGTATCCTTCCTAAAAGCGTGTGGTGCAAGCCTAAGGGAAGACAGGCTATCCTCTGTTTCAGATGGTTGACACCCACACCCCAAAACACAACACAATGCAGTTTCAGTTCCTCTGTGGGTGCCGAGAAATAGTTTTTCCAAGGAGGGGTTTTCCTACAGAGGCAGGGAGCTGCCTCTGTACGATAAAGACCTATCCTTTCTTCACTTATGTCTGTCAGCAGAAATGATAAGTCTATACCCTGGGTTCATTAATCTAACCTGCATCAACAAACCATTATGTAAGGCTGTTTTATTATTATGGTATTTTAATAAGAAGACTAAATGAATATTCATAAAGGACAGTTCGGGCTGGTTAGTTTGTACTCATGTTGACTCACCCTTGAGGACATTGACATGTTCTCCTTGGGGATTGACATGTCCATGCTCTCCGATGCCATGCTTCCTGAGTAAGAGAACCGATTGTTGATAATCCCTCCGTTGATATAAGGCGAGACAGGCTCAGTGTTTCCTCCCGTCGATGTCCGATCTCGGGCACCTTTGTTTAGGCTACCATTGAGGCCAGAACGGGGTGAGGGTACTGGGGTATGAGCAGAAGAGGGAGTTGGAGTGGGTGTGGGGCTTGTTGAGCTTGGAGTTGGTAAGCCTCCATTAGCCACAACGTTGTTCTCCGTCTTGGCCGTCTGGATTTTTGGCACCTCTGGGTCTGTAGAGTCTATGATGATGTCAATTTGTTCCTCAGACGCCACTGGCTGGGGGTGAGATGGTGGCTTTTCTGTCTCTGGGGTCTCCGCAACCTTAAAATTAATTTTAGTATTATTACTAACAAATCTTTGAATACATCACTGTCAATACTTTAGGTAGACACAGAAATATTCATTTTTAAATATAAAACAAAGAGTACCTTTTCTTCCTCCGATGTTGGGGTACTCTTCCCATCCTCAATGCCTGAATCTGAGCTGGAAGTCTTGGTGGAGGCCTCACTCTCAGATTTCTCAGACTCAAGAGTGACTTCATCGGCCAGTTTGTCGCCCAACTCCTCTGTATCTTTTGGAGGGACATTCTGCCGCGGTAGGGGAACAGGGACCACCATGATGGAGGCTGGCTGCTCCTCTGTTGGTGTATTTGGCTCTTCCCCCTTCCTGGGTAAAGGTATTGGTGTGGTTGGGGAGGGCGTGGTGGGGCTTGGGGTGTCCACAGACTGGTCTCCTTCCATACTGGTCTGACTGGTCTGGCATGGCTCCTTGCCTGGAGACTTGGGGAATGAGGGGGAGGAGGGAAAAGAGAAGTATTGTTATGCACGAAAATGACAAATCACTTAATGTTTATAGCCTTGAAGCTGTAGTTCAAAGTCTCTTGTGTAACAGGTTGCTTTGTCTCAGTATGGCTGTCTGCTCTGACATTATTACTTTATGCAAGATTTAATGTTTTCAACCTTTGGTTTTAGCCCAAGTGCTAATCGCTTAAGTCCTTCAGGCATACTGTGAACTAACCTTAACCTTAGTTTTAGTAGGAATGCAGTAATTCAGGCTCAGACTCCTGTACTGCTACCTCTGTGTCTGGGATGTCTATCTAATCTGCAATAAGTACACTAATAATTACATGAGTGAAACGCCTGTGTAAATCATGGCTCACAACCAGGGACAAAGAGTTCTGAATGGCCTTATTACCAAGAATTCCGTGTGATTCTAGATGAACACTTGGCAAGTGCAAGTGTATTTAATTTAGACTTATTGTCTTACTGGCCAAAGACATGAAAACAAGTGGAGACAATGCATTAAGTATTTTCATCACCTGCTGATACTCTGCAAAAGGAAAGTCTGACTGAGAATAAGATGTTTTACAATGTGACCTTCCAAGACAGAAACACAGAAACAGTAAAATCCTGAAAGGTCACATCATAGAAGCAAACTAAAGACAACTTAAAAAGCACTGTAAAAACCATCAATAAAAATAAATAAGAACAATCTTAAACTACCAAGAAATACAAACACAAACTGATTTACTGATGTACCCTAAAAGAAAATCAGCATCCAAAAGGGAAAGTGTTTCTGCATCAATTTCACAGAAAGAGGCCATTTTCCCAGTTTTTGTTAGATATGGAAATGATATTGTCTATAATTATAAACAGCACTGTAGAAGTTATGAAGAATTATGTGCACAGTTGACAATCTGTCAAACTGAGCAATTCTGCTTCTGGAAACACCTCTCCACTGTCTTCCACTGGAGGTAAACAACACTATCAGACATCTTTATGGCCAAGTCCAGCCTTTCTAATGTCTCAGTAAACATCTCTGTCTGGCTGAGTATGATATATAGGAAGAGTTAAATGGCAAGGCAACAGCTTGGCTCGTTTTCAGGGCCTTGTAACTGGTTGTGTCAAAATATTGCTATGTGTGTACATGAATCCCCTCGCTGGAAGGAATGATCTGTAATGATAGCATAGTTAGCAAAGGGATGTGAAAGCTGATGTTTGTACTTTACTGTACTGTACTTTACAGCCACTTAAAGTACAAGTACAACACTGTGGATACAGTAACATATTTTGATACTTGCAATAATTGTAATATTGCCCTCTAAAAAAATATGTCCATCTTGCAACCTGGAAATCTAAATGAAAATAGCTAATTAACCCAAGTGAATGAGTAAATTAAAGATTTGATGTCATTGTCTGGTTGGTTTTTAATCTGGGAAAACAGCACAAGATATAGCAGAACTGGATACATAAAGAAAATAGCATCATCTATAGAAAACCAAACTTAATCCAAAGAACTACAATGTTTACAAGATGTTTGGAAGGCAGTGTGAAACACGGCAGCAATGGCTGCTGAGCCAAGTTTCTGGAGCCAAGTTATTCACCTCAATAAATTCGGAAGTCATCACACTAACTGTTGACATTAGGGGAGGAAGAGATAAGTGGGCAAACGTTCATCTCAAGGGAGGGAAAAACATCCATGTTCAACACATCACTAACACATTTGTCTGGTCACTGCTTCCTGTTTCCAAGAGTATTTCTATCAGTATGAGTCACTAGTGTATGGTGAACCATCTGTCTTTAGTTAAGGGTCACTGTATAGAAAACAGAACAATGTGTGACCTTAAATAATTTACTACATCAGGGGTTGTGAGGTGACAACACTACAGGACAGGAGCAAGGCTGAAGGCAGCACCTATATTTAACCATGTGTGGGTGTGGGTGAATGCCAGGATTCCGGTTTTTTGTTCCTTTGTTTATGCCGAGTGGCAGACAGTGAACTGCACTCACACTATGTGACTTTCTAATCTTGTGCCCTCTGTGGATTTATGAATGGCGTCTGCAGAACGGACCTTCGGTCCTTTGACAGGAAGGCCATATTTACAGAAAAACAAAAATGCTGTTCAAAGGGGTCAACAAGCAAGGACTTCAAAAGTAGAGGAAACAGGCAGTTAGGGCAGAACGCATGTGCTTTTCAGGCCATGGGTGCACATGCATGCCTTTGTGTGATTATGGGCATGAGTTTCAATATAAATACATCATCTGGTAAATTACGTGTACTCTTACAACCCAACCCTACTGGAGGAACATGGACTGTCCACTCTCCTTTTGGAAACAAACAATGACAGAGAGGAAAATGTAACAGAGAAAAAGAGAAAAAAGATCCAGGTTTGTTACCACAGTAAGCTCAATGGCGTCGTCCTCCTCTCCTTCCTCTCTATTGTCCTCAATTTCCTCCATGACTTCAGCCTTGGCCTCAGCCACCAGCTCCAGCAGCGGACGGTTAGACTTCACGGATCTCACAAATGGGTGCTATGGACACAATGGACAGAGGAGAGCTGGTTTATTAATTAGTCAAAATACACAGAGCAACTAAGACTTCTTTCAACTTGTATTTAATCATATTCTAAGCATAAATGAGCTTGTAAAAAACACCCAGTGCACAACATTTGACACCTGCACAAAGAGAGTCTAAAAGGCTTGATGTGACCGCAGGATAAACAACCTTACAACCATAAAACAATAAGTAATAAGTTAATAAGTCACTACATTAGCTGTAGAGTTTTAGAGTGACACAGAACATTTCACAAATGTGAAAACTTCAGTTAAAAAGGTCAAAAGGCGTTCTACTATAAATACAAATTTAAACTGTCAACAATGAGATAACAACAAGGTGCTGTATAAAATAAAATGCTGGTGAAATATGAAGTAATTGCAGACATTACATCAGCGTTCCCGTGGGGCTGGGAGAGGTGAAGCACATAAGAGGCTACAGGGGACTTTCACCACAGGGGAAACTCTATCTGCCACCTGCCAGTTCCTGAAAAGCTACAACAACAGTGGCTCTACAATACAAACACTTTCCTTAACAGCACACTGACAGTGTACAATCGGACATAATGCCCTTAAAATAGCAAGCAATGTTTACTTCTACAAGGGTGCTGGGGTACAAATAAGGCAGTGATAAGGTGAGTGCAAAGAGAAGCAAAAGCTAAATTAGAGTGCAGATGGGGTACAAGGCTGATCATCTATTATTCAGATGCTTTGCACTGTTGTGTAATTTAATTGGAACAGCTGACAAAGGGAAAAAGCTACAAGTGTTGCTGGACCATGAAGTGTGTACAAGTCGGGTTGTGTGTGTGTGTGTGTGTGTGTGTGTGTATTCACATTTGTCGTGAGTGATCACAGTTGTTTGCGTGTAGGGTCTTGTCCTCCAGGACTGCATTAGGCTTCAGCTTTTAACTTCTCCAGTGACTAACAACAGTCAGCTATTGTCTAATGAGTCAGGTAGTGTAAATGCTGAGTGTAATCTAATCATTTATTACACTGCAGTGGGAATAATAAAGAGAACAAAAACAGACTAGACATTTTGTTTATAGCACATGTCCGAATTAAATTTAAGATACAAACAGTCTAGTTAATCTATGCCGTCTACATTGGGAAGTTTTGCTGTAGAGGGAATGCCCTGCAGAACATGGCACAATTAGAGTATGAGTCCACAACAAAAGCAAAAGCAGCCTTTCCTTATGATCAAGTATTTCAACACAAGATCAGCAACTGGTGCAGAGAGGCACACAGATGAACAAATGCTGGGACAAGATTTGCAGCTACAGAAATACTTGATGGTTGGAAGAGGGTGTGACAAGAGGGGCTAGAGTTGCACTGGGTAAATAAATAATCCAGTTGTGTGCATAGGCCATGTACTCTTCAATGATCAAGATGAAAATGGTGTCTTTATAGAAATTCTCCAGGTTTGAGTTCTAGACAGATCACCTTAGGTTAAACAGAATCAAGCAGAACCAACCAGCTTTATGGAAAGAGGGATGCAGTGAGGTACCCTAACAGAAATACATCATCATAGAAGAGACGTCATCACCGGGCTTAGTGACATTGACGCAAAATATGTTGACTACTTTCTAGATATCTACTTTGATCAATGAATTCCTTTCCCTTCAAGCACCATTCGAGTACCTACAGTAGAGAACATCTGAGATTTCAGCTTCAAAGTGTTTATTCTAACAAGTGAACTCAGGCCTCCCATGCTCGAACTAAACCTAGTTTCCTTCACACATATCAAAGGGAGAAAAGGCAAACAGTGTGGTATCACTGCCCTATATCTAGCTATGTTTTCCTACTGCCATAATGGATCAAGATGTGGATCAGTGGAGCTTATATCCTCTCTGTTAAGTTTCACATTGCTTTAGACTCAGTGAGGCTGGTGATTTTTTTTTTAGGTTTTACATGCATGGCTGGGCATGAAAAGGTTAAATGTGAACAATTAGGGGACCAGAGAAAGGGGCCTTTGGAATTACCTGTGTAGCAAAGACAGTGGAGTGTGTGTATTTGTCTTACTTCCATCTGATAAATTTGAGATTCAGACCTTGACTGTGAACATTTTTAGGAAAGTGAGGGCATTTTAGCCCTCAGACTTGTTTTTAGGGTTGAGGTTATAATTAGGTTTAGGTTAAGTTTGGGGCAATGGTTGAGGTTAGGAAGGTAGTAATTTTGGTCTACATGAATAAAATTGACTTGACTTTTATTTTCTCAAATTTTGGAATATCGGTCTGAGATTTCTGCCTCACATGTGGTGCTCACGGCACAGAAAAGTTAAACATTTTAAATAGTCTCCAGAAAAAAAGTCTATTATTCTGTGTTATCAACAGATCTAACAGGAAATACTTTCTCTTAAAAAATTTGTTCCTAAACCTAAAACTGCTGATAGCTTGTTCTGGTTTATCCAGAGAATGTTCTAAACAGTATGGAGGCTCTAAAGTCGTTTGAGGTGATATTTTATTGTCTTGTGGAGACAAAATAATAACTGAATGCACAAATTATCTTGCAATAACTTGCTCATGCAAGAACAATACTATATAATCAGTCATGGGCCTCCCCGTGGTAGAATGTGTGGACCATGTACTAAGGCTCAGTAGTCCTTACCCATGACATGTAGAACAACCCTCCATGAGGTCAGGCCTAGGCGTACAGTCGTGATCATATTATGGTTCACGGCTTAGGAACGCATGATGTCAATGAATGTTCTCAAGTATGAAACAAAAGCGTGTGTGTGTGTGTGTGTGTGTTTATGTCTGCACATGTCAGTATTGCAAAACCACTACAAAGTCCTGGCCCAGGGATAGAACAGCCAAATACTCCCATGGCAAAATAACTAACCTATGATCAGAAACAGAAAAGCATAAATTTTACACATAAATGGAAGCCAAGCCAGAAAACACTGTAAAATTCCTGACCATGAGAAACTATGTGGGAGGAGAAGCTATAGTCACTATAATGAGTACAAGTCATCCAGATGGTCTCCCGCCAGCCACACAGCCACAGTGACTGATACTGTGTCATGCTGTTTTGTATACATTCTTTAACAGAGCACATGTGGGGCAGACACAAGTCAAAGAGGTTCCAACATGTTTAAAACTAAAACTTTCATTTCCTCTTTTTGATACAGCCACACAGTTTAACACCTACGCTACATCTATGATTCATTTTTGCTTCACTCCATCTGTTTTCCTCATCCAAACACTCCAATGAGTAATATATCTGATCTAAAACTTGTCACATACACCGATGGTAACTTCCTGTAAGCTTGTCAGCTTCAACAGCGATTGCACAGCAGAATTTAATGCCATAATTGCACAACTATCTACAGTAAATACTATCTGACAGCCGTGAGGAGAAGGAGGCATGATAAACATCTAAAACCTCCAGCACTGCACCAAAAACTGGACCGCGCCCGTCTCTTTTTTCCCCCCACTGGAGAGCACATGGAGAATTCCCAGCGGGCCTGGGTCTAGGAGATTCATCTCTGCCTCTCTCTAATTGGCCAGAGGTGGCGAGCTCAGGGTAATCCAGACATACTATTGGCTGAGGGTGGGAATGTAAATAGTTGGCATTCCCTCAGCTGTGGGATACAGACAGGAAACCGTGGCTCTGAATTTTAATAGACACAGCGCTCGTGTTTTAATCCACACCCTGTTCGCTTTTTCTCTCAAGATTCTGGATTTTGAGAAACATTTGTCAAAACACATCCATGGATATTAATGTTTAACTGGCAGAAAAGTGTCACCAGCCTCTCCTTAGCAATGTCCTTAGGTGTGCCAAAGTGTACTTATATGTAAACATTAGAGTTGTCCTTTTCTAGAAATGTCAATAGCCTGAACATATGTGCATTTAGTGCTGGAAAACAAAGGAGAGAGTGTAATAATAAGAACAAAACCCTCCACTGTGCTTCAGATTTAAATGTTTAAAAGTTCTAAGAGGGTCCTTGAAAAGTGGACAACAGCTTCTTAGAGTGCTGAATGTTTACTCACCTTTCTTCAACCTTTTCAGCTTTGCTCTTTCACTTTCTTTCACTTGACTTTTTAACTTTTCCCTCCAACCCACTCCTCCTCTGCCTGCTCCCATTTCTTGCCCACTCTTCTACACCCTCCATTTCTCCCCCACCCACATGCCTCTGCCCTCTATGGGCACAACTCACTGGCATAGATCACTTTATTCAGGTCTTAAAATAGAAGATTATATGTGTTGGTGCAAGATAAGGACAGAGTGAGGACAATGTTCCATCATATATCACTGTGTAACATTTGCTAGCTTGTAGTCGCAGATCAGGACCCACCTCCAGGAGTTGTGTCGCAGTCGGACGAGTCTCTGGGTTTTTATCCAACGCTTTCTTCAGGAAATCTTTAAACTCTTGTGACCTTTGTAAAACACAAGAAAACAGTGTTAATCAAAAATAAGAGGAATGAAAGAATGGGAAGAGGGAGGGAAGGGATGAAGGGTTAGTTACAACATATTTGAAGACATTTCCAGAGATGTGATGGTGGATCATTTTTTGCACAGCTGTGCTTCATAAAACAAAAGCTTTCAACAGGGATGATGAGTCAGCTCCCCAACCCTAATCTCCTTTCAGAACCTGATAATTTCACTTTTTTTTTCTGTGCTAAGTTTGCTGCTACGGAACATTCAGTCATAAAATTGACAGGGAAAAAGTTATAGTTTGGCACTCGCTTAAGTCTGCCTCTGCATAGCTGTTGCTGCAAAGGGCAAAGACTGCAGGCAGAGAGTGGGAGGACAATGTGATACACTGAGTGTTTACAGTAGATTACAGGACACTGAGTGTGCAAAAATGTGGTAATAGAATGAAATTCAATGACCCAGGGAAATCTACACAGAAAGATATAACCCCTGTTGACTTCACCTATCACAATCTCTGCAGAAACTGAAGAATTGTGGGTTGCGGAAAAGAGTTTTTATGTACTCCAATTTGCTGGGTAAAATACCCCTACTTTCTCCCACTTTGCACATAGTATACGATGCAACCATTAGATGCAAAAGCTGAATCATTTTTAATGTATCCTCACCATTTGTGTGGCTGCTCCAGGGTGGGAGGCTCTGACTTGGCAATCTTCAGCAGCACCCTCATGGGGTTGAGCTCATGATGCGGGGGTTCAATCTGGGCAAGCTCGATCAGAGTGATTCCCAGAGACCAGATATCAGCTTTGTAGTCATACGGAGCATCCTTCATGGTCTCGCACATGACCACCTCTGGGGCCATCCTGAGAAAACAAAGTGAAATATTTATAGGGAATCATTACATAATGAGGGACAATGAATCCTCAATTAAACTTCATCGCTAACAAATCGAAGCATATGGCATATTAATACCTTCCTGTACAAATCAGGTTTAGCCAAATCAGCTAGCCACAGAGAAATCTGTCCTAACATGATTCTGATATCATAAAAGTTACACCAGCAGTATTTACAAGTTTTATCTCTGGACGTGACTGACAATGATTACTGAAAGGGTATGACGAGCGGTTCTCCTTTCTCTGTTTTGCATGTGTCAACATGGAGCACACTTCTCCGGTCGGCGCGTGTTTGCCGCCTGTCTGTGAAATGGCTCTAAAAACCCGGAGCTCTTAGACTGTACAAAGAAACAAATGTTTGCTGCCTGATTCTAGTGGACTTTGCTTATCAGTTTATTCAAGGGAAAACAAAAGTTAAACGCCAAAACTATCTGCAATATTCTTTTCAGGACTAATCAGTATTAAAATGAGGACACCGGCATGTTTTTTGAACTCAGAGGGTATTCCTGATGGATGATAACCTGTTCTAGTCAATGGTTAACTGGCTCCAATCACATTCACACGGGGCATAACAGTATGGAACAAGAGTCACTGAGACTTCAAAGGGAATCTTTCCAATTTGTTCAGCTATAGAGGAGAAAGCTGTACTGTTGTGACAACAATGAGGAGGATTAAAGCACCGGGTTGGGTTGAGTGTGTGTATACACAATATTACACTCTTTCAAGTATTATGGAAGAGCTGTGAGGAGCAGGAAATCTGTTCTCAACAAGCAATAATCCCCCCGATTATGTAACTCATGTAGGTGTGGTTGGTATATCTGCAGTTAGAGATTTTGCCATGTTTACACCAAGGTGAATATCCTTTTAATAGAGCAGGTTGTAAAAGTATATTGCAGACAATGTTCACAGCCATTTTATGAATGTTGCATCAATACGACGAAACACCTTGACACTCAAATCCCACATGGGATTTTCCTATCGACATTTATATTTAATAAATATATTTATGTGTCACCCACCCCTCAGCACATGGTCTTCCACTTAATGGTGCTCCGATGCAGAGTGCTCTTACTCACCAGTATGGCGTTCCAATGAAAGAATCTCTTCTTTGTAAGGTTTTGTTGTTTTTTGCAGATACGCCAAAATCAGCTACAAGAATGAAGAGAGACAAAAAAAATAATATGACGTGAGACAGTTGAAAGAATTTCCCCAGAAGCACTTCTCAGTAAGAGGGAGCGAAGCCACTTCAAATATGTCCATCCCTTCTTTTTTTCTCTTCCTTTGTAGTAGCTTGTAAAGATGTCATGACATTGCAATGGGCAGAGACACAAAGCCAGAATTTATAGCTGTCCTATTTCCCAAACAAGCTTTCTCCCCCATTTCCCCAACATGACCCTCAGATTATATGGGTGTTGTTTTCACTTTGGCTGAACACATTTTTTTTTTTCTCTTCAAAAAAGAATATTACATGTGGCCTCAGGGCTGAGTGTTACTGCTAAGTGTTTGGCAGAAACCTGAGGATTTTACTCACAAGGCAGCAGGCTGAGTGCTTCAATTAAAAACTGGCATTTTCTATTACGGGGACATAAGTGACTGTCTTGGTTTTGCAGGCTACAATTCAAATCTCTTTGACTTCCCAGTCAAACATATCATTTTCTGCAGAAAGATTTTTTTACTTCCTTAAAATACTTAAATAGCAGTGCTGCTTTTATTGTACACCAAATAAGAGTTTACACATTAATATGCTAGAGGATGGTGACATATTCTTGAATATTAAATTGAACGCCGAGGTTCTTCAGTACATCCTGGCAAAGTTCCCTTCCCCTTACCTCTGACCTCTGCTGTATTTCCTGAAATAAACACCAAAGGTGTGTCTCTCATTATAATCATGCGCAAATATTCAAGATTCATTATTCACCATAAGAAACTAAATGAGTGCACATGACAGGTGTTTCAGAGGGGACTCCCCCAAACACGGAGTTATGAAAGGGAATGGGAGTGTTCTGATTTTACTGACCTTAGGTGAAAAAAAATAATGATTGTGCAATGCATCATGGGTGAATAGAACAATACTGTGCTGTTGTCTGTGTTGTCAGAGTTTGATGAAGCATCAGGAACAAGGATGTAGATAATACTTTTCTACCATCCCTGACATTCTGTTTTTGTTTTTTTTGTTTTTTGGTGCATGCAGCTCTTAAAAACTCCCAATTGCTGCACATGCCTAGAGATTAACAGTCGCTGAAGAGTTTTATAAATGTTAGACAAAGCGTTTACAACAAACTGTGCTGCATGGAAGAGCATATTGTTTAATGCCATGTTTCATAGGTGGATACAAAGCATGTGGCTGACCTTGGTGACAGTTAATTGCTACCTTCTTTGAATTAACAAGTAGTTAGATAAGTGTGGAGACTGTAAATGAGTCTGTGTCATGGACTTAGAGTTTGAAGAGGCAACTCCCAGTGATTATATCTAACTGTGGTGTCTTCGAGAAGAAAGTAAGGCAATGCAAAACGACTTTAAGAAGTATAAGTCGAGCTAAGTGAGCAGAGTGGCTAACAAAATGTGCCATTTGAATTTTAAAAAAGAGAAATTGTAATTAAACAATGGATTAATAAACCATTTGGAATTGAATTAAAGTAAACAAAAGTGCGTCACACGTAAGTTCTGCGTAGCTTATGGGTATTTCTCCATCCTGGTTTGTGGGTCATGATAGAGTGAAAAAATGAAAGAGAGCCAAAGAGACTAAAGGAAGTAAAACTCTGTGCATGCAAAACATATTTTGGCATTAGTAAATAAGCAGCATTTCCTTAACTGACACTTACATAACATGCATTGAAACACTACTGTCCTTTCCTGGAATCTACACTTTAATCAAAAACATACTTGGGTGATTGGGTTGGATCCACAATTTCAGCTGTGCAATGTGAAGAATGTGGAGAACTCTTCAAACAGCCAATAAATAAAAATATGCAAAACTTCAGGGAATGCGGTTTTCCCACACAAACGCTCACTTATGATTCTCCTAAAGTGCCACAGGAGGGGTACAGGGCCTCTAACTGTGCGTGTTTGTGTGACAGCATAAATGCGAGCCAAAGAAACAGTGGACCAGAGATAACCTGAAATGTGCAGTGGGAATGTGGGCTTTCGCTTCACTTGCATGATTTTGCCAGTGAAATGGATGTTTAATGATGGGATGTAAAGAGAGACAGATTACAACAGATCTTACAAATGTGACTCAAATCCAGTAAGTGTGTTTAAACTTTTTGTTGTGCAGGTTTCCTGTTTCTAGTGAAATTTCCTTTCAGCCTTTGGGTTTTACATTCAGTGCATGCCTTATATTTCTTCTACACATCAGATTTATTTCTAATGGTAGATTTGCTGATTCAACAATATGGCTGCAACTGCAAGATTTTTTTCAGTGTGATTATTTCCTCAATTAATCGATTAGTTCTTTGCTCCATAAAATCAGAAAAATGTTGATCACTGTTTCCCGATGCGACGTTCAGTTTACTGCAAAGAAACTGGAAATTATGCACATTTGAGAAGATGAACTTAAACAGTTTTTCTTAAAAAAAATACTCAAAACAATAAATCAATTAACAAAATAGTGATTAATTGAATAGTTAACAACTAATCAATTCATTCACTAATCATGGAAGCTCTGTTAAACAAATTCAAAAAGCATCGCTTCCATTATTTCAGAGGAAAGTTGTACTACCTCCATGTTTTCTCTCTTATTAGAAATATTTGAGAGGTCAAACAGAACAAATACATGCTGTGGAGCCAAATCCTGTTTAAACCCACAAAACTTTATTTCAGTCACCCCTTAGGATGCCAAAACTTCTTGAGATTTGGATTGATTTGTGCACCACACAACTGAAATTTTCCAACAACTAAAACACAACCAAAAATTTTGCATCGTTTGCACAAACACAATAAGGGAAATATTGTGGCTCTGGCAGTTCCAAATGATTACCCTCAGAAGCGACCATATTGCATTGTTCTGTGTGTCCTTGTGTGAGCATGAACAAAATGAAATTGGACACCATGATATAAACACAGCATGCACTTAAAACTAGCAGTATTTTAAAGTAGAAATATCTAAACCCTCACCCAGTTTGATTTCTCCATCCAGCATGAGGAGGATGTTGCCAGCCTTCAGGTCTCTGTGAATGATCTTCATGCTGTGGAGGTAGATCAGAGCTTCCAGCATCTGGCGACAAACCACCTTAATCTGTGGCTCCGTCAGCCCACGATCCAACTCTGATAAGGGAATGAGAGGCAGAGGCATGAGATGGAGGTAGGAGAAAGGCGTGAGAATAAGAGCAGAATGGATGTGAGAGGTGAGGAAACTAGCTGTGAGGGTTCAAAAACTCATTATGCATACGTCGCACATTCCACATACAATCATGGCAAAACAAAGTCTTGTGTGTGAACTCCACGAGAGAAAACAGAAAAGTACAAAAGCGTGATGATATCAATGATGTCTCTCAGAACGCTGCTGGATAAGTAATTCCAGATCAGAACAGCTTTCACACATCCAAGCTAGTCCTGCCTGCAGACTTTATTCTACGGTGTCTGTGTTTTGTTAGCTGCAGTGGGGGTACAGACAGTTATGAGGATGTGGATTACCAAGTAAAAACAGACTAGGGGGGTTTCCCACACCGGAGGACTCCACTATGTCTAGAGCATTCAAGGCCAGACTAATGAAGTCGCAGTATATGATCATGCTCAAATCAACAGTATTGTGATAAATGCTGGTTTTCTTGTTTTTTTTCCCATAGAACCTGAACATATCTTGGAATTGGAGCTTTAAAACAATAGCATCTTTGACCTTTTTTCATGTCATCATGTCTCTAGACTTCCTTAAAGTCACTTCTGGAGGGAAAGGTGTAGTTACAGCACCGCTGCAGGTGTGGAACTTGACTCGTGACATGGAGGAATGTGGAGAGCTTATAAAAATACACAGAGCAAAAAAAAAAAAAAAAAAGAGAGAGAGAGAAAGAGAAAGGCCTACCGAGCATTGTGGCATCCACAGCACCTCCGGGGCAGAACTCGATCATGATCTGGGAAATGAAGGGGAAGGGGAGAGGGGGTGAGGTTAAACTTGACACAGCTTTATGAATATACAGTGTAAACATACAACTGACAACTGTGATCTCCTGAAGCTTTCATGGATTTATGCGCAGTAACAGGAAGAACAGATCACTTTTCATCAGCTGCACAACTCCTCACATGGGCATCTTTTAAATATTCTCTTGTACTTTTCTAATATATTTCATTCCTTAATGGTTTAAAATACTGTTATAAACTAGACACATTCAGCACCAATAGGTCCAATGAGGAAGAGAGCAAAAGGTGAAAACAACAACAAACTGCCAACATTCCCAGTCAATAATATTCATACCATTTTGTCAGGCAAAGAATGGGTTAAAATTGTTTTTGTTGTTGCAAACCAAAGCAAAGTGTTGGAAAGAAGGAGGAAAGAAGATGACAAGGTGTGTTTTTTTATGAGGAAGGTTTTATGGAAGTGTTCATTGCCTCTGAGCAGTGAAGATTACCTCACTTACACCCCACATAATATCTCTAGAATATTGTTATAACGCAGCAGAGTTCGACATGTTTCAACATGCTTTGAAGACCTGTAAATTTCCCCTGACTAAAAATCTGAATATATATTACACGCAGTATATATACCCATATAAATATGTTTTTTGTTTTTTTTTCTGTCTTCAGTGGAAGCTGTAAAGGGGTTTCTGACAGCAAAAAAACACAAATGCTTTCCTCAAGCATCTGTTTAGCATCTAGTGTACAGGTGAGTTTTTATTTTTGTGGCACTCTGGGGGGAGGGAAAAGATGTGGCTAATCATTTCGGGCAGCAGTGCATGCTGCAAATACAGACAGTTAATGTGATGTCGTCGCTCTCCCTGCACTACATCAGTCAAACACTCTGACATAATGTGGTGAAAGTACTGAGAGTACACACACACTTTGCAAAGTGGACAGCTGGATTCAGACCTAAGTGTGTGATGAACCGCCAGTACTGTAACTATACACACTTCCTGGGACACACTGCCAAATGTATAATTCCAGGTCAGCAGTGAAGTAAAAACACACAGAGGGAGAGAGAGACAGGGGAGAAAAAAAGATCCAGAGAACGCATTCCCTAAATGGTGTCTTGTTGGCCAATAGCAACTTCCACCAATCACCTTTCATTTCCTCTCCTTACATAGTCAGTCTCTCTCTGGCACATACACAAACATGCACACAAGTGTAAGAAAAACCTCTAGATGTTTCAGTCAAGTGGGGCCAAAGAAAATAAAGACACCACAGGATTTCATAATCATCCTGTGATACCAAATTGTCAAAGATCGGCCCCAGGTGGTGTGCAGCATACCTGCTGTGTGATGTCACTCTTATTTAATCATTGCTTGCTATGACAACACTGTCAAAGCATCAGCTTGGTACTGGACAGGGTGTGGAGTTTCAGTCCAGACAAAGCCACACAGAGAATTACAAGTACAAAAGGTGCAAATGCACAAGGCAAAAAAAAAACAGATGTGAGATCACTCACTTTGTGGGAAATGAAGAATGTCAATGTTGGCATGCAGCTCCGGGCGAAACAATGATCTTTTGTGAAGTTTAGATTGACTAACCACTTTAGTTTAGTGTTATCAATGATGCTTCACTTCGTCATGGTCTCCTTAAAAGACAGTTTCACATCTGATCTGTCTTCTTAAATGTCTGGCCTGTGTTACATGCTTGACTGCTTCCTGCTTTTATATCTCCTTACTGCATCACAAACATCTGCCTTGTTTCTTAGCACAAAGGCATGACTTAAGTTCTATTAAAGCACCTGAAAACATGGTTTAAAAATATTATTTGTGTGTAACATTCAATATTTGTGTCCAAATGAGCATGAAATAAATAGAATGAATAAAAGTTTAAACACTCAAAAGCTTATCTGATTTATCTGGCTATTGTGTGCCTGCAGTTTCAGACTGATTCTCATGGTATTGTCGAGAGATACAGAAAGTGACATCACCTTTTTTCAACATAGCCACACCCACTTCAAACCATCAGGAAGAGGACAGACACAAACACACACGCAGATACAATATATCAGTATTGGTGTGCATGTCAGTTGACGAGTGAAGGAACAAGAAATTGCAGTAGAGGTAATTTAGAGTGTCTCCTTTAGAAAGTTTGAGTTGATTCTTCAACTGTAAAATGTATCCCTAACTCACCTGATCATGGCCAATGACCACCCACCAATGAGCTTAGTTCTGCTATAGGTTTCTGCCTGTTAAAAGTTTTTCCTTGCCACCATCACCATGTGCTTGCTCATGGTGGGAATTGTTAGGTCTCTGTAAATATGTAAATCAGTCTAGACCTGCTCTACATGGAAAATGACTTCGGTTTGGTTTTGGCGCTATATAAATAAAATTCTCAGTATATATCTCGGTCTAAAATATAAGGGATTTTGTATCAAGACTGTTTGTTAAAAAAATTACAAATAAATAAATATAAAATTGATCCATATCAACAAAAGTTGATCCATAAACAAAAAATTAGTCATGTCATGGTGTAATTCACTTCATGTTGTTAAAATGCGTTTGCAACCATATATTCCTGCAGTGGTAAGTAAAGACTGATAAAATAATATTCTAGTTTGAAAGCACATACCATGTATGCGTTTCAACAAAACAGACAGAGGATTTTTACACAACCATTTCCCTATTCCCCATTTCTGCTCGCTGCTAACCAAACAGCCTCCATGTCTAAATTAAGTGAACTACTCCTCAGTAGTGACACACTGTACTGCCCAACCTAAACAGCAGTACGTTACACCACTGTGTCACAGGCAACTGGTTTGTGTTTCCGTCATGTGTCTCTGTAGCTAGATTTATGGATGACATGTTGTGCTGCTGTGAAGAATGTTCCCCGACTGGTCAAGGCACATGCAAAGCATTCCCATTATGGGCTGAACACACATGCAGGCACAAGCTTTCTCTAACACACACAAACACACACACACACTTTATCTCATTGATAACACCCTCACATGCCACCTCTTTAGAGAAGCTTGCATTTCAGTTTTACCAGAAAGTAACAGAACTATCTACTAATTAGAGTTAATTCATTTAGTGTTTTTACACTCAAAACATGAATCTTATTCAAGATAATTACTAGACTAAGCCAAGCTGGTGTGGTGCAATGTCTTGCAGTAAATAGTGTCTCCACTTTTGAGCGCCTCTTTTATTCTTTTGAGACAAGCGGAACCAAATTAGACACAGTCTACAAAATCCAAAAAGCTTTAAAACAAATGAAGCCGGCCTCGTTGACACTGCAGTGTTCCTGTACGTTCACAGTGATTTCCCACCTCATTTTGTCTAAAGGCTATTTGCCAACACTACACCTGCCTGGAAACTGCAATACTGATTAAAGAAAGATATAGGACCATATAAAACCCGAATCACACTGACGCACTGTGATACTTTGTCACTCTTTGAAAATGAGTAATGCTTCAGCAATGTGTGTATATGAGGTGGCGCCAGCAGAAGACACAACACACTGACTCCTATCGATTCATATTCCAGTAACAAACAGCAGAAGTCACCTGGCAACCACAGCCGTGTAGACCTCACTCTATGCAAATATATAACAACCACACAGTTTAAAAATACACCTAAGTAGAATTACTTCCTAGCAGAAGCCAAATCATCACTTCTTCATGTGTCAAACTGAAAAAAATGATAGCCCGTGTACAGCCTGTGAAATGCTTTCTAAGCTGCATTTAATGGGTTAAACCACAAGATCATCATTCATTTTGGTGTAGTTATTTATACTATTCTATACTTATCTACAGATATTTAGCTTTCAGTATACCTTTCTATACCTTTTTTTTTTATTTTTTTTTAGACCTTTCTGCTGGATCTCTACACTGATATCTAGATGAAAGTGTTACTTTCAGTTTGTATATTACCCACAAGCCACCATAACTCAAGGGAGGGTGGAGGAGCCAGATAAATTCCACTGATGCTGCTGTACGCTGTCAGTGATTGATAAAGGCCCTTAAAAAAGGCGCCCCAGCCTTTATAACCTCTTAACAGGCTTTAAAGGGTTGATTGGAACCAACCCATTAAAAACAGACAGGCTTAACTACACTTCTAAAAGTTGTGTGTATGTTCTCTTCTGTGTTTATTGTCTCTTTTCCTCCCTTCTCTTTTTCTCCCTCTCTCTGTTCGTTCTTCTCACTGTGCTGATGTCAGCATGTTAAAGGCCCTCTTTTTCTCACGCTGCGGGCCTGGCTGCCCTGCTATAGTCTTAAGACCAGATTGTTCCTGGAAGAGAACAAACAGCACTGTCTCTTTCTCTCTCTCTCTCTTTTACCCCCTTTATCTTCCTCTCTTACTCAGAAAGCAGAACGGGTGGGTTGACAGTGGAATGCATCATCTCACGCCTGTCCAATCCACCCAACCGGAGGTTACTGAGCCCTGACCATAACCGAGGGGCTAATTGTTGAGATCCTGAAGCTAGTACACACTCCAAAACAATGAGGTGCAGACAGACCTTGTTCACTGTTGTATATATTTATTCTACTGCCGGCCGGATGTTCATACATCCATTTTTGGTGTTTGGTGGAGTTTCTATACTAACCCAGAAAAGTATGCTGCCGTTAATATACAGACTGAATAATAAAAGTTCATGAAGAGATTGAGAGCAGCCTTGGAAGTGAAGCAAAAGCTGAGACTGTAAAGGCACACACACGCCCACCCACACAGAGGAAGCATGTGGTTTAAATGCTGCAGGAAAGGATGTTTGTGCATGTGACTTATCAGCACAAACTAACACAGTCTTACAGTTCAGCTTTGACTGATGGGGAACGTTCACCTTTCACACTCAGGAATTCCAGCTATGGCTGACCATGAATAGCTTCTGCTCTAGGGCTGTGACAGAGGCCGCAGGTCATGTTTAGACATAAGTGTTTTGTCCTGTTGCTGGATTTAAAGTTATCCATTAGTGTATTTACAACCAATGATCATCTCTCTATATAGCTTTTATTGGCCGTGGCGGAGTCCACCATACCCATGCACAATTCAGAATCCTTAGCTAAACACTAGCTATTGACAGGAAAACAATGCATCCATGTAGTCCAGCGTAATTTGATCTCATTGATAGCAGCCTCACTGTTTATTCATAACAGCTATATTAAATTACTGCTAATGCAAACATTCCGCCGATGCTACTTCACAATAAAAGCATTCAACTGGTGAAACATTATTGTGAAGCAGTCACGGGAAACTATCTGGGATCGTCATATAAAATATTTTTATAAAAAAGTCAAGACACTCAGTCATTTTTAGAATTTTTCATCAGTGCATCATTTATCATTTTTGCATGGAATAATGGAGGACTAAAGGAGGAGCAGCCACAGGGAGCTGTCAGATGAAGAGCTGCAGACAATAAGCTGTAACCAACTTTACTGGAAAACTACTGTGCACAGCATGAAATCAGATTGTGGTTACTGTTTTTTTTTTTTTTATTAAAACAATGTGAGTTTGTTAGACTGAGCTGCAAACAGATACGCCAGTTGCTCTTTATGATAAAGTATCTGCTCAACAAGTATTAAAGTGCACTTGCTGTTACCACGGTAACCACAGCCAAAATCAGCCAATTTAAACTAAATTTAAACTGAACAAGGATTCAGTTTAGACAGCTGAAGACAGAAGGACAATTTCTTGAATACATTTCTGTATAAAAATGCACAGTTCAAGTTAAAACTTAACTCCATCGTATGTTTATAATAACATCACAAGCAGAGGGTTAAAAAAACAACTATCTTTAGTCTTAACTCTGCCTTGTAATTCCTCAGATATTCAAGGTCGTGCCCCAGCATTTGGTCACTATTATTTTTCTTGGCCAGAAAGACTGGGCGATTAGAGAGGGAGTTGAAAAGTTTACACTTGACCCAGTGCGCGAGTGTGGAGAGGAAAAATAACTCGAGCGAAGAGAACACTAAACTGAAATTGATCCTCATTCCTTGCAGTAACATCAGGCTGATGATTGGATCATTTCTGATGCATTTTGTCACCCTGGGGGTCTTGCGTCATTCCCATTCAGGCAATCCACTTTTCTTATCTTTAATTTTCGACAATGCCTCCATGTCAAGGAGAAATATACTGTAGATGATATATTGTTGCAATAAAATAACATCCCATGGGCCCGCCAACATGCATGGTTAAAAGATCTGTTTTTCCACTTCCCTGCTGTTCATTTGGATTTGTGTTGTGGTTCTGTTTGGAAAGGTTGCAAAGAAAACTTGGTGGATGGACACAGAAACGCCTGAACCAAGTGAAAACGATACATCTTGTGAGGAAGGTAACGTCCCTTTGGTACATTATGCACCAGTCTGATACAACAGCAGCCTTGACCACAGTGTTCCCACGCAGCAGCGCAATGTCTGTTCATTTAAATAAACTGTCCGAGCTCTGCAGTAATATGTACTGCAGAGTTCGGACAGTTGTATGTAGTTGGATAACACAAGTACAACTTCTTCTAAATTTAGAACGAACAAAAAACATATTGATAGTTGAAGTGTTAAGATGTGCAAACACATGAAACAGAAGAAGAGACGAAGTCTGTGGTTTTACACTTGAAGCTGGTTGTCCTAACCAGATGCCTGTGGTACCTACCCACAGTTTGTTGTCATGGTAAAATGCATCAAGCAGCTTGACAATATAGCGGTGGTCACATTTAGCCAGGATGTCAATCTCGACCATGTAGTCCTCCAGCTCCTCCTCACATTTTGTCTCGATCTGTTTGGCTGCAGCTAGAGCTCCCGTCTCTTTGTTCTTGGCCTGAAAGACAAAGAACAACATTAAATTCAGCATGCATGAGTAATGGAAGGCCTCTTTGGAAGGATTCTTGCATATGACTTCCTGTGTTAAAGGACATAAATAGTAGGACTGTTTGATGAAGTTTCACTACCCCAGAGAGAAACTTTTCATAATCAAACTGACAGAAAACATTTATGGTGGGGAAGATACAGGGTGTGGCTGTGTGATAGAGGGTGTAAAATGATTCACACTGTGAACATTTCTGCCCTCATTTATATGCCAGATTAAAAGGTGGAAAATATCAAAATCAAAACTATGAGCTCTAATCAGAGCTCAACTCAAAGATCAGTTTATTGTGACTATCCTACTGCATGTGTCTATGACCCCTGCCAGCCAACCTCTTCTAACCCAGCTGTTGCTGAGGGAAATCCGAAACGTCAAAAAAACACGTGCCGGCAATCAAAATGTTGACTAACTAACATTTAAGGACAAAACAGGAAAGGAAACTCCACACCCTCCCTGAGCAACAGGGGAAGAGGAGAAACCACAAAAACCACCGTGGGTCAGTATAAATGTAGACGCACACACATAGAGATACAATTCCTAGTCATTCTGAGTAACAAAGGGAGGCAAATGTAAACACAAGCAGATTGTTCAGTTCCTTTCTGGAAAGGATCAAAACACACGTTGGGTGACTCAGAGGTGCAGCACAAGGCGGCAAACGCGTGCTGTTCGTGCTTTGGTAAGAGACAGAATGTTGTGAACGCTGACTGATGAGTTTTTGTGGGTAAATGTGAGATTATTGTGCATCTGCAGACAGAACCACGCGTTCAGTGCAGTGACTGCATCAGAGATGAGACTTAAAAAACAAGACATAAATGGTGTTCCATGCTAGACCATTGTCAAGAACCCACAACACTGTCAGATCATATGAAATGACTGAAGAAAAATCTATACTGTGAATTTTAAATGAAAAATTTACATTGTTGCATCGATAGCAGGCAATATCGTTGCGCACATATGTATTTATGTCTACCCAGTGACCTGCAGAAGCACGGCAGACTAAACAGCCTGGTGGGGTCTCCATCTCCACGCTTTACAGGGGCTGTGGGAAAACATCTGAATAAACAGAACAGGCTCACAGCAAAACACATCTCAGTCCGCCATGACTGTGTGTGTGTGTGTGTGTGTGTGTGTGTGTGTGTGTGTGTGTGTGTGTGTGTGAGTTTGTCAAACAGAGCTCCGGAGAATCCAAGTTGCCTCAGACAAGAGCAACCCACAGTGTGAGTCAACAGGACGTCTCCTCCTGCCATCAAACCATCAGTCAGTTAGTTAACAAACCTCGACAGTACACACAGAGACATCAGACACTGTCACTTCTCTGCTAACGTCACAGCTCGATGCTATTCACTCCGGTCCTGCAGCAACACTGTCAGTCTCAACAAACTCACTGTCTGGGGTCTGATATCCGCTAGAAGACCTACTGGTGTATGCAACTATGTTTGTTGGTGTTCTGCACATAAGTTCTGTATATAATTTCATTCTCGGCACCAGTTTTGCCATGCACACAGTGCAGAATACAATTCTTTAAAAGGACTGGGTACCAAGGAGCACCACACATAAAACATGCACACACACACACACACACACACTGGAGCTACACTACACCTGAATCTCATCCAGTCCTACTTTAGCAAACATAAGACAGCTAACAGGATAACATTGTGCAACTATTTAATTATCTTAAAAACAATACTCCACGAGTTTAGCATTGCACTTTAGTGAGCAGTTTGGTCAGAGATTCGAGTGTGTTATGCTAGTAGTGGTCAAGGCAGATGGCTGTCTACCATGAGCCAGGTTATGCTCGAGGTTTCTGCCTCTTAAAAGGAAGTTTTTCCTTGCCATTGTCACCAAGTGCTTGCCCATGGTGGTAAGTGTTGGGTCTCTATAAATTATTTTATAAGGAGCGCAGTCTAGACCAGCTATATCAAAAGTGCCCTGAGATAATAGTAACAGTTTTCTCACTTCTTTCTAACTCAGCAATTCCATTTTTTTGCTAGTTCATCTAGTCTTCAGCCCCAACTGACTGTGACTCAAGTGACATCACTTGAGGAAATTTACTAGATTTAACTCCTTCTAATTGGGATTTATTAATGTGTATTGCAAGGACAATACCTTCTATTTATTTCATTGTAACAAGACTAGCCACATGTCCTCATCATATCTTCCTCTTTTGTCTCTCATCATGCGTTACATATTGCTGACTAAATACCAGAACAAGTTGGAGTGTGTGTAATGTAATATCTGGGGGTTTACATCAACATATTTTCCTGTGGAACACTGGGCTCACAGAAACACAGAGATATGCCACCACATGAAAAAGAGGCAACGTGGTTTGTCATGTCGACATGTTTTGAGGATTTGTATCGCACTAAAACATTAAAAGCATTAACAAATAGAAACACAAAACAAGCACTGCAAGTCTGAAGCTAATTAATGTGTTTCTGCTGTTATGGAGTTTTAACTTTTCAACGGCCAACCCCCTGACCCAGCTTCACAAGGACATTCACACACACACACACACACACACACACACACACACACACACACACACACACACACCTTTACATCTCAGTGAGAACGAGGCTGAGGAATGCACTTCTGGCCTTCAGATAGTTGGGGGAGTGAAAAAAAAAAAAAAAAAAAAAGGTAGATTGAGAACTGAGCCTCGTGCATTTAAGTGGTGCTTTTTTGTGTGCTGAGGGGGAATGAATTACGTCAATGAGGGTCCTCAAGTATAAAATGCAAACATGCATCATTGTTTATCTGTGCACCTTACCAAGTGTATACACTGCACGGAGAGGAAATTACCCTAAAACGCCTCATTGTGTCTCACATGGGACCTCCAAAAATTCCAAAAGCTAGCGTGACATCAATGCACAAGTGTGTGTGGATGTCTGAAACGAGGAAGTAATTGCAGGAGGAGGCATCTCTAAACGCTCTATAATCTCAACAACCTTCAAAGGACCAGCAGCAACCTCTCCCATCAAACGCAAATTCCTGTCTAATTGACTGATGACTTGACTTGAGATCTCGTTTAGTGACATTTATCGTTAATTTCTCTTCAACACTTTACACCATTGTTGTTTGTTTAGAGTCTGCTGCCGACCTTATTTCACATCCTGACATATTATCTCCACCGTTCATGCGCTTATTACATTTTGCAGGTATGCAGCATTAATTTCTTCATAACCAGGACAGAAAAACACTGGATACACAAACACATCATTAAAACAAGCATTCTTGTCTGACTTTAAAGCCTGATTTTTTTTTTTTTTTAATTAAATATCATATCTCATAACAACGGTCACATTTTAATACTATGTGGGAGGTATTGTGTGTTTTTTGTGCTTTTAACATACTAGGATGCTGATTTGAAACAAATTTTCCCAAACTTATACAACTGTTACTGCCACACAACCCATGTGAGAAAAGCTAGAATCATGTTTTTTTTTTTCTGAAGATCTATGTAAACACCACACAAACCACACAAAGAAGGGCGTTATGGGTAATCGCAGAGGAACTAACGAATACAGTTACACCTTCAAAATGTCAACAACATGTCGTGTGGACCTGAGATTCAAGTGAGCTGATTGGTTCATTCAACTCCAGTCTGAAGTAAACAAACATACATATAAGTGTAAATGAAAGACTTCCAAGCGACCCCTGGGCACATTCGCCTACAAGTAGCCCACAGAAGCATAATTCAAGCTTTAGAGGGATGACAGGCCAATGAGGAACCTACATAATTCTAAATTTGTATATATACACAAAACAAAAGAAACAAGCACACAGATGCCAGATGTCAGAGTTCTACAGAAACACTGTAAAATATTACATAATAACAGCTCAGGACTGAAGAAGCAGGAATACAGTTAACTACATACTTTAACTGCTGTAGCCATCCCAAGAGAAAACAACACTACACTGCTTCTAAACCACTGACTCTTCAAACTCTCCTCCAGAGCAGAACAACAGTCTTGGGTTTTGTTTGGGTCTGGTTTCCATGGAGATCAGAAGGACTTGTTTCTGCTCCATCTCGCAGCTCGTCTCACTAGATCTCTGCCCGGCTGTTTTCTTGTTCATGAGTGAATTGGCTTTAATGCAGGTGAAGTGCAAAAGGATTATCAAGAGGACCCAACCTGAAAGCAAAACATAGCCCCACACACACACACACACACACTCGCTCTTCTACAGTTCTACAAACGCCAATTCTCACAAGTGATTGTACAAAAACAACAATCAATCATTTTTACCATTTTTTGCAATGTGAATGGAAAAGTTAAGGAAACAAAAGCAACAAAAGAAATTTGTACCTCATCTATATTTTTGTGCATTTTCTCAATTAACGTTTCTATCAATCATCCATCAGTTTATCGGCAATTGTGATCTAACTTGTTTTTCCTGTTTTTAATCCTCTTTACTGTAACATATGTACAGCACACCTCTCAGCCCTCCAGCCTCATCATTCATGGTCTGTCACACTATTCGCCTTTTGTCTCCCTCACCATATTTGTCTGTCACCCGTGCCTGTGTATCTCTCCCCATCTGTCATGTATATTTATCCATCTGTTTTCACTAACTGTCTGCGTGAAGGCCGCAATCCATGACCGTGAAGCAGATGCTGCTCGAGAAAAGCTTTTGTGAAGGAAAAGCTGTAAAAGCAGATGTTACTGACCCACGTGTTGGTATACAAACACACTGTATGTACTGCTAGACTAAGTAAACACACACACATAAAGGCACACACACCTAGCTCTGTGTGTGTGTGTGTGTGTGTGTGTGTGTGTGTGTGTCATCATTCAGACCCATACTCTTTTTAAATGAATAATAATGTTTAACACTTCATCTGTGTTGACAAAGGTATTAATGATTACTGTGGGTGTGTTGGCTTAAAAAAAGTAATTCTGGATCACACTAGAAAAGAAGCCTATGGCGAGTTACCACATGAAGCCTAAAAGTAACCTTTACATCTTCAGATTTTTCGCATTTTGTTTACTTTTATGACACAAATGCTGAGTATTTAGGCAGCAGGTTGAAAAGAATGAAGAATAATTAATCATAGTGTCAATGAACCAGATGCCTTCCTGTAAAAGAACTTTCCCTGAGGGCAGTCACCTATAGATTGAATGAGCATACCACATGCTGACGTATATATTTGGCTTGTATTCTGTGTAATAGTCTCTACAAAACACACACACACACACACACACACACACACACACACACACACACACACACACACACAGCTCCCTCCAGGGGAATGTGTGTATGTTAGACCTTTGCCCCGTCATAAACCTGTAAACCCCCCCCCCTCCTCTGAAGGCTCTCCCCATGTGTCTGCGAATAGGAATGTGGTTCTCAGCACTGACATAATGACAGCAGGTAATAAAAGCTCACCTCTGACAGCAGATAAATGACAGCTACATGTAGGCTACTGATTTGTTTTAGAGCAAAAGTTAAACAAAGCATCGAAAAGGTTTTGTCTTCTCTCCTAACAACTGTGTCAGAGAAGCTACTTTTTAAAGTAAATCTTTGTCTTCTGTACCCAACAACATCACCTCCACTGGGGATAAAGGGACCCCCCTCGCTTTTACAGTTACCATGTCCTCCAATCAACAAAATCCAGTCATAAGAAGATTTGTGCTAATCAAGATGCTGAAATGCTTATCTGCGTTGCCTTTGTTCAAACCAAATTGAGCAAGAAAAAGCGAGTGATTTACCAACTTTTCTGCCCTGGATTTTTGAGAAACACACAAGCTGCTCTGCCTCCTTGGTGGAGGACAGCATTTATATTACTTATATTACTCTGAAACCAAAGCTACGCCCTTGCCGATACCAAAATGTCATCAGTACGACTACAAGGCCTATTTTCTTCTGTGCATTTATGCCTGAAAGACACGCCACTCCAAAAGAAAGCAAACGCTTCAGTGTGAAATCATGAAAAAGTACTATTTCAGTAGCAAACACCTCCACCCCTCTAAAATGAAAAATGGTTTTCTATGTAAATCTCCACACTGGTAGCAGTAAAGTATGCATTTATGCATTTCGGAGGGTGATTAAACGTGGATGTGATAATATTATTGTGGAAACATGAGATTTTCTCCTGAGTGACCGAATTCAGTTGTTTTAACAGAGAAAGCTATGTTTGTTACTTAAAATCTAACCCTACTGTGCAGAAAAGTGACTAAAACATGTTGTAGCTTTTTTTCTTATCACTAAACCTGACCTTAAAGAGCGACAAAGACAAAGTAATGCATGTATCTCTCTTTTTCTGAAAATGTCTTTTCAGAAAAGAGAGAGCGTCTTCCTGCTCTAAGAGAGAATGTCGATCCAACTTAAGTTCACAATATGTTCTTCTATCAACTCAGCACCAAGATTCTTCCTCTGTTTCACAACCCACTGGGTTGTGCATAAAAACATGAATTTATGCACTCGCAGAACGAACTGGGTGTGAAGCACATAACAGTTCAAAGTGAACAGCCCAAGATGGAGCAATGAATCTTTTCAGGATGTGAAAGTTTCGATCCACATTGCAAAATGTCCCACATTCAAAACCTTGAAGTTAACAAGGTCAAAAGCACAAAGCAGGTCAGTGAGGCAGGAAATCATGATATGCCATAGAGAGCCTTGGGGGGAAAACAAACAAAAAAAAAAAAACACGCTTACACTGTTCTCTTCAATCATTTATACTCATGCAAGGCCGTGAAGCAATATTTCAAAAGCATGGATCTCATGACAGATGTGCTACACTTCCTGACTACAGCGAGTAACAACAGATTTGAGGGTTAACCAGTCATGGTTAGATCATGCTGCTGAAACCAAGCTCAGACAGGTACTTCAAGATGCCTGATTATTCAGTGGAGTTATCTAGAACTTATCTGAAATACCATCAAGTGAAGGGAATGGTTACAATACACGTTAAGAAACCTGTCAAGACAGAGTATGTAGCTACTGCGAGTGTGATATTCTGCTTTTCTCAGAATGAACTCTGGATCTACGAAACTAAAAACCAGGCTCATAAATTCTCATGAAAGTCCTCGACCTTTAGCCTGTCACAGACCCAGAACTACCAGCAGTATTTGGACACAGGAACACAGAATAGGCTCTTCTATAACTGCCAGTAACAATGTCATCACAAGGATGAAAGGGACTCCCAGCATGCTGAGCCCACACCCACCCAGCAAGGCTCCTATCAGTCACTGTAGGCCCAGCTGGTGCCTGAGATTAGACCCAGAGTTTCACGCAGCAGTGACAATCATCTCAGTGAAGGCACTTCAACATACGTCTTTTGGGCACTGCCGTATTCTAAATTAAGACGTTAGCTTTCTCATAACCCTTGTGGCTTTCCTTTGCAAAGAGGATGTTGCAACTTTCAACCTGTTCCCCCTCCCCCTCACTGATGACACCCAGCGTGTTTCTCTTTCACTTAACTCAAGAGGATAATCATGTTTGAAGAGATTTTTCCATAAGCCTTTCACTTGCGTTCCACCATCTGTTATTCCAAGTCAGATCAGCACAACACTTGTCCTATTTTGTGCCATAAATGAATCCAGTTGTTCTGCAACATCTGGCTTTATAGTAAATATCTTTAAAAGCCCAATAAAACTGGACCTGTTCTGAAATTACACATTATTAAAATGTGTTAAAGCTAATTTTTTCAAAAAAACAAAAACTGGTTCCAGAATGGTGCTACATGTTACATCCTTTCTAAAATGGCCCCAGGACAATTGTGTTCTGGCCTTGGCTGAAGGACAAGCAGACCCATTAGGCCAAACCTCATTATACCCAACAGTCTTGAATGAAAAGTGAAAAAAGGTAACGCTGTTAAAAGAGAAACAGAGTGTGCCATGAACCCATTTCTGCAGTGTCTTGGGTGTCTAACCTGCAGCCTTTTCCTTTTACAACACTGCAACAAAAGTCTGTTTTCACTTTCAAACATTAACTTTTATTTTCACAACAACACAGAACTTGCAGTTCACACTCTTTGACTCCAATAACTCAAAAACAGTGTTTTCCCATCTTAGAGATAGTGTATAAAAGCCACTGTCTGAATCAACACAAATTGTATTTAAACACATCCTAATCAAGAACACTTACACAGGATGTGGTTGTCTACACAAACACAGTTTAAGTCCAGGTTTAGCACACTGGCTTTTACATTACAGACCAACAGGGATAAGATCCATTGTGGGTTTTCATCCCACAATGGGAATTTGACAGAGCGTAACCTCGCAGCTTGCGCGTGTCCATGGAAACATTTTTACCAGTGGCAGCAGGGAAATGTGCTCAGCGGCACGTGGCCTATTAATTAGTGAGAGGAACCATACAACTGCTCTGTTTCATGCTTCAGTTGCAGCCACACACCTTCACACACACACACACACACTTTCCAACAAGTGCAAGCATGCTTAGACAGATGTATACAAAACAAAGAAAACATTGTATGAAACACTGTGTGGACAGGAAGTGAGACAATGTACTGACTACTAATACAAGCATGAGAGATACTTCAAGTGTTTACAGTGAGAATGATCTGGAGTTTTAAGAACAACCACAATATGCTATGTGGTATGTTACTTATAGGACCTACCTAGTGCACCGAAAGGTCTTGACAAACTGCGATTTAAATCTAAAAGTAGCACCAGTTACACTTCAAAAAACACTGATTGAGGTCTATCTCTTGCATGTTCACTTGAAGCCAAACTCCAGCAGGTTCTAGTAAAGTTAAAAGTTGTTTCTTAGTCTGGAAGTGCTACATATGTTCATTAAACCACCGGATCCAGGGAGGAAGGCCACATTTCTTCCTGGGAAGAAAAATGTCAGCAAAATGGAAAACAATGCATTGTTCAAAACTTTGCCTTAATGTCTGTGTGTGTTAAACTACTGTCTGACACTGCCACACTGATGGTGGACAGTGATACAGTAACCCAAGTAAAACTTGAGAATGTCAACAACAGCTTGTTTGTGCACACGTGTTTCCTTCTGAGTGGCTCTTACAGCATGAACCAGCATTTTAAAAAAATGAATACTCTACAACTTTATTTTGCCAAATTATGTGCTTATAAAAAGGTGCTCAAAATATCTGTAGGTTGGG
Source organism: Argyrosomus regius (assembly GCA_946959425.1). Lineage (NCBI taxonomy): Eukaryota > Metazoa > Chordata > Actinopteri > Sciaenidae > Argyrosomus > Argyrosomus regius. The sequence continues at coordinate 19,212,924 of OX336896.1, read as the reverse complement.
GGGGGTTTTTTGACCAAAGAGCAATGCCACCTTTGTGTGAATAACTTGGACAAGACTGAGGAAATACAGAAAATGGCACAGATAAGGTTAGGAGAAATAAAACTGAGCTTGGACATTTGCAGCGGACTATCTTACCCTGTAGGCTCACTCTACATATCTGATAACTGTGGGATTATATTGCCTTTTATGAGATCCTTCTCTTTCACGGTGCTCCTGTGATAAACACACACACGCTTGATTTGTCCTCAACACTCGCCTTAAGGAACAAAGTGAGTTGTTATTCTCCCAATGGTGACATTAACCTTTAGAGTCCATTTGACAGGAGCACTCTGTGCTCTCAACCAACAGTGTGCAGTTAAAAGAGGTCTGTGCATAATCTCAAAGACAGATGTTGGAAACCTGAGCAGGGGTCCTTTAAAGTACAAATAATTAATGTTTACGAAGAGAACATCAGTATTGCTCTTCTGCTGCCCGTCACACACCCAAAACCAGCTTTTTATTTGACTTTACCCCCAACAGTCTGATAAGCAGCTGATTTCACTTGTGACGGAGATATGGAGTCTCCTCCCCCTCACGCCTCCTCTATCAAACGCTTTAACAACGGAAAACATGTGCGATTCACCACTCGAGGCCTTTCACTCCCACAGACTGAGCTGATTATTCTGAGGTTCAGGAGCTGTGAGAGGAAGTTGTCCCCTGATGAAGTCCCACAATTTCCTCTCTTGGCCATCATCTGCTCCCACTCTGCCTCCCTCCCCTCCATCTGACAGATGCAGGTGTGGAGCTGTCCTCCTCGAACCCACTCAAGGAGTGGAAACAGAAGCCAAAAATTCAAGCCAAGCCAAGGCCATTTGTATAGGAAATAGAATAGCTTGCCAATTATTCAAGTGGAATGATGTTCAATGCACCGATAAGCCACAAATCATCTAGTTTAGCCTCGTTTGAACAATTCTGGAGCTGAATTTTGAATGTATGCATCCACACTGTAGAAGTAAAAGAATTTCTGGAGATAACTAACTTCTAAAAAGGTTCCGTCAAACTTAAAGCACCTCGTGTTCAGTCAGCTTAGAAGGAAAACTGAAAGCGTTGCTTGTTCTCATGGTGTACTGCTGCAATTTCTGTGTTATTTTCTTTGTGTTGTCAAAAGACTATCCACAGGATGTCTCACATGCTCGCTTTGCTCAAAAGACACATTATAGGACAACTTATGTAATGTTTAATTCAGACTTGTGGCCATTACACTAAGTCCTAGATATGAAGGTAAGATTTGGGAAAACAGGGAAGCTTGAATGATTCAAATTCATCGTTCTATGCCTGTACTCCTGTTTCATTGCCTCGCTGTATGTATACAGTGCTGTCCAGTAAAAACAAAATACCTAAATAAGGAGGAGTCCTCTAAAAAGACTACATTTTCTGTTCAGGCCTCTGGGAAAGCATCACTTCTTCCACTGAGGCCCCTGATGTGTCAAAGACTTTCACTGTGCTCCACTGAGCAGTGCAGACACAGAGCGCCTGTGCTGTGCTTCACAGAGGGGACTGACCAGCTAACACATCCAGATTAAGTAACGCCTCTGAGCCAAAAGTGTTGCTGCTGCTGCTGCTGAGGTTTGGGAGGAAAGGAAAGAACTAATGAAGAGCGCTTTCACTGTCACGGTGGCTGCTCCACACTGGATTGGGGGGAGTCAGGGCAGATTTCTCTGTGCCTTCTGTATTGCAGATGTTAGTCCCTAGTCCTTTTACAGGTACTTTAGTGAAACTATGGGGTTTGAAAGAGTCAAACTTGAGGAAAGAGAAAACAAGACACTCATAAAAAGTAATGAAAACAGATGATGAAGTGGCTTTTAACAGGAGGACTTCCACAATCTTTGACCAACGGGAGCACAATGAAGGATTCTTACAACCTTTCATCCTCTGGTTGTGTTGCGAAACTTTTTAAGGATCCTCAAAAGCTACAGCATGGTGACCAGGCAAATAGATGAAATATTAGTCATCATCCAAACAATGCTGGGAAGGTGAAGCATCCACAGGTGATCGGAAGCAGTAATTATAGGCTTTATTCAAAGAAAGAATGGGTATGTAAGATATGTGCATCACAACCCACAAAAGTACTTGATGTATGATCTGTAGCTTGTAGTAAGTGACTATATTTGATCATGGAGTAACACAGACAAACTATTAGTCTTTATGGGAGAATGTAAGAATGACTTTTAAACATTTAAAGTATCCACGAAGCTTTTCAGACATAACTGAACTTGGCAACAGGTGAGCAACTTGTCAATTAAGTTTGAGAAGATTAAGAATCACTACAGTAGTGTGGCCACTTTGAAAGCACTCTTACCTTGTAGACTTTTCCAAAGGCACCGTCGCCCAGCTCGCCAATAATTTCCCATATGTCGTTAGGATTGATGTCCCGATGGACGTGCTCGTACTGCTTGACTTTCTTTTTGATTTCAATAGTGGGCAGCCGGAGAATTTTGCTGAATCTAGCGAGTGCCATTATTTACAATGCAACAATATTCAAAAAAAAGAAAAATAACAAGTATCAAAAGCTCTACGCAGAGCGCATTACGCACGCAGAGACGCGCAACCGGGCAAAAGCACGTTTCTACCAATTTACCAAGAATTCACTTTCCGCTTCTTAGAGAGAATTTTTTTTTAAAAAGAAGATCTGAGCTCGTTCAAATTCGTTATTCTACTCCTCCCGTGTCATCTCTGAAGGCTCTGCCGTGATGATCCCCATTCACAAGCTGCGGTTAGAGTTGAACGCGCGGTGATCACCTGCCACTGGAAACACGATGGAGTAGCCGCCTGTCTGCCTGCCAGAGCAACTTGTTGCAACTGATCGAAAACGCCCCACCTTGTTACTCAACAACCCTCCCACTGCCGTCATGGAAATGTAGTTTCTTTGAAAGTAGAAAGCTGTCGTCAATGTGGCGCTGATGAGGTAAAAAGGACTTCATGTCCGGGTCGGTGCTGGGCGGGTCCTCTGACAGCGCAAACAGCTGTGCCATCAGGAAAACTACGAATCTTCTGTTAGACCTTTATAGAAGATTAGAGGTTATGAATTTAATGTGACCCTCATTTACTCATACGTCCCACTGTGTCACTATAATGTCTAATGCTGTCGGCTCAAAGTTTGTGAGGCTCAAAACTTTAGTTAATTGATTTATTCTGATGAAATTTTGAATTTGAATTTGAAGTGCTTTCTATTCTCTTTTCATGTAGTTAAAAAGTGCATGCTGGCGCCACTCACTCGCTCCTCACCTGTACATGCAATGCTGTAGCACCCTCTAGTGTCACATTTAAGCTCGGTGAACTTGTTGGGCACGTGGAAATCAGTCAGACGAGAAGCTGCAGATGATGAATACATTATTTGTGCTGACATGAGTAGTCATCGATCCAGAAAATTAATAGACCTTTTTCACAGCAGCCATTTTGACATGAAATGGTAAATAGGGTAATGTTAACCGGATTCCTGTCCGGCCGCCAGACCGTAGTCGGGCAGCACAGGGGAGAAGCCGTCTCCTGGGGCCGAAGTGCTTCACCAGCCCTCGGGGTTAACCCCCTTTACCTCACACAGCAGTCGGAACACAGACACAGGAGCTCCGGGTTGTCTTTGATGGTGGTCCTTTATTCTCGTCTCACAATGTACACTGCACATCCTATCGCTGAAAACTAACTCCTGCGCCAACCCGCTCTCTCTCTCTTTTTGCGCGCACCGCACACTCGCTCGCTCTCAGCCCGCCCGCTCTCTCGCTCGCTCGCTCACACCTCACGCACATACACACTTCAGCCAGCCACAGCGCTACTCTTATAACACTACCCCCACTCTGGATGGCAAATTTTTAACAAAATTCCACTCCAGCATAGTAACACACATCAACATGCATTGGCAGATATACAGTTCTCATTTCATTTAAGAGAATTCAGTATAACCAGTAAACTTCATCACTCGTGAGGCAGTAGCAAAAAGTGCAGCTTTAAGTGCAAATGCAATTATTAGCAATTAATTTGTATAGTGTGTACACATCACAGTGAAGTGCAGCAAACCTTGAAAAAAGGCATAAATGATGCCCATTATACAAGCAATGGCATATTCTGAGCTCTGAATTGGCTATTAGGGTTGCAATCACTAAACATTCTGTATTTGCTCAAAGTATTATCTTTAGCTAGAAAATACAATACAGTTTGTTGTTTTCTTTATATGTATATATAGTGCACATGGCGATCAAACCACTACTTCTCAAAGCCTTGTTTTGTTTATGAACTTATAAGAATAACAATTAGCTTGAACAGCATAAAATAGTGCAAACAGGGGACCTTGAAAATTGTCCTTTAAACTATTGGAACTGTCCATGAACTCAGTGAGCCGCCCACTCACCATACCTGGCCGGTGACCTTCGCTGGCGGTTCGGCCTTTGGAACCGCTGGCTCTGACTCGCCACACCACCCCCACTGGCCTGGAGGTCCCCAGGCGAAGCACGTCAACACGTGGAAAGGTGGAGAGTGAAGCAGCCGCTTCAGGAGTGTTCACTGTGGAATCTGCTGAGGTACAGCCGGGAGCATCCTCAACGCTGGAGAACAGTTGGGACAGACCCAGGCCAGGGTCTGCAGGATCCACGTCCAAGATTGGGGGTGACACCTCTGTAGGTGTCCAGCTCCGTGCTTGCTCCATAATCCAGGAGTTGTCCAGTGGGTCGCGGCGCGATAGGGCTTCAGCTGGTCGTGGTGAACCACCTTGACTTTGGTCTTTGGGCCCTTCTGGATGCGATACACCAGATCATCCAGCTGTCCCAGGACGAAGAATGGCCCTTCATACGACGGGAGGAACTTTCGACCTTGTTCTTGACTTTCTTTGTGCCTTTGATGAGGTACCACACAGCATCACCAATCTGATACTGTGTGCGGCAGCAGTTCTTGTCATATTGTCTCTTTGCACGTTTCACAGACTCACCAAGAGCATCCCTGGCAATCTGATGTGCCAGCTCCAGGCGCTCTCTGAGGTTCTGCACATATTCAGGGGCTGGAGGGTTTGTGCCAGAATCTGGAGGCAAGCCAGCTACCAGATCTACTGGCTCACTCACTTCCTGGCCGAACATCATGAAGTTGGGAGTGAAACCAGTTGCACTGTGTCTCGTTGCTCTGTATGCCATGACAGCATAGGGGATCATGAGGTCCCAGTCCCAGTGGCAGCGCTCAGCCGTGGTGGCCAGGATCTTTTGCAGGGTGGCATTGAACCTCTCAACCTGGCCATCAGATTGAGGTCGGAAGGGTGTGGTGCGCGTCTTGTCGATACCGAACAGTGTGCACATTTTCTGGAACACTTCAGACTCAAAATTACGGCCTTGGTCGCTGTGCAGCATCTGTGGTGCTCCATAACGACACACCCACTCTGAGGCGAGCACTTCAGCCACAGTTACAGCTTGGTCATTGGGTAGAGGAAAGCTTCTACCCACTTGGTAAAATAGTCCTGTATCACGAGCACATATCTGTTGTGGTGCTCTGTCTCATTTAGTGGCCCCATGATGTCCAAGGCGACGCGCCCATGGGGGCACCCACTCTAACCGTACCCATGGGGGCTTGTGGTGTCTTGCGCGGCCTGGCTTTGGAGGCGCAGCTGGTACAGGTGCCGCACCAGAGGGCAACATCCTCTCTCATCCGATACCAGAAGTATCGGGTCTGCAGCCGGGCTACCGTGCGCTCTACACCAAAATGTCCACCAACCTGCCCCTCATGCATCTGTCTCATTACATCAGGGCGGAAAACGCAGGCAGCACAATTTGTGGATAGAACTGGGTGTCATCCAGGCAGTAGAACCGCCTAACCAGTATCCCATCCCGAATGTAGAGCCGCTTCCACTGGCTCCAATAGGTCTTTGTGGCTGGACTGCACGGTGCAACTGCTACCCATGGAGGACGCTCACTGCTGCTCTCCATCCACGTCCGGATAGGTGCAATATCTGGATCAGCTTCCTGGGCTTGTTGCAGCTCCTCTGACGTCCAGCCGGAAAACAGGCCAGAGTCGTCTGTTTTGGTCAGGTAAATTTTCTCAGGGGGCCTTGAAGTGTCGACAGGTGAAGCTTTATCTACCCCCACTAGACTCACTGCTGCAGAAACTGACTGTCCCTCTACCCCCACTGGACTCAGCATCATCTGGTTGATTTCAGAGTCCAACTCACATTGAACAGCCTGGTCGCTGACGTTCACTGGTCGAAGAGAGGGGACTGGCAATTTACATGGACAGGACTGGCGGCAGGGTCTCCTGGAGAGGCTGTCTGCGTTGCTGTGGAGCCGGCCCGGGCGGTGGATGATCTCAAAGTTGTACTCGCCAAGTCTCTCAAGCCACCTGGCGAGCTGTCCCTCAGGCTCCTTCATCTTTGTTAGCCACCGAAGGCTGCTATGGTCGGTGCGAACCATGAAGGGCCGCCCCAAAAGATACTGCCGGAAATGGGACGTGAAGTCCACCACAGCTAGCAGCTCCCGCCGTGTGGTGCAGTAGTTTTGCTCAGTTTTGGATAGTTTGCGGCTCCCATAGGCCAGCACACGCTCCCTGCCCTGCTGGATCTGAGAGAGGACGGCTCCAATGCCGACATCACTGGCATCAGTGTCCAACACCATGTTACCTTCATCAAGTGGATAACCTAGGACTGGTGCAGTGGTTAGCAGGCGCTTTAATTCGTCGAATGCAGACTGACATTTCTCTGTCCACTGAAAATGGGCGTGTTTCTTAGTCAGGGCATGGAGGGGCTCAGCTACGGAAGCAAAGTCTTTTACGAACCGCCGATAGTATGATGCAAGGCCGATGAATCGGCGGACCTCCTGGAGAGATGTTGGCGTCGGCCACTCCTGCACCTTCTGCACTTTACTGGGGTCAGTAGCCACACCATCCTCTGAAACAATGTGGCCCAGGTAGGCTACCTGGCGCTGAAAGAGGCAGCACTTAGCGGGTTTCAGTTTCAGGTTGGCCTGGCGAAGTCTGCTGAAGACCTGACCCAACCGCTCCAGCATCTCTGACACATCTCTGCCAAGCACGATGATGTCGTCTAGGTAGACCAGGCAGGTTTCCCACTGCATGCCAGCCAAGACCCGGTCCATTAGCCGTTGGAATGTCGCAGGAGCATTACACAGTCCAAACGGCATGACATTCCACTCAAACAGTCCATTCCTTGTGCAGAATGCAGCTGCTTTGCGTGCTCTGGGGGTCAGTTCCACCTGCCAGTATCCAGCGGCGAGGTCCAGCGTGCTGAACCATTTGGCGGTGGAGAGGGTGTCCAGGGTGTCTTGGATGCGGGGCAGTGGGTATGCGTCTTTAATGGTGCAGTCATTTAGGGCCCTATAGTCTATGCAGAGGCGGTACGTCCCATCCTTTTACGTACCATTACTATAGGTGAGGCCCAGCTACTGTGGCTGCGGCGAGCCAGCCCCGTTTCCAGGCTCTGTTGAATCTGTTGATCAGCACTCTGTTGTTTTTCCGACGCCATCCGGCGTGGTGGCTGCTTGACTGGAGCACCTGGTCGGGTGATGATGTCATGCTGCACCAGGTTGGTGCGGCCAAGGTCATCGGGGCCAGTAGAGAACACACTGTCATATGTGCACAGCAGCTGGGCTAGCTGCAGCTGCTCCTCTGCGTTGAGCTCTATGGAACTCTGAGCGTAGAGTTCCTGCAGGTGCTTGGGGACAGCGGGGGAGCCACTGACAGTCTTTTCAGGCTGGGGTATGGACTCGGTGGGCTGCAAGGCTTTGGCAGGCTGGAGGAACCCTGCAATGGCCCCCTTTTTGATGGTTATGGCAGTGTTTCCGGGGTTGAAGAGGCGGAGGGGCACAGTATTATGATGTGGAGCTTCTACTAGGACACGGGCCACCAGCACTCTGTGTTTCTCTACAAACCCTTTGGTGGGACTCAGCAACACCTCCCCTTTAACTGGTTCTCTGAAGTGGGTTGTGCCGCCTACCAGATACTCCTGTCCTGCCTCTAGCACCACAGTCCGGGCCACTCTCACTGCATGCACCTTTGGTTTGCTTGGCGTGTGGAAGTATGACACTTCCTCTCCGAACAGCACAATACGGTGATTTCCAAAATCGAGGCGTGCTTGAGCTTGAGTCAGGAACGGATGGCCTAGCAGGGCCTCATCACCAGCTATGTCAGCAATCAAGAAGTGCACGCTCACCTGCCGGTTGTTTATCTGCACAGGGATGTCAGCTTCCCCAAGCACAGGGACGTCACCAGGTCCAACACCCAGTATAGTCGTCACCGTTGATGGCTGAAGAGGAGGCCGGACATCAGGGTGTGTAGCATTGTAATGATGCAGGGGCAGCACATTCTTTCGGGCCCCACTGTCCAACACAGCACACACTTCCAGATCGTGCACAAGCATGCGAATGTTCATTTCCTGACCCTGGGCTTTAAAGTGAAGCACAGTGGACTTCGAGGTTTCAGGAGGAGTTGTCGAAACTTTGGCTCTGACATTTTTCTTTGGTGAGGGGCAATCTCTCCTCATATGGCCAAGGCCTGAGCAGTTATGACAGCGAATCTCCCCCCTTTAATGTCTTTATGGCCTTTTCCTTTGCGTGGTGTGTGGTCAGGGCTGGGAGGCTCAGGCTTCCAGCTGGCTGCGAAGGATGCTGTAACAGTCTCTACCTCCGGCTCCTCTATTCCCTCTCGGACCACGGCAGCACGGGATCTCCGTTCAGATGTGCAGCGGGCCCCTGATTGCATGAGGCCGGTGACATATGATGCTGCCCGCTTGGTGGTTTCATGGCGACGGGCAATGTCATAGGCTTGGGCTAGTGTGCGGGGGCGCTGCTCTAACAGTTTCTGTACAATTTCTGCATCTCCAATAGCATTAGTGAAAATTTCAACGCCTATGGCGTCCTGCTCAGTCTCAGTTCTGTCACTGTAGGCTACTGACACTTTCCCATAAATGTCATCTCTTAAAACATGCAGGGCCTCACCCATCTTGCGGACACGCTGTCTTAGTTCGATAGCCACCGCAGCGGCGTGCTCTGAAGAAGGGCCGTATGCAACCTCCATCTCCTCCACTAGGCGGCAGTAGTCCCTTCGTGGTCGCCAATGTTAACCGGATTCCTGTCCGGCCGCCAGACCGTAGTCGGGCAGCACAGGGAGAAGCCGTCTCCTGGGGCCGAAGTGCTTCACCAGCCCTCGGGGTTAACCCCCTTTACCTCACACAGCAGTCGGAACACAGACACAGGAGCTCCGGGTTGTCTTTGATGGTGGTCCTTTATTCTCGTCTCACAATGTACACTGCACATCCTATCGCTGAAAACTAACTCCTGCGCCAACCCGCTCTCTCTCTCTTTTTGCGCGCACACGCACACTCGCTCGCTCTCAGCCCGCCCGCTCTCTCGCTCGCTCGCTCACACCTCACGCACATACACACTTCAGCACAGCCACAGCGCTACTCTTATAACAGTAAACACAGCTGTTACCAATGATACTAATTAATCAAAATGGCTGTCTATTGAAAAAGGTCTATTGACAGAACTGAATTAATAGCAAAGTAATTTGTTATCAGTTTTATGTTCCAGTATTAGTCGGACAAACAACAAAATAAATTACTAATTTTCACCATTTTCTGGAATAAACCATAAAATATAACATGATAATAATAATTAATTGTGAAAATAATCATTTGCAGTTTTACATTAATGGGGTACTGACAGATAATTGTATGGAAGCATATTGCTGCCATGCCAGACATTTATTTATTTATTTTTAATCAGTTTTCACATTTTAACGTGATACGTTTCACATCATCATCATAATAATAATAATAATAACCACAAATTTACCCTTTAAAAACAAGAAAGCCCTTAAGTGGTCACCCCTGAAACGGCACAATAATTATTAATTATTAATTAACTAGAAATTAAATTTAAATTTACACTTTGCCATAGGAAAGTGACTGCCCAGTGAAGATTTTCACTTGTTAACAACACATTAACAACGCGTTGAACGTTGAACTAACGTGAAACGTATCTCATTAAAATATGAAACGTATCTCATTAAAATATGAACCTTATCACGTTATAACATTAAACTTATTACGTTATAACGCAAAACTTATCACGTTAAAACATCATATACCTTTTTTGTCTGGCATGGCAGCAAAATGCTTCTGTATAATTTTTCACAGCAGCCATTTTGACATGAAATAGTAAGTACAGGTGTTACCAATGATACTAATTAAGGTTCAGTTCCATTCAGGTCAAACAGAGTCAGGGTGCTGCTGTTGTGCGTGCTGGTTCACTGGAAAGCGTCTGCTGCACTAAATGGAATGGAACCTTAATTAGAAATACTACTATTTCATGTCAAATGGCTGCTGTGAAAACGGTCTATATTTCCTCTTTAAATAAAGGATTAACCAGCACAGAAAACTGTAGAAATAAATTCTTGGATATAACTAGCTTGCTTGTTTTCATGGTGTAGTGTTTGCTTCACTTGTTTGTGTTATTTTCTCTGCGTTGTCAAGACTATCCACAGGATGGGGCATTGTTTAGCTCAGTTGGTAGAGCAGCTGCCCCATGTACAAAGGCTCAGTCCTTGCCGCAGCGGCCCAGGGTTTGAATCCGACCTGCGGCCCTTTGCTACATGTCATTCCCCATCTCTCTCTCTCTCTCTCTCTTCCTGTCACTCTTCAGCTGCATCTATACAATCTTGAAAAAGGCCAAAAAAAAAACTAGAATAAAAAAAAAAACTAAAATAAAAAAATACGACTATCCACAGGATGTCTCACATGCTCACTCTGCTCAAAAGACACATTATATAGGACAACTTACTTAATATTTAATTTAGCCTGTGGCTACATCTTTTCTGGGAAAACAGGGAGTGATTGATTGATATGATTCATCTTCTTTCCTTCAGTGTATTACTGTAGGTTTCAAACATTGTGCTCTATGCTGCTGTGCACTTTATTTCTGATGTTTTTGTAACCTTTTGGTCCTTAAGAAAAACATCTCTGATACACTGTTCCCTGTAGAAATTATCTCCTTACTGTTCATCCATGACTATACTTAATGTAATACTGACATTCATGGAGGATATTTGTCAATGAACGTAGAGTAACATTTTCCTTTAAAATGTAAATATGAATCATTTCAGGATGAAACTCATTGACCTTCATTTGCCTGAGTAATTTTCTCTCAGTTCTATGGAAAGATTAGCCAAACAATTAACTGCTGAATTTCCAATTATAGACAGGAAGATTGGTGCCAGTGGGGTGATGTCATGCTTTGCTTGCTCATCAGTTCTGCACTGAGCTGTTTAAATATGTTGGAAAACATAATTTGGCATGTTTAGCAGCTGATCTACAGTTTCAGGATATTTATCAAGATATATTTATCCATTTTGGGCATATGTTTTGTTAGCTTAGTCGTTCAAACCACCGCTTTCTTGAACATTCTCTGATAATACTTTCATTCTCGATACATTGTGAAAGAGAGGTTTCATCAGAGGTTCCTGTAAATCCCCAAAGAACTACTGTAAAGAGTAAAGCTCATGCAAGTCCATACAAGCCCACAGAGGGTTACTCACACTAATGACACCATTGTATATGTGTGTATACTTTGAACCGTTCCTATGGCTGCAAAAATTTCCAATTCCATTAAGCTACAGGATGTTCAGGTGCTTGCTGAGTTTAGGTCATTTTAATCTATTCACAACAATAAATGGTGGGTGAAAATGATTTAGGAATACTTTTTGGAGGGCAGAATTGTAAATCATGAAATTGATGATGGTTGAATTCAATTTAGTTCCTTGAGCTGTCACATTGTCACAGTTTACTGGGAAACTTGAATCCATCAGAGTGGGGATTGTTAATGTCAGTAGTAACACGTGTTTCCTATTGTTTTCCAACTCAAACCGTCTGTTATCTCTACGTGTATGTGTAATAACGCTTCAAAATACCTGTATTTGCTTGGTTTTAATGTTTTGTTTTACCATTGTGTGAACTCTAACCCTAAATCACAGCATTTTATATGACCAAAAGAGCTTTTGAAGTATTTTTGTTACTCCATCATCATTTAATGAGAATAACAAAAGGCGTTTTAATAAAGTTTATTATATGAAATGATTCCACAGTCAGATTCCATAGGAAAGATGTGATAATAAGTGGCAATAAACCCCATTATAGACAGAAAATGATGATAATTAAAGTAATTTTTTAAGAGCAAAACCACAGTTCCCATAGATTTAAACATGACATAACACAGTCTTGTGTCTTTATTGACTAATTATTGCAGACACTTGAAGAATGTACGTAGAAAGACTATTGCTGTCTCTTCACTCTCCTTGAGCAGATTATTGTCATATCAGGATCTCGTATGTTAGCGCTCCAGAGCAGCACAGTCATGGACTGTGAACACCAACTCCTGTCAAAAAGAAAAGAAAGGTGAAAGAGACGTCTTTTGGTAAAGCATGTGTGACTAAATATTAAATATTTATAATTGAATTCTGCCAGATTTCATCATTTACTCTACGCATTTCCAGTCTATAATTAGAGCTCAACCTTTTTCTGAAGCTGGACTGCAATGACCCCAATGAAAGGCCTTGTCTGCACAGACAGGTTATGTCAGTCTGTCATAGGAAACCAGCTGCAGACCCAGATGTGTCTGCCTTCACAGCTCAGGTGAGCAGGATCAAACAGAGCACTGAACGTTTTTCATAATCTACATCATAAAACCTGCTTAATCCTGTGAAATGACCCACTGAGTGACCCCATTACCCAACAGTCAGTTTGAATGCATCTCATCAGTGTTAGTCTGTTTTCCCATTTCTGTTTCATGTTGGGCTGCTCAGTGGATGTACAGCAGATAGCTCTTTCATTTATCTAAGAATTCAAAGTGGAAAGTTAGTTGCAGACTCCATCTACAGTAGACTTAATCAATCAAATGTGGAAAACAATGTTGCTTAACTATTACTTGACCTTGATCTGAAAGAAAGTTTCAGGGTTGAATCTTGGATGAGGTTAATGCCTATACAGTAGCCTTGACCTCTTATTAACTACAACTCGATTAGAGCGTTTACATGCACATGAGTATCGTGGTTATGATGAGGCTTTTGTGGCTTTTTCCTGCTTATGTGTTGCATACATCTTGTGGTTTCAGAAACCTGGATATGGTTTTTGAAAAACCTGGATATGCTACCCCAATAGAAACCAGGACGCTGTGGCTTAATATAGGTTTGTGAACATTCTTTGTTGGTACCAACCATAGCTACTGAGATCAGAAATCAAGACACAACTGCACACAGATGATCAGAAAGCTTAATTCTCTGCTATGCATTGTACCTAGAAAAGGACAACAATGACTGAAAATGTATCAACACATAAATGTTTGTCTTATCTTACCCCATGGCACTTCTCTGACATGAAGATGAAGATCTGTCTCAAAGTGTTACCCAGCTTCCTCACTTCGCTGGTGTAAGCACAGCGGCGCTGTCGCAGGCCGTCCAACAGGGAGATATAGGTCCTTATTTTGTACATCACACAAGAATTCTGAAAGCAGACGTAGCAATTAGTGTCCATACGCTTGATTTACTGCTAAGGCTTTCAGTCAAAACAACACAGACGTTAGTGTAGAAACGTTTGGGACAGCCAGATAAGTGTAAGATAAACATCGACTAAAAGTACAGATCAGGAGACATTTTGCTTTTGATGTTGGTTATTTCACTGAGGAACATTAGCTTAGAATGTAGCTTCGGTTGCATTTCAAGTATTTGAATCTACTAACAGCCTTATTTACAATAATTATGTGGAATTTGAAGTCATACTTACATGGATATCAAGGTAGAGATCTGGCATGTGTGCCATGCAGTAGCCCTAGATGAAAAGAAACTATGAACCATTCAGTTTTAAAAAAAAGAAAAAAACAATTGCAGGATATTTTTTTAGATCCATATACTAAGTTGTTCACATTTAACTTGCTATGCTTTGATTTGATAGGCTTAAACTAAATTAATGCATATCTTTAAGTAGACAATACATTAAGGAATAAAATGACCTCCAGGTTCTTAGTACAACAAATAAAAAAATTTTAAAAAAACACTTCAACACTTCAAGTAAAAATACAGTATGGCACAAAAGAATCATCCATAAAAGATACAAAATCTAATCAATACAGAGCAAAAATCTGAAAACACAGCAGCTGACTTACAGTTTCATAGCCCAGCTTTAAATCTGCAGCCCACAGGGTGACCTCTCGTGCCATGCTCAGTACCTTGCTGTAGCATGTTGGCGGGAAGTAAGGGTAGCTCAGTACCAGCGGCACCAAGGACGAAACAAGCAACAAGTGGTTAAAGATCCCCATGACTCACCGACACCTTCTGCACCAACAGAACCTGTGTTTGTTTGTTTGTGTCACACATGCAGCCACGTATGCATGTGGACAGATTTGAACACACCCTCTGTTTACTCTCTGTTGACGGGGGACAACCTATTGTGTCAGCACTCATCTGTATGGAAGGATCAAAACAGGCTTGACAGGCTGTGATTTTTGGCCAAAGTTTTGAATACTGAGAAGATATGAATTATTAATTTGCCTTAGGGCACTTTAAGACAGTAGTCAGACCTTTTACTTTTACTAAAAGTAGCAATACCATATTGGAGAAACAATCTGCTACAAGTAAAAGACCTGTCTTCAAGTAAAAGTTAAAAAAAAAAAAAAAAGTAAAAGTTTTAGCACCAAAAGTACTCATCATGCAGAAAGAGCTTTTTTTTTTTTTTTTTTGAATAAAATCATATTCTTGCATCATTATTGATGCATTAATGTATACAGCACTTTGATGTTGCAGGTGGTAAAAGAGTAGAGATCATTTTAATTCATTTATATTTTGTTGGGTAGCTTGTAAATTTCTCTTCAGGGATCAATTCATTCTTATCTTAATCTGTATTATTATATCTCATTATATTATATCTTAATCTGTATGATTGTCATATTCATCGTGAAAGTAGCTTATCTCCCTAAGACCCTTGCTATATGAACACTGGACGCTATCATGTTGTATCTTTTTTTATCCACTAGATGGGGCTAATTTCACAGATATAAACTTCATAAAGTCCACTGTCTTGAAGCATGACGTTGAAGTTCTGCAAACAGTTTTTAGTTCCTTATTACAATCTGAATTGATCTATTATCTATGACTGATTCTCCTTACAGCTACAAAAATATCCTCACTTACAAAACTAGGACAACATTGGCACATGCTGAGGCCTCCTGCGTGTCAAGTAGCTTTCCTCTGTCTCTGCCCAGGTGTGATATGACACAGTCATCACTCATCTCATCTAAAAGAGCAGTGCACTTTCCATTGCTGCCAAACACCCGATGGGGCATTGTCCTGTTTTTGAGTGATGTTCGACACCTCATAGCGTGTGTTGAGAGTTGGGGGTCTGTCTCCTCCCTCAGTATGAAGATGGATGGCCCACACTGAGCGTGTCTTGGCATGACAGAGAGGCATAAAGCGGAAGAAAATGTGCAGTGTGCACTGTAAGCATATCTCTGGTCCCACAGTCCCACCGCTCAGCCATTCTCCCTTCGACCTTGGCCTGCTCAATTAACAGGGGACACAGGCGACAGTGCAGTCCTCATAATGGACGGATGTGTTTTACAATTAGTAGTTAACGGCCAAAAAAGTGAATGTGAGACACTGAAATCTGTCCAAAAGACAGAAAATTCCAATGCGGCAAACTTTCCTGCACAACCAGATCCTCTATTGCCATCTAGTGAGGGTTAAAGTGCCTGGCTCAACAGAATCCCAAACAGTAACAGTAGTTATTGGGGAGAGTGAGGAGAATGCAAGTCATTCATCTTCCACAGCCATATTTGTTTTTAGCTTTTCCAGACATTTAGGCTACCGACTACAAGAAAAATGTGTCATTATGAATGAAAGTAAATTGATATTTCAGGTTTACTACAATATTTCAATTGTGACATGCTGTTTAATAAGATGTGTATAGTTATGATACAATCCAGACCTGTGTGGGGCGATAAGTAAAGTAAATTTGTGCAACAGTCACTGCATATCTGCAGTGCTCACAGGTACAAAAAAAACCCAAGACCTATATGATATATAGGACACATTACTGTGTAAGTATATGTATATATATATATGGTCTCACAATAGGACACGAAAGTCAATATGGTCCATTATTCCCCCGCATAACTACTATTTCCAAATAACTCAGCTCATCTCTAAAGAGACTGTTCCTTGCCCGTGAGCCACCAAACAGCATTGTTGACATTTTGCTTTATTGCTGAAGTGCCTTTAAGCAAGGTAACAAACCAGAATCAGCTGTGGGGGGCGCTGTTCTAAAGCTGACCATGACCTCTGACTTTGGCGTCAAGAGAGAGAAAAAAAAAAACATTCCCTGCAAACATAAACAGAGTCTATTATAAATAGAGTATTATGACATGGTGCGCACTTTAAAGTGATACTGATATAAAAAGATCAGGATTAGGTCATTTTTGAAGACTGGAAACAGGCAGCTGATGTGATTGGTCATCGTGGGATATTGATATGATGACAATCAGCTCTTAAATTTATGCTATATATGTATATAAGCACTACAGGGGCTGCATGATGCTTAACTGGCTGGCTGTACAGTGAACTTGACAGGCGCAATGGTCTCTCTTTAATATTTCTCAAATATAATATTCTAGTAAAGCTTTTAAGGTGTAATCTATTTGATATTTTTCTGAGAATGCATTAGGGGATAAGCTGCAACTTTTTTTTCTTTTTTTGTGATGAGTGATGAGTGGATATTAACGACAGGGAAACCTCAGCCCCACAGCTACAGCAGAGCAGCCTGACCAGCCTATGAAACGTGCCTCTCCAGACGCACAGTGGTGGCCAGCCTCATTACACAGGCGGCGATGTGGAGGTCAGTCGCTCATCAGTGCAACGCGCCGAGTAGTTTCCCCCCGTAAAGAAACCCCCAAAATCTCTGTTCCTTTTGTCCTCCAGAAACGAGGCATTTCGCATTGCACTCCTTCGGCGCAACCCGCAAGTCACGTCTCGCTGTGTGGCTCCGTTTTTCTTTTTTTTCTTTTTCTCCGGGTGACGGGTGTCCCGGTGCGTCGTAGTCCGAACAACTGGACAAGTGATGCTTTGAGGTGCACTGTTGCTCCCGTGTCGCTTCACATGTCTGCAGCAAATCGGGCTGGAAATGGTCCTATGCTCAACTAACCGGCGGCGCTTAGAGGTAGGTGCCCACAGCTGCCCTGCATGAATGCAGGGGGTGTTAGGAGAGGGAGAGAGAGAGATGGATAGAGAGAGAGAGAGAGAGGGGGGGTACTTTCTATGCAGTGCATGTTTCTCTCATTTGATCAGATAAGGGCTCCGAGCACAATGTCCTCTGCGGGGAGCTCAGCACTGCGGCTTCCCGCACTAGTTTTTGAATATTTCATTTAACCCCAGAGGGATATTCAGATGTGCCGTGGTGACCTTATCATGCAGTCTGGGAATGACATTCATGAAAGGGTTTCCCCTATCGGATTCAATGTTGCTACGATGACTTGAAGTTTGTCTATTTAACCCTCAAACGCATCTCACAACTCAGGTCAGTCATCCATTCTCCTTTAAGATTCACTGTAAAGGGGTACTATAGCAAAGTAAACCTGTGATATGACTATTGTGGCATCATACATGATATTAATGGCATTAAAAACTTAAAATAAACTTTCTGACAGTCCATCTCCCCACTGGATAAAACTGTTATAACAATCTAAGATACACATGATGCAACTCTCCACATCCATAACAATATACATTATTGAGTTAATTACAAGGATTACGTGTTTTATGAGGCAGCAGTTTATTTATTTATTTATTTTCGTGGAACAAAACGTAGTAAGTCATGAAATCTAATGTCCTGAAGAGGGCAGACTGAGGGATTTACAGTACACAACAGCAGCAAACTATAAATCAAAAGCCTCCAATTTTGTTCTCTTAATGGGAAAACGAATTATACCATTCATCACGCATGCACCGCAGACGGTGCTCCACTGGAATGAGTTTCCCATTAAAATATAAAAAATTAAATAACTGATAAATGACAGATGAAGGAAAGAAGGAAGAGATTGAAGGAAGCAGGAAGGAGGGCAGCTTATGTAAAAACAGTAGATTTCCCCACACTATTCTCTAATCAAGTTAATTTGTAATCAATATTTATGTCACTGCTGTCAAGCTACTATTTAAGTTTGAAAGTTTTTATTTGTTTTAGTGTGTTTAAATCGTATTATCTGTCAATCTTTCCATTGATCATTAGATGCTGTGTGTTCATGTCTCACGGGTCTACCTCTCTCCTTTTCCCTCCCTCCTTCCCTCTCTCACTCTGCTGGTGGTGTCATGTTTTTCCTGCCTCCCCACACAGGTTAGACTCTCAGTCAACAGAGGGTCACAAACACATCACCCACCCTCCTCCTGGCTGGCAAGAGTCGCCCGTCTGCCTGCGTTCATCTAAACAACACCGAAGACAGACAGGAAACTTACACTGTAGTGGTATCGCCTGAGTGTGTGTGTGTGTGTGTGTGTCAGCACTTCAGTGCCTTCAGTGTTCCCCCAAGCCCTTCAACTGTGTGTGTGTGTGTGTGTGTGTGTGTGTGTGCGTGCGCAATGATGTGTGGTTTTGTCAAGGTGAGGAATTAAGAGGAAGACAGGACCTGTTCAAGTCAGCAAAACTGAGCCAAGTGCTGCGTATGTGTGTGTCAGGGTTGAGCAGTCCAGCACGTGAGACTAAGTGTGTGTGTGTGTGTGTGTGTGTGTGAGGGGCTAATGTTGACCAGGCTATGAGTGAGTCTCAGAGAGAGAGGCCATTCAATGCTGAGTTGAGCTAAGAAGAGAGCAGAAGAGGAGAATCTGTAAGAGGAGCAGCCATGGGGCTCGGACAGTCCAGCAAGGCTCCGGTCACTGATGACACAGATGAAGGTGAGTAATGAAACATCCCAAAAAATGTTCTTCTTTTTGTTTCTCCACTTTTGTGACTTAAATCTAGTGATGATACAGAAAAGGTGGATTCGAGGAAGCAGGAAGTACACTTACAGTAACTGATGTGATGCTGATGAGGTCTGCCAAGAGGGATACCCCTTACTGTAGCCACAGTTTGACTTTGCTTTGTGTATTTACACTAAGATAGCAGACGGAATAGATCAGACTAGAATAGAAAGTTGTTCTCTGAAACTCAAATCTAAACCCGTCTGGACATTTTCTCCCGAATATTGGCTTTGGCGGAAAGGTCTTCATATTTATGATTATTAAAAACTGCTTGAATCTTGCCAGTCTAAATTCTTTCAGACTGATTGCCATCAAGGTCAGCATCGAAAGGCGTTATTACTTTGATTAGCAAGGCTCTTGGTTTTGAATTTATTTCCCTTTTCTTTGTGACATGAGTAGATAATACAATGTGAATTTATTGATCTGAGTCAGTCTCTGAAATTAATTCCACTCTGGCTGCACCCCAAGGACTTCAAATAAGTCAGTGTTACATGAGTCAGTGCTTTAGTCAGAAGTGAAGTGGTTTTCCCAGCTTTTCATTAATGTTGAGCAAAGAGGTTTTAGTGCGTATCTGGTGTCCTAGATGACGTGATACAGTTGTTTCTTTTTATAAACATGCAAACTGTAATCTGTTTACAGTTAAACGGGTTAAAATTACATTAGAATTTTGTTTTATTTGTATATCTGATGAGGCAGGTATTTCATTATTGTGTCAAATTACTGCCTATAGAAATCCATATCTGTGGCTTTCTCTTCATCACTGGAGGCAACCGCTATCAAATCATTATTCACGGTTAACCTTGCTGCTTAGTCATCTATCGTGCTATTCTGGAAATGTCACTCATAACAGAGCTTCTCTGAACTCTGAGTTAATGCACCTTTCTGACTTCGCCTTCACAAAACAGCGTGGGCGATTTCAACGGAGGGCAGGGGAATAATAAACACAGAGACACATCGTTTTGAATTAGAAAAAGCCCCACTCACTGGAAACAAAGTAATCCCCTCGCTGATGAAATCACGTCAGACACACAGGCAGGATTCTCCTTTTGAGGTTGGAGGAAGAAGACGGCTTTCACTGCATGTTGAGTATACATCATACGCTCACTCGTCTGAGTAGCAATAAAGATGCAAATTGAGTTTTCACTTTTAACTTCAGGAACGTTAAAGGTCGCTTCAAGGTAATGTTGGCCACAGAAGTGGAATTTATGTTTGTTTGTTCAACAGTGGACATTAATAAATGTTCAAAAATATATTATCAATACACATAAATGCTCAAGGTCTTTTTTCATCTCTAGTTTATGCGCAGCAAAAAAAAAATTCCTGACAGTTTTGAATATAAAATTATAAACAAAATTTGACAAATGGTGGCCATTGAGCCCTTTTTTCAATTTAGATTGTGGCACCACCATCCCACGAGGTTGGCAAACATTTGTTTCTCTCCTATATTTTAGACACAAAATATTCATATTTATTTTATTTATTTAAATTGCCATGGCTTTTTTCAGTGGATTTAGCTGAACATAACCGCTTCACTAAGAGACTGGATTTGAGATACAGTAATGATGCGCCCAGTCACTTAATGCTGTTGTGACATTGTAAACTGCTCTTGCACAGTTATAGTTAGATTATAATTTGACATTTTATATACATTACTTTTCATATTTGTAGCTTCTATTGTAAGTCATGAATACAAGTAAGGAATATAACTAAGTACATTTACTTAAATACTGTACTTATGTACAAATTCAAGATACTTGTACTTATAGTAGAATTCTATACAACTTTACCCCCGGACCCCACCACGCACGCCTGTCACATTGTGGCTGTTTTTGTCCATTCTCCACACGGCTTTAAACCCAACCAGGAGGGTTTTAGAAGCAAAGCGTTTTGCCTGCCAGACTTTTTAACTTGTTCAGATTTGGTCATTTTTTTCTTTGGTTTATACTCTTCTATCATGAGTTAATAGGCTACATAGTTAAATTGTTTCTCTTTTGGCTGTTTTTACAATCGGAAATTTGCACATGGTGTTTTATTTTGAAAATGACTGGAGTCTTTATGTCGTTTGTGTTTCCGAGCCGGGAGCCGCTTCTGGGTTCTGCCGGTACAAGTATTATCTAGAATAGCCACAATCAGCTTTGGTGACCGTGTTATTATTTTTTAGATAACAATCTTTTATACCATTTCTGTCCAGGAAAATCTGGATGTAAACCTTTGTGAAAATTCTTCTATTTCTTAAACTGAATAAACTATTATAACTGGTCTCCTCTACATGAACAAACAAGACCATCAATCTTTCATTTTTAAATAAAATTTCTGCAGAGTAGTAAATGTTTAAACTAAATTTCTCCCAGTAAATAACTAGAATTTATTTGCAGAATAGATTTACAGACTGTTTGCCTTGCTGCATGCAGAAACAGTATATTTTGTAGTTCATCCTCAACCCATACTGTATTAGTTGATTTCCAGAGAGGTGTGTGCATGAAGGTGAACTCTGTCAAGACATGTTTATCTCCTCTGAGAATGATGCTTGTATCACATGTTCCTTCCGTGACATACGTTTTCCACTTTGTGTAACCGGGAGCCTCAGGCTAATGGACAGACCTTTACTGGCGATCATGTTCTATTCACATTGCAGTGGCACACGGACCCATGGGTTCTCTTTCAGTTGTCACAGCAACAGAATGAGCAATGATGTTCCCATGTTGGAGGGTCCTGAAGTGTTTTCCAGACTTCTGTGTAAATGAGAGTAAGAGTAAGAGAGAGAGAGTACGTCCAGAAGTGAAAATGTCACCAATGTTTTTCACACAGAAACAAGACAAAAGACAATGGCTAAATCTCTTCTTCTTTGTCTTAATCATCAAAACTGTGCATCACAGCCATCTGCTAAACACTGAGAAGGGCACATCTTAGTTAGTCTACTGAGTCTCAGCTGGTTGAACTGTTTATATCCCTCCTGCTGTCTGTAATCACTGACTGTATACAGCCATACTCATGATACATTTGCCCTTCATTATCTCCGCCAAGTGTAAGCCCGGAAGGGATCATGCGTTCGGTCGTGTGTGTGTGTGTGTGTTCATGGGTATCTGTCCACAGATCATTTTGCATACTATTGGACCCATGAGAGTAATATTTTTTTGTTCGCAACTGTGACTCTATGCTCAAGAACCTCTCATAGTTGCAGTTATTCACAATTTTTCAAAAACCTATTTTATTGACCTGGTTTATACTGCCAGTAGCCGTGTTTCCATCCCAATGTATTGCATATTTTAACTGATTTTGAGTAATTTGGCAAAAGAAAATGTGAGCGAATGTGTTTCCATCCACTATAGTTATGTAAATATAAGGAGTTTATGAGATAAGCAGTAGGTCAGTATGCGGCACCAATTTTGCAAGAGGCTGCAACAAGTTGTTTTATTAAGGAAAGTTACATCAGATCTGTGTTGAGCGATCACAGATGTATCATAGAGCCATGAGAAAAAGGCAGGCTGTCGTAGCAAAAACATTACACAATATTGGCATTGTGTGAAGGCCTGCCATAATCTGCCTCTGACTGGCTAGTGTTCATTGCCTTCATTGGATTGTTGGTTTGGTCGATTGGGTTATGGTTAGCCAATCAGAGGCAGAGTAGGGGCAGGTTTTCACAGAATATGGGTAGGGAGAACATAATGATCAGACACACGTGGCGGAGATCTGCTCTCCATCGAGTGCTTCTAGTTTACATATTTGTCTTGTGTCTGTTGTCAGTCAACTGAATGAATTATAAATGAGTGATTTGACTTTGGGTCATAAATGCTATCTGGTAACCAGGTGAACACATTGCTGATGCTGGTGGAATTTTGTGACAAGAAACGCTGTTGCACTGGATGATGTGCATTCATCATGATGACCATGAAGACTGTAGTTTATTTTGAGTCAATCCCACATACTGCTGCTGGAACTACAAATGTGTATTAATCCACCACTGAAAGTAGTCCCCAACAAAGTGCTATTTACTGGCAAACTACAGTGCCCAGCTGTTTTAAGGAATTACTTTGCCTTAGTTAGTTAGTTAGTAGTAATAGAGTATTTGTGCTCTATTTCTTTTTTTTGTTGAACATTTATGTCTTCTGTGGGAATAATTGTGCTTGGGGTCTGAGTGCATCTGACTTGGAAAGTGAAATGAGAAAAATATGAAATCATGCTAGTCCCATATTTCAAAATGACTTATTATAGAGAGGGTCAGACGTGACTCTTTTCCAAGAGTTTTCTTTTTCCTTGTCAAAAACTTACAGCTAGCATTGGCATTAGCGCCAACGTTTCTGGGTGTCAAAAACGTGTCTGGATAGCACAGAGGATAATATAAATGTAAATTTCATTATTTGCACATGGCCACAAGGGCTGGTGTGGATGCCTCTGAAGAGATCGATTACATGCAGTCCAAAATGAGTAGTCTGAGTAGAAAGAGAACCACCTGTTTGTCAGATTTGGAGTATACGAGAGATTTTCGTGTGGACGGATGGCCAAAATCAGAGAGCAGTTTGAATTTTTGTTGGCTTAGTGTGGACAGCTTCTGACAGACAGTTGACCAAAGTCATGCAGATGGTACTGGGGGCTGTGCGAGACTCAAACTGAACAAGCGTGATTACTTCAATCCAAACTGATTAGCATGTGTCAGTCAAATTCCAATTGACTAGCGGATGATTTCCTCCGTTAGTTTAAGCCAGAGAAAGGCTGTCAATGTGTCAATTCCACTCATGTGTAGATTTCAATCATTACACGCTGTGTTACTCATGTGTCCGTCATCTGATAAAGCACATTAAACCATTCAAAGTTCTGCTGGTAAGATACAACACTCACCATCTCCCTCTATTTCGGTGTCTACCTTCTCTCTCTCTCTCTCTCTCTGTCCTCTCATCCACGACCACAGCTGTCTCTCTGAAAAACCCATCAGAGCAAAATCTCTGAGTAGCTCAGCAGGAAAATGACCATGTTTATCTGGAGTATGTGTCTGTGTGCATGTTAAGTATATACGCTGTCATTTATAAGTCTATGCATGTATGTGTGTGCATTAGAAAGCAGGCTTCATATGGTCCCTATCACAGTAGGTTGTGTAAACACTCCAACACAGATAGTGTGAGAGGAGGAAGTGCCAGCGATACGTGACTAACAGAGCATAACATTAACTGTCACATCCAATAGATCTAGTGACTGCAGGCAGAATGAGAGGGTGTGTGCGTGCTCTTTCAAGAGAATCAGGTGATGTTTTTAGTCCACGTGTGTATATTATTCGGGAAAGATTATGAGTGCATAGTGAGTAGAAGTGTGTGCATCTGTGTATGTGTGGTCTACAGAGGAGTGCAGAGAATGGCCAACAGATGTTCCATCCTCGGGGAAACGGCAAAGAGGGAAAACCTTCTGTCCTCCTGGTTGTCATGGCAGCAAGAAACAAACAGCCCCATCCAGTTCCAATTTGCGATAAATGTTGCTGTTAGATGGAGAGTGAGATATGGAGTTAAGCTCTGGTTTAGGTTGTGTGGTGTGTATGTGCGTGTGCGTGAGACACACAGAGAGTGAAAGCATGTTTTATAAGTGTGCAGAGGAGAGGATAATGCGAAGAGTGAGAGCTGTGAAAAAAAAGGGAACTAAAAATATGTCTTTTGTTCGGTGGAAAAACATGCAACGACCACAAAAGATGTCTTTGTGCTGGAGCTTATTTCAATTCTCAGCTATATAATGACAGTGACCTGTGGTTGCCCTGGAGACCTCCATCTACTTCAGCTTGACTGTCCGCATTGTTCCAATGAGCTCAAAGCAAACCTCACAGTGAACGTACTGTAACTGTACTGAATGACTGAATGACCTTATTTTTATTTTAAAAGGGTTACAGTCATCTGACTTCTTTAGATGTTTTAACACAACCTGTAACATATTGTAACATTGTGCATATTTTTCCTCATTTGCAGTTAAAGTGAAATGTTTAAACTTCAGCAAAAATAAGTATCTAGACTTGATCTTGTAAAGTTGTTTCACTTTGGTTTAATAGTCGACGAGAAACAGAAAAAGATTCACGTTTAAGTTTCTGTTTTGTGTTTAATAAAAACTAACAGATTTTCTACTCTCCTTTCCCGCAGTAAATTTCGACCACTTCCAGATCCTGAGAGCAATAGGAAAAGGAAGCTTCGGAAAAGTAAGTTCATGTTTGCCTTTTTTTTTTTCCTGATGGAGAGAGAGAAAAAAAATGCACCCATGTGAGGTTAAGTTGGAGAAACTGCTCTAGTATGTTTCAGTTTCATGATACACACATTTATTGTCAGGAGAAATTAGTTTAGTATCCTCTTCAATACAAAAAGAAAAGTACAAACAAAGGACATATGAAAAAGATACTGACCAGCACTGACGCACAATAAATATAAAACTGATCCACTAATGTGTATCAAAAATTTAAGCAGTATCACAGAATACATGCAAATATCACGTCATTCGTTAGCTTCAGGTAATCTGAGGGCTGCAACTATTGATTAGCTTCATTTCTGATTAGTTTATTTTCTAGATTGCAACCCAAAGGTGATATCATCACAAAGTTATTGATTTTGCTATCACATTAGACAATAAACAGCAGCAAATCCTCAAACTGCAGAAGCTGGACGCAGGGAAAATAAAGAATTTCTGCCTGAAAAATGACTCAAGTAATTAACAGAATATCAAATCAGCTGCTGATTATTTTTTTGTCAGTCAACTAACTGTTGCAGATCTACACGATCCCCTTTGATTTCCTTAAAGAGTCATGTGGACCTGTTACAAATAATAAACCATGTCCCTTCTCTGTCAGTAATTATCATATACATTCTAGTAAAGCCTTCCGGTTTAATTTGCTCGAGTCCAACCGACAGCTCTGAGGTGATAGCAGTCATGTTTCCTCTTGCCGTTAAGCCATATACTGCAGAGTAAGTCACATCAGCGCCTACATTACATGTAAGCACATATAGGGTCCCATGCACGTATATACACAGACCCACAAAGCATCTACACTCTGTCCAACAACAGATAAGCAGTCTAATCACAGTGGATGGCAAGCTGTTCAATGGGAGGAGTGATGCGATCAGGGTTTGGCTGATTAACTGTGCCAGCTGGTCCACAGATCACTCTCTTAGATAGCAGTAATCACTGGCTTATTGACGCTTGTAGCACAGACGAGCACGACTACAAATAAATATGGGGTATTATACAGCCGCATATGAAAATAGTTTCTATTCTGAGACACACTGTCAAAAGGGGGGTAATCATGTACAGTTTGATATTCACATGCGATGACAGCTACCCAGATTGCACCAGGTGTGTGCTGTTCTTTGCTACGTCACATCCCATGTAACTACACTTAGCGCTGTTTGAAAGCATTTATACGTAACTTTGAAAACAAATGTCGACATTCCCCACCTACATGCACAAGTTATAATGAATGCTAACATGTTTCCCGTCTCGAAAATGCAAAACACGCTGGTGTTAGAGAAATCCTGAAGTTTTCCATCCATCCTTGTTAGATGGGCAACATTTCTGGTTCTTGCACTACAACACTTCGTGCGTCTTTGAGTCTCAAGCAGTTAAGCTTTAGACAAACACGGGTGAATGATGGTAAACACGCTACTCTATTGCAACATTTTTCAGTGTTTGAAACAGAATGGTTTTTTTTTTCTATGTGTCATGCAGCATAACTAACCATTGATTGCATTGGAGAAAACATGGAAGAAAAATGCACCACACTACTTTTTGGCTACACTTGGTCATCATATTTTGCAGAATCCAACATAGTTTTAACATTATTTAAAGTACTGAGTACAGAGACCATGAAAATGTATGAATGTTGACCACAGCAGGAAAGCTATTTACCCTTTTGTTATCTTACCAGGTTTGCATCGTACAGAAGAAGGACACTAAGAAGATGTATGCAATGAAGTACATGAACAAGCTGAAATGTGTGGAGCGTAATGAAGTGAGGAACGTCCTAAAAGAGCTGCAGATCATGCAGAACCTTGAACATCCTTTCCTGGTCAACTTCTGGTAAGCCTCCCATCCTTTAGTGAATATGTATTAGAATGTGTATATGTCTGCATATCAGTTAAGTCCAGAGGGTTCTTACAGAGTGTTGGTAATTGCTTTTCTGAATTCAAACTCAGACTACCTTAAATTTAGCTGTGTAAAATCTTAAGTGCACTGTAAGTGATTTCCACGTCGGCAGGTCTTCTCCACACAGGCTTGTGTTTAACACTCGCTATTAAAATCAGCCACAGCGACCATTTGAATGATTCTGTAGTGCACTCTGTGCCACCCATTTGATTTTTATGGTGATTGTATCCTGTCCATTAAATCAGTGAGCACACAGACACACAGGAAGGCTATCGGCCATTAAAGAAAGTTCTGTACTGAACTAGTGTCGTCCACTGAGAAAAACTCACAAGTGTCCATCCGCGCCATCTCACCCTGTGAAGTTGCTAAAAGGAAAATGCAGTTTGCTCACTGATCCAAGCTTCAACTTTTATGGGCACGACCCTCCAACTCCTGGCAGCTTTCTCGTTCGCCTCAGCGCATTTTGGAGGGGGTGGGGGGGTGGGGGGGGTATTGAACCAGTCTTTCCCTGCACAAGCTAATTCAAACTCTAGTGCACTAATCTAAGATGACTCATCAGGTAATTTTTCAGTATCTCATTCATCATAATTTCAAAGCTTATTGAGCTTCAGGAATCATACTTTTGAGATGCCTGATAAGTATGGCTTGTTAAGTTGCCGTCTGAAAGGCATCATTAATTCTTGATAAGCGCTACCACTCTGCAGCGTTTGAGAGGAAGCCACCCTGGTTTTCTGTCGTGACAGTGAGGATTGTCTGTCCAAAGACGGTGAATAACTACCATGGTTGTGTCATCCAGTTATTAAAACTTAAACCAGTTTTGTCATTAATTGTTGTGTTTATCGATTCTCCTTTTGATTTACATGTCCGGTTCTTGCTCTTGTTTTTAAGACAGCTCCCTATAAAAATGTAGTGTCTTGTGGCACCAACACTCTCTAGTAGTCCCCCCCATTCCATCTACCCTTTGTCATCTGTCCCACTTTTCTATCCTCTCTTCACGTACTTCCCCCTTTTATCCCGTTTTAATACATCATTTTGAAAGCTACTCTGGCGGAATCAATAGCTGCTTTTAATTACTAATTCGAGGGAAACAAAACTAAATCCTCCCGTACTGGGAATGAATGAGTAAAAAAAGTGCTGTAAAAAAGAGGAGAGGATAGGAAAGGATAGCAAGGGAAGAAGGGAGACTAGAAGTGCAGTGTACAGACTCATCAGACAAACAATGCCAGTGCTTGCTTTCTTGCTTGATTGCATGCTGTGTTAGACAAAAAAAAAAAGAAAAAGAAAACGGTTGGAAGTTAATGCTTTTGGCAGCGTAAACTCCCCCTGTGTGGGGGTGATTTCCTCTAGAGATGTGCTTGGGTCAGCACTGTGCCCACTCTCTCTTTCTCTCTCTCTCTCTCTCTGACTGTGTTGAGTTAGCGTAAGTTATGATTGTCCTGTGGTAAGCGCTCAAGGTCAGAGACTGGGAGAGATTACCTGCAGGCAAATGAAGTGCTCTGATCCAGCTACATGCAGAAAACCAGGCTTTAT
Organism: Argyrosomus regius; assembly: GCA_946959425.1. NCBI lineage: Eukaryota > Metazoa > Chordata > Actinopteri > Sciaenidae > Argyrosomus > Argyrosomus regius. The sequence goes on along the minus strand of OX336896.1, from coordinate 19,184,292 downwards.
TTTTCATTTGTCCTCTGGCTTGTCCTTTCATCTCCCTCCCCTGTCCTCTTTTCAGTCACCTCGTCCTTGTCATCTCTCACCTTCCTCTTTTCTCTTCGTCCTCCTCTCCTATTTTCCTCTCCCACCACATGCGTTACTTCCTTTTCTCTCCTCTTGCTGTCACTGCACTTGCAACTGAGCACGACCTCGGGTGTCAGTCTGTGCAGCCCGGGCAACAATGCACTCGAAAGACGAGAGATCCACTTCTAAACAAAGTTATCTTCCCTCCATGCAGATTATTAAGTACCCAGTATGATATGGAATAATGTTTTTGAAGAATCATAACCTCTGGCATTAAGTGTGTGGTACGGTCAGTGTATTGATGTGCCAGCACGGGTAGGGCAGCCCGATGTGCCTGTGCTGCACTAAGTCCCTCTGTGTAAGGGGAGCCCTTATTGGCACTGCACTGCTTTGACTCAAAGGCCAGAGATACACACAGAGAGGAAGAGATGCTGCTGTGTTCAGCTTTCAGCAGTCTTGCTGCCTCTTTAACTGTGGATTTTGCATTTGATTCGTATTTTGATGGAGGAAAAAGTCACAGAGCAAGGACTTCTTGAAAGTACCTGCTTGCTGTTTTAAGTGTTTGGTGTGAAAGACGTGTTGATTGCAGGGTGTGTAATGTCTTCTCTGTGTGTAGCACATTTATTTGAGGCGTCAAGCAGAGGGAAAATTGTGGTGCAGTAATTTTCAACAGCAGTGCAAATATTGTGAAGTTTTATATTCTAGAAATGTCATGTGGTAAAGCTGTTTTGCTCTTGAGGTGAACAACCACAATTTTATACATTTCCATACTGTTAAAAAAAATAAATTGCAGAATTACCAGTCCCTCAGAACTTTTTTGTTTTGTTACTCCCTCAGTGAATGTTCAAACTAAAGCACTGAGTATAAAATAAATAAAATCAAGAAACGGCAGATTAGAATTTCATGCCAATTCAAATCTTTTGATAACAACCAAACAAACTGGCTCGGATTAGGAAATTTACATAAAGATAGATCTTCAGTATCTTTTCAATCTTTTCTTCGACAAACTTGGCCAAGAATAATGTTCACTGCCAATGTTTTTCAGTATGTGGTTAAGATTCATCTGTGGGACGCATCATTCCATCACATCTTCCATAATATCTAACCTTTTAAATTCTGCTACTGATGTAACATGCTATTGTAAAAAAAGCAATTGCGTAACTGTCAAAAGAAAATAAGAAGAACTTAACAAAACTCTCAGACGTTGTTGCTTCAGGGAGTCCCCTCTTTTGCTCAGTTATTACGTAATCTTACTAATGCATTTCATTTCTATCTAAAGCAAGACATCACTCAGTGTTATTCATGTTCCCTCAAAAAGAAAAATATCAAGAAGTGACATAATATCTGTCAAAAGAAAAGATTTTCTTAGAAAAGCATCCTCCGAACATCCAGATATAAAAGGTCTAGAACACCAGATGCGTTGCGTAACGCACGGGCACTATAGTCTGTTTATAGGGTACATTTTGAATGAATGGCGTGAGCTGAAATAAGCTTAATTCTACACTCGAATGCTACAACTAAGCAATAATAAGATCTGCTGGCACCTAAAGTACAAACTGTATCGTTACGTACGTATCTGCAAATTGTGCACTTCACATCCTCATTTCAGTTCTAACAACGCAGGTGTTGCGTAACACTGGAAAGCAGCATGTCAGCCTGTTAACTATTTGGCCTGATGTCAAGGTGACCTGACGAAATGGAGGGATAGGGGGATAGGGATAGGCATCACAGGCTAGAATACTTTTTGATACTAATTGGGAACTATTGGACCATTTTTCAGATTTTTCAGCCCCCAAAACTGAGTCGCACATAGCCACAACTATCTCCATAAACTGAAGCTGTAGCTGGTGATGAAAGGTGGTAGTGAGAGGTTGTGATGGCGTTCACAAACAGGAACTCCTTTCCTCTGCAGCAGTAAACATAATACAAGGCCATCTAACTCTCTATTAGGCTGTACCCTGAGCATCTTGCCCATCTCACAGCACCGTAGCTAATGCTAAATCACTCTTGTGCAGAAAAGAGCTGAACTGAACGTAATGCCTGGAGGATGCTGGTAAAAACAAAGGAAAATACATGATATGCATAAACTATCCATCCATATCAATACAAGAAAAGATCTGTTTAAGTAAAACAAGAAGTAATTCTTTCAAAATATGCCCACTTTTATTTCAGATGTGAGATCAATCATTCCCTGTGTGCTTTCTGAAAGGGATGTCTGTGTGTGCTCAGGGTGCATTAGACACAGACTGATGCGAGCTGTCAATCAAAGGAGGTGTTGGAAGATGGGGTGGGAGGAAGGTCGGAGGGCTGTCGGCATCGATCCAACATGTCACAGGTTGAGCGGCTGGCCGGCTGAGTCCATTTCAGCGAGGGGCTTTCGTCAGATGGTGTGTCTGTGTGTGTGTGTGTGTGCACATGTATGGGTAGTATGCATGTCTAATCACTGTAATTGCAAAAACCTCGCGTTAAACAGCAAAGTGTCATTTTATTACTAAGATTCACTGATGTGGCTTTCTTGCTGTGGGCATTCAACAGATAGATGTTAATGAACAAAAATCACTCTACAGTTTAGACTGAGGCGGCTTTTATGATTTACGAGTTATGGAAGGTGGGTGGCTGAGAGGGAAGAATAAGCCTTTATTAAGTAGTCCATTACATTTCAGGAATGGGTAAAACGTGATATTCTTGCCAACATTTCCATTACTCTTAAAGAAGGCAAACATTTTTTTTAGGCACTTACTATAATGTAAAGTAATGAAACATTCGTTTTGTTTTTTTGCTGAATTTTGCAGTACAAACACCTGCCTCGCTTGATTTAGGAGCCATAATATAGCCTACTTAAGAAAAGGAATAATTTGTGTGTCTGAAACATTTCCCTTCTTTAAGGGAAAAATACATTTCCTGTAATTCATCTGAATTAACACGCATATGGGGGTACACAGAGTCAAGCAGATGTCTTGAGGTCACTGTAAGGATAGTGTCAAATCTTAGGTTGTGAGAGACACTGACTTCTGTGTGTTTGTGTTTAGGAAACCAGGCGCCATTCTGATCATTACTATGGTAACCAAGGTCAGAGGATAGGGCTGTCTCACCGGACACAACAGATAGGTACATAATGTAGAAGTCTACAGAGTCAAATAACAATGTCGGACCACTAAAGGGTAAATATATGTTCTTGTTTGCAGACTAACAACCAATTGGCAAATACCTTGTACTGCAGATGCATTGATTATGTTGGTTTAGGGACACAGAGTAGTTGTGTCACTGTGATGAGGGCATATAAGTGTATTGATAAATCCTCCATTCTGCTCGATCAAGCTTCGATAAACTTTTGGGCATAAGAAGACGGGCACTTTCCCTCCACTGACCTTAACTGACTGTTGATGAATAAAATACTCCACATCAACAACTGTTACCTTTGAAAGAGAGAAGTATTTTTGTAAGGACATGTTACCATTATTTTCTGAGCCCCTGTGGTTTCTGGAGACTTCCATTACTGAAGTGGCCTGGGGTGCCTGTGCGTCTAAAAGCTCCATGCAGCATGCTCTCCCATCAGACTGACTGCCTGCAGGCCACCATGAGGTCACATTGAAATGCATGTGTGGCAGAGCAGATAGAGACACTGAGAGAGAAGAAGAAGAAGTGAGAGAGAGAGAGAGAGAGAGAGAGAGAGAGAGAGCAGGAGGGGACAAAGGAACAACTAAAGGACAAGAGAGAACAAGCAAGCTAGAGAGAAACCAGATGCCAGCAAGGCTAATGAAAAGTCTGTACCATTTCAACATAATGTGCAGCTGCTAATCTGGAGCCTGACTGCTATTCTCTTCTCTCTACCCAAAATGCTGGTCGAGGCATCAAGCAACAGCTGCTAATGGATGCATGAGAACTTACAAATGGAGACCGTGTAATGTTCAAAATGAACGAAAAAATATAAAAGAAATACTCACTGGTTGCCTGATTATTTTTTTATTATGTGGTTTATATTACTCAGTTTGTCAAATTTGCCCAATTGGAATGATTAAAAATATCGACAAGTTTATGAAATTAGGTGTTAAAATCAGGTAAAAATGAGCAGCTTCAGGACTGTGGGGGCGTGTCCCCTGAATGTGCTGAAGCCACGCCCACTCGTGGGAGTGGTCAAGCAGCAATTTTGACTGCAACGTGTCTGATGAGTTTAGAAAATGACATGACTAACTTTGAAACACTCTGAGCGAGATGAATTAATCTCTATCTCTCTGCTAGGGGTGCAGGGGTATGCTCAGGGTGGCCTCAGTGTGTCATCAAGCCACCCCTTTAGGACCGCCCAAAAAATCCTGGACTGAAAACTGGTGAAAAACTGTTTGAACCTCTAACTCCACATTTCAATAATATGACATTCAAAGTCTTTTCACGTGTTTTCAGCAAGCATTTTCCAACATATTTAATGTATTTTGAAAGAAATCTAAGAATTGCCTTTAAACAACTTAAATGTTTTTTATTTCTTTTTGATGCATGTGACCATATTACAGTTGTGCAGAATAGTATGCTACCATGTGTTGTTGATTTTTAATTGAGTAATACTTACCTGCCACAACTGAGTCTCTTAAATCATATTAATCATACTTACATCATATTATTATCATATTAATGGTAACTTAGGTAACGTTTGTGACTCACCGCCTAGAGTACCTGTAATGAACAACTTAATAAGCACCATTTCTAATTCATTTTGACAGCAATGGCAGCAGGCCAAAGGAGACATTCATATTCAAACATCTTCTAAATACTGTGGTGCCAAAAGAGAGAGAAAGCACTTGTTTTTAGAAGAAATGGGGGGTTTATTGTTATAAGAGACCAATTTACACTCTAAGTAGAGTGCAGATTGCTGCAATAGCGTAAAATATTTCAGTTCAATTAGCATGAGGTCAGTCAGCCCCAGAGGGATGAAGTTGATTTGCAGCTATAATACCATACATACTGAATAGCATGTTTAGCACAACCAATTATTGTATAGTGCAATAATGTTTACTTATGCATTGCTGAAGCAGTAAAAAGCTGTTGACTTTGTTTGTGTATGTATACACATTTCTATGTACTGCATGTTTGTGCTTGCTTGTGTACATGTCTGAGCTTGTACATCATTTCTGGGACTTTTTAAAACTTATAAAACAAAGTTTCACCATCTGTCATCTTAAGAAAAACATTGCTGGCTTATACAACAGGCTAAGTGTGTGTGTGTGCGCACATATTACAGTAATCAGAGTGTACTGTACGTGCCTCCCTTTGTGTATAACCATGCCAGGCTGTCAACCATCTTTACGACAGCTTTGTTTCTGAGCAACCATGTGAGGGATTTGCAGTGAGTTGGTCAGTCTTGTTTGCTTACGAGACAGAACAACTTCCCCCGAAACAATGACGGTTGAGCCCCTTCAGTTTCTACCACCTTGGCCTTTTGATGGAAAGGCTTGTGAGACAGAAAACATGGAAACCTCAGCCAAGCATGAGAGCTGGTTTTCTACTCGATTAAACTGGTTTCACGGAGGACTCACGTGTACTATCGATTGACTTGATGGACTCGCTGTGGCTCCATAACCACAACCCAGCCATTCATCTAGTAGTTATGTACTGTATAATAAATAATGTCTCGCATTTTCCGAACATTTATTTTCTGTCAATGAATATTCTATTAACCAGTTGATAGAAAACTGTTACTTTACATTTGTGTTTCAAACAGCCCAGTGACAGGTGGGTTTTCCAAAGTGAAAAATAGTGTAAGAAAGTGATAAATTAAGCACCAAGAGCTAAGAGCTGTTTGGCTTGGCTGGGAAGTGATGTTTCGTCAGTGTATTCATGAGCATTTTGGCAAGATATTACCAAAATGATCAAAAAGAAGGTTGAGGATTATCACTTCAACCTTTAGTAGACAAAAAGATTAAAGATAAATGAAAGATTAAGGACGCGTGCATCAAGTGTCTGGCGATACTGATCAGATTTTATTCTGCTTTATTTTAGCGACCCATAAAAAAATAATCCTGGATAGTCCCGATATCCAACAAATGGCTTGGGATGTCTCTATAAAATAATTCAATAGTAAATACTATACGCTAAATCTAAATCTAAATAAGTAATCATTGATGTTTGTAGAAGATTTTGTATATTTAACATATTATAGCAATAAAAAAAATAAACTGCTGTTTTCCTGGAAGAAGCTAGTGTTCATCTGCCAAGAAAAATAGCAATTAAACTCCACCTTATATCTAAGCACCAACCTAAATACTTCTGACAGCAGCCTCTTGGCTTCTTTACCACCTTCAGTACCTCTGCTGGGTTAGACATATTTGCACCCTACTGCACGTGCATGTGTATGTGTGTGTGACAGAGAGAGAGGGTAGAGAGACACTGAGGTAGACTGGAGGAGAGAGAAAAAAGTTAGAGAAACAAGTCTAAAAAAAAAAGAGACTGAAAGAGAAAGAACGGAAAAACAAAGAGAGTTAATCAAATGATTAATAGGCGGAGTAAAATGGAGTCTATCCAGCAAACAAACTGCTGTCGAGCTCACACTTTAAACCCACTGAGAAGCTTGTTTTTTCTGGCTTCATTTACAGTTCCGTCCTTGTTTTAAGCTTTTGCCATCAAATTAGGGAGTCATGAATATTTCACACATTTCTACACATTTATGCACTCTGGATTTCACACTATTGTCCTTAATTAATGGTTATTTCTTGTATCTATGCTTTCTCTCACAACATTTTTAGAATATTCTCTCTCTAATGGCCGTTGAAGTTTCAAAATAATAACAGGTCTCCCTGACACATGTCCACAGAACCAAAGCAGGATCACTGTGGATAATTACGGAGGAGCGATTTGAGCATCTATCAACACAGTCAAGAGTCATGTTGGTCCCAAAAAACTACAAATCCTGTATCAAAGCGAGGCATTGCTTTGATAATTAAGAGAATGTGATGTTAATACGAGAGCCTGTTTGATCTGTGCCTCTTCTCTCGGTGCCAGACTCGAGTGTCATATCATTTTCCAACACATGCTCTCTCATTTCCATGCGCGCGCACACACACACACACACACACACACACACAGACACACACATTGATCCACTCTGACGCCTCAGTTATCTCTCCCTTACATCTAATGGCAGCTGCTGGAACTTTGATTTTTTTTTTTTCATATTCAAGTCTTTGTAGACTCTCCATGGGAGTCTCCTCTTCTCAGAATATGGCACTTTTAAGTAATTTTGTCTCCGTATTTTTGCTTTAAAGAATGCAGGATTGATTGAATTGTAACATTTAACATCTTGACCATGTTAAGAAAACTTGCTGTATATGAGTTAAGCTATCGAGGAGGGTAGAAGTTCAAAACCAATCATCTCACAGACTATAACTTTCCCTCATCCATTTCACAAAGACTGAGTTATTTATTTTTATTTCACAATGAATAAACATAAATATATAAAATACTTACACAGCAATAAATCAATGTCAAAAAGATAATATGAGAATATAGCAATGACTGAAAGGGTGTAGGCTTTAAATCTATCTGGAACTATAGATTATATAACACATTCTGACTTCAGTGATCCATAGTGTTTTATTGTAAATACACACAATTCATCCCATTGTGCTGCTCCCCTGCTTATGGCATTCACGTACGCACACACAAACTTAGCCAAAAACTTTGGAGAACCTTGGTGTCCACAGGCGTAGCTAAGTCATTCCTGCTTGTCTGAGTGATTGATAGCGTTGCAGCTGGTCCCATCCATCCAGCTCTACTGCAATATACACTTTAAGTGAGAAGAGCTGGCCTCTTCTCATTTCTTTTCCCCTAAAACTGGTATTAAATAACAAAGAACTGTTTGTTGTTAGAGTGACTCATTGAAATTTAAGATGTTTTTTTTTTTTTTGCCAGTTTAAGTTCTATACATCAATACATCAATACAATAATACATCATCATATTTAATGATGCTTGAAGGACAGTGCTGTGTGTGTGGGAAGGTGTGTGCGTGAGTGTATCTTCAAGCACCTTTTTGTGACTTTGGTGAATGTGTGTGCTTCATCTTCAGGACGGGCATCTAACAGATAGTCTTACCACACTCTGAGGCCATTGGCAATCAGATGTTAAGTGGTCTCAGCATTATCTGAGCCTTAGCAAACAGTTTTGAGTCAGCTCAATCAATCCCCATCCATCCAGTGCAGAAAAGCACCACCTCTAGCTTACGGGAGAAGGGCCCCGAGGAAGGGAGTTCACCAGCATGGCAAAAAAAAAAACTCTCCTCGGTCACAGAGGATTGAGTTTGAGCCAAGAAGATAGTCCTTACAGAGAAGTATCTGCCAGGAGAATCCCCAGTGGACCATCTAGTCACCTAGCGGAAGTGTTCAGTGAAATTGTACACTATTTATTTCAGATCAGCCACGCGTTGAAGGACTTGAGGGGCTGTGGTGTAGTTCCCCCATTTTTATGGAAGATCTGAACTTGCAGATTTGAGATTTTGAGCGCGATGCTTTAGGCGAGCCAGGAAATGTTGGCTGCTGCAGTTTTTTAAACATTATTTTTGCATAAATTTGTTTCTTGTGGGAGAGAAACTAATTAGCTCATCGTTTAAAGGGGGGGGGGGGGCTCAGCATGTAAAATCAATGATGATTTGTGCAACAGCTTCTCAAATGGCGATGCAGTGGACAGCATGCTGATAAAGGCTTGCTGTGCATGAAAGTGCTTGATGGATGGATGAATAGATGGATGACCACAAGTAGCATTACCACCCAGAACATCCCTCACATGTCAACAGAGGACTGAGGCATATGCAAGCAAATACTGCATATAGTATACATTAAACATAATATAGAAGAATGCCAAAAAAATAAACTTATTTAAATTTAATTCATGAATAAAGCAAGTAACACTTTGTGCCACTTTCCCTGTTGGCGACATCTAAGCATCACTTTCCCCTGCCAAATCTTTAGACTACACCCTGACATAAGGAATATTTAATAGATGTAATGGTTTGCTTTAATGAAATGGCACTATACTCACCACTCCACCAGATGGAAAACCTGTTAACCCTAAAGAGAGACAGAAGTGAGAGTGCAGAGTGGATACAGATATAGAGCTATGATTAAAGGTTTTCACACTGCCAATGTTGATGCGATACACTACAACATACAAACGCTCAATAACGCTGTGCACATCCCTTCATGTAATGTAAAAAAAAAAAAAAAAAAAGCCAGGATAATCTGTTTGCTGATCACTAATGTAATCACAACAGATTGTGTTTCCTCTCTGTTGCCTGTCCTCGTTTGCACTTTGCTGTTCACTGTAGAAACCAGAAAAAACAAAAGAAAAGAAACCATAATGATGACTGGGTCCAAACTGTATTATTAAATATGCAGATGATGCGGTGATGTTTATTCAGCTATATAAGGCTCTTTGGCATCAGCATGGAATATTTTGGTGCCACGTACAGTTTTGTTCCTCAGTCCATCATAGTCTGCACCGAGGAAATTTAATTATATTATATTTATTTATATGAATGTCAGGTATATTACTAGTATTACTAGTAACTATTACTAGTCTACTATCTATGAACAGATATCTGCATATGAATGCAGAATCTGTAGGCAACATCAGAAGCGTTCTGGTTTTTCATCTGAGTAGTATTGACCAGAGTGGGCTGTTTGCAATATTCAGTGTGGAGAGCAAAAGAGGCCATCATCTAATGAAGTTATCAAATTTATTTATTTACATTCATATGCACATATCTGTTTACAGAGATTAGCAGAAATGTGTCCCTCTTGTCAATCTTGTGTATCAAGTTGCTAATCGGACTACAGAGAAAGTCTTGGTCCGGATATCCATTTTCCAGATATCCACTGGCTACACCGGAAGTGCAGAAACATCGGCTATTGCCTGCAGAGGCTAAATTGTCATCAGACAATAGTTGTTGGGTTCCGAGATTGTGTTACTGGGGAAAAATGTGGGCACAAAACTACAGGTCTAAACACTGAAAATAAAAAAAACATTTATTGTAAGGATTAAAAAGGAGAGAGAGAGTAATACAAGGCCATGGAAAGAGACAGAAGACAAAGAAGCATAAAAAGCTAGACTTTATATGTTTACAGCCTGTCAAACACTGTTACCTGCCTTTCTTGTCTCCTGACTTTCAAAGCCCAGTGAACAAGGGAATAAAGGATTTTCTTATCTTATTAGCCTTGAAGACAAGATAATGAGCAGTGCCTCGGGCATGACTCAGCCTATATGTAAGTGCTCTCTCTGTGAAAGAGTGTTTTTCTTCTGCTTGTTGTAAGTCCTACAGAGTATAGCGGCATACACCCTTAGAGACCCTAGGAGGCTCCTCAGGTTGTGTTTTTCAGAGATCATGAGGTTGAAACGCTGATGGGTAATTTTGCTGAAGCATTTGTTCTTATCAAACCTTTTGTACTGCGGTCTTTCGTGCTTTCTTCTAAAGGTTGATTTGCCTGCGGAGCACAAGGCTGACATGAGTTCAATTTGCTCTTGTCATCCTCTTTTATTGCTGATTGAGAAAAGTGTTGCATCTTCAACGTTGCACCAATCCATAAAGTTAGAAAAGAAACCTTTTGCTCGGTTAAACAGAGGACATGCTTCCGGCATGTGTTACCACATCTCAAAATAAAAAGGGTTTTGTGCCACTTTTATATAATTTGGGAGCACTTTTTATACACTGATTTATGGTAAATATATGGCTCTTAATTGTAGCTGACTTGTCGCTTCCTGCTTCTTCCCCTCCTCCTCTCACCCATTATTTCCCTCCTCTTTTTCTTCTCCTGCAACTTCCACATCTCCATTATTGCGTTCCCTTTTAACTTCCCTCTCTGATGAGTCTGCTCATTTCTAATTCTTTTTGTCACCACTGTTATTTTCATTTCCATTTCTGATTTCTTCTCCCCCTCCATTCTGATTGCACATCTCTCTCTTCCTTCTATCCCCCTCATGTGCATCTACCCATCTCCATTTCATTTCCACCACATGTCCTTGCCACTACCTGGCATCCCTCACTCTTCACTTGTGACTGCCTTCCCCTGCAGGTATTCCTTCCAGGATGAGGAGGACATGTTTATGGTGGTAGATCTGCTCTTGGGAGGAGACCTGCGCTACCACCTCCAGCAGAATGTCCACTTTTCAGAGAGCACTGTCAAACTCTACGTATGTGAATTGGCCCTGGCCTTGGGATACTTACGTACCAAGCGCATCATACACAGGTGAGATGTTTTCTCTTAATTAGCTCTGAATGTTTTTAGTTTAGTTTATAATATTGTATTTTATTTAATAACCTTTAATAATGCAGAGAGAGGGGTTTTGCTGTCCTCTCTAGAAATAGTCGTTGATTATTATTTCTCTCCCTAATTCAGTACATGTCCACCTTCTCTTTCTCTCCCTTGTTTTTACCACCGAGTTTGAGCATTAAGTACCCCAGTGTTCTTTTCTCCTTGGCTGTCCACTTCTATATTATTTTATAATATGACTGCTCCACCGCTGTGCAGAAAGGTCAAGCTGTCTTGACATGAAGGTCACACCTGACACAACAATTTATCCTGAGCTGCAGACTATGGCCATCATGAAATGCACCAGTTCTGTCTACGCTGCTGAGTTGATGCCTCATTTCATTTGTAAAATGCAGGTTAAGTGCTTTTAGGCAGAAATAGCTGCTGCGCACTTGGCCAAGAAAGATATGGCTACTGCCCAATATTTTTATTTTAATTTGTTGAAGTGACTCAAAGAGCTATCCTGTTACAGCCAATGATGTTGCCAAAATACGTTTAATACATTGAGAGAGGGAAAAGTTAAAAAGCTGTCCTTCTTTTCATGAGGCAATAACCCACTAAGATTTCCTTACTGGAAACACAGAACAAATCTACCTCATTCCTATAGGGACAATGCAGATACAGTAAACGATCAGCAGAGCAACCCTGTCTCATACTAAATATTTTCTAATTTGCTCTGCCAAATACCCTTTGAAGAAAATATATTTACTCACATTTGCTCATATTGAAAAAAATTGAATGGAATTATGTTTCTGTTTGCAAATCTGTTATATGAACATAATTTGTAGGAGGACTTTATACAGAAACAGATACTTTACTATACGCTACCGAAGCTCAGCCATATATTTGCCTTTCAATGACTCTTAAATATACACAGTACTATAAGTGCATACATTTCTAGCATGGATGACTTGAGTAATGCTTTGCTTCGATCTCTGAGGCACTATGATGTTCATATTCCATCCACGGCTTAGACTTACTCCTTCACTCTGGTGACTGAGGTAAACATAGAAAGAAAGATCATGACTAATAGGAAACATCACTGCAATAGAGACCACTCATTTATCAACACCCTCAGGTAACAAATTACGCCATTTAATGTAAAGCAGACTACTTGCTCCTGTACATACTCTTAAACCTTTAAAAAGAAAGAGAGGGAGAGAGAGAGAAATAAATGGGACGGATTATTAATTTGCTTATTCATTCAGTCCACTGAGGGATATGAATATTTAAAGCATGTTTTCTATTTCAGTGCTGGAGAGGACAGACTTTCTAGTTGATGTGCAGGTGTTGGGGGCGTTTGTTTAGACGGAATCAACATCTTTTCAATCTGCATTCATTAGCTTCAAATAGGAAGAGGAGCTGAAAGTAACTCTCAGCTCATCTCTATGGAAATTGAATATATAATTTCCTCGGTCAGATGTGAACGTGATGACTTTGGTACAGCGAGTGAATGAACTTAAAGACTTAAGAGTGTGTGTAGGCACCTGTGTATATGTGCCTAAATGCAGCATGTACACATTCTCCTTCCGTTGGTCTTTGATGATAATGAGGGGAGTAATCATGATAATGACATTAACCGCATGCAACATGACGATACAGTAATTATGTTATTTATAGGTTTGATCAGATCACGACAGAATATGCTTTCCAGTAATTTGGTTCAGCTGATGTGTGTGTGTGTCTGTATATCACTCCACTAGTACCAGAAACAAGTCTTCCCTAGTTAAAAGTTGGCAGCACCTTTCTGTCATAGTCATTCACTTAAAACTCATCTAAGGATGTTATCTTGGTAGATAGCGTTGCCTTAAATAAAAATACAGGTATGTGAATGCCTGTGAAAGTAAAGACCAGTGCAGACTGCGATGTCTTTAGAAATTAATTGAACTAGAACTGGGGTGAATGGCATCCAGTGGTTAAAGGCTGCAGGCGACAGCATGAGGATACAGGATATCTCCATATTAGATAGTACAGAGGGAGGTTCAAGCTCTGTTCCAGTCTAATAATCAAATAAGATGTTTGATGGGAGCTTTGAAGGACAATCAACCTTGTTACCAAGTTTTTAATTTATAATGCAATACTGAATTTATTAGAGTAGGATATGTTCCTACTCCTAATCCCTGACTGCAATGGAAAAAGTGTGTGCTCCTGTGAGGTGCATACTTGTTGTTTTTATAGAGTAAACAACTATAAAAAAAAGTGTGGAAGATCTGGATAAGAGATTATTTGTGGTAGAGACGATGACATACAAGAAGGCATCATCAGTATAAAAACTGAGATGGCAGTGCTCAGTTGGAATATAAATGTTATTTATGTGCAGAGTAAATAGTAAGGGGGCTAATATTGATCCCTGTGGGATATCATGAAGATATACCTACCTATAAAGGACACTTAATTTAAAAAAAAAAACTAGCAACAACTTGAGCCTATGGATCCCACCTATAGGTTCTAGGCAGAAGCAAAGTGATCGTTGATATTTTAATTCAGCAGTTTGAATAAAAGTTATTTTATTAGCTTTAAAAGGTTTAGGTATGGGGTTTGGTGAGGTCAAATTATGTCTATATCTGTAACTATAACTATATGGGGATTCATAATAACATGACAACAGCAGTGACACGACAACCGACATCTTTGTGCTTAGTATTGCTAATTATTTTTAATAATGAGCTCTTGCGTTGTATGGCAAATATGAATAATCTCAAGGGAGGAGGACAGAGCAACAATGAGGTTAACAACAGCAGTTCAGCTTATCTTGACAGAGCCTGGATGGAAAATTAAGCAGACAGCAGCGTCATCATGGTGAGCCTTGCAGCATAAAGTATGACGCAAGGTGAAATTAATTTAATTCCTCTGTTATAAAGTGGAAATAGATTTTACTTGAAAGCAAAAAAGTACAGAAAATCAGTGTTAATAATATGCATGTTAATGTTGGAGTAGGAGTTATTACCCAGGAAATTTAAAAGTGGAATGGTGATTTAGGTTTATTACAACTTTGGTCTTACTTTCAATTTCTGTCCAACATCCATTCTAAGTCACTGTCTAAGGAGAGGCCCACTGTCTCAGACTTTAAAAACCCCTGAGCTAAACTACTTTATTTTTACAGCAAGCATGATAGGCCAAAACTGAAGCAGGTAGTCACTCTGTGACAGGTGCTTAAAATGGACAGTTTGGGTAAAATTTTCCCAGATCTCAGCAATAAACTTACTGAGTACAATGTTATTTAAAGATTAAAATGATGGCCAAAATGTAATAACCAAGTTTATGCTCAAAAAATTCTCTATATAACATTCAGAAAACCCTTGTTATTAATGACACTTTTGTGCATTCAATTAACTGTAATCAGCATCCTGTTGTTTGCGCCTGCCTTGCAGCTAGTAGAAAGCAGTTGTTAGTTTTTGTGGTGGGAAACACTTCCGTAAATGGAGTGTGTATTTGCTTTTTTGAGACATCATGCTCAGAAAATGATCAACCTCACAGGTGTCATTTATCCAGTTTAGCGTATTTCAGAGGTGGTGTTTTTAATCCCAGGCTCTCTGAGGAGTTTGAATTATTAACACCAGAATGAGTCTCAATTAGATGACATCTTCAGAGACTTGATGAGTCTTTCCAAACAAGTGGAAAGATAAATGGCAAGTGTGTGACAGGGGAAGGCATACATGTGTCTATGTGTGTGCGCACGTTTACCATAGCCTCTTTGACAGCAACAACAATAACCTGAATCCTCAGGTGCATTTTTGGCCTCCTGAAATCCTCGTAATGGAAAGACTTACATGATGTCAGCCATATTGCTCTTAACAAGTCAATGTCCCTCACTGTTTTATTTAGGAAACACTGCCTATTAAAGTGTTTAAGGGACTAACTGCTTGCTTCAAAATGACAGATGGATGAAGGACCTTAAGACAGACCTCAGTTTATAGTTAAAACGGACATGGACACAAGAATCAATGTGTTGCATGAAGTTCAAACAGTCTTTAAAATAGATTCTCAGTATTTAAATAGTGTTAAATATTGACTAATTGAATAAAACCAAAATAAAATAGTAGTAACTTGGTTGCTGTTGCACAGTGTGCTCTTATTATTTTATACAGTATACTAGCTTTGTCTGAGCCATGCATTTTGCATCAGCTGTGCATCTGTACAAAGTGGATTTGTCACTTTAACATTGGACTTTGTTCTTTTTTATAATGTGTTGATAGGTGGGCATGTGACTTTGATTAGGCAAAAATAATTTTCAACAAATATGAAAACTCTAAAACAATAATAAAAGTATTGTCGAATGATTTTTGTACAGTATTTTATATCTCAGTATTTACAATACTCTAAAAAAATATTAAGAGCACCAGCGAGCCACACCGTTATACTGGGTAACATGTTCTGTCATGACCATGAACATCGACAACATTGTCTATTTTGGCTCAATCCCATGTAAATACTCACTAGAGCTCAAAATGTGTGTTAATCCACGGATGAAAATAGTCCCAAACAACAATATTCACTCCTGTTAGAAAAGGTTGAGAAAAACTACAGTCTCTGCATCTGCAGTTGGAACAAGTAGGCTTATAGCCGAGTGCCACAAACAGGCTGGGGAAGTCGGAAAGTAACGAGACAAACTTACACATTGTTGGTATTTATTCAGATTCCTATTTCTTATCAAATTAACTGAAGCACACTGAGACCCAGCTGTTGCAGCAGCAAGCCTATTTCAACCAAGAAGGATTCTCGTTTACAAGCTATGATCTATTTTCCCTCTCTTCCCCTTGCCTCTCTCTCTCTCACACACACACACACACACAATATATTATGCCTTTCCCTCATAATCTCTCTCATTATCGCTCTCTCTTTTTTCCTTTTGTGCTATTTTCTCTACTTACAGTACTTTTATTTCTTTCCCAAGGTCTTCTCTCCCTCATCCTAATTTCTTAGTCTCGGTTGTGCAGGATCTGTCTCTTACTCTGAGGGAGTCGCACACAGCGTAGCTCTGCAAATAATTTATTTGCTCCTTCATCCCCTTCTCCTCTAGAGGCCTTTTGCCAAGCTGCCAAAAGGGAATATGGTCTTAATTCACCTATCTGGTTAATTGAAGGTGAAAGAAAAGAAAAAGGGGTCTCAGTGGGTCTTCTCATAGATGGTTTTTAAAATGAAGCGATAATATACAGTACTGCTGATTGCATGGAGGCCGAGTCATTACTCTTACTCTCCATCAGCTGCTCGAAATGGCGAGCGTTTGTCATGTCTTAAAGTGAAGTATTCTTTATTCATGGAGTGTGTTAATGTTTTATTTCCCAGCAGAAGAAGAAAAAGAAGAACCAGGAGGGATGGGAGGGAGAGAGGGAGGGAGAAATTATACACTCATATTTCATAAATACAGATTAAGGTGCCAGCTGGTGCCAGCTCTCTGATTTCCACTACAAAATGGTGAATTGTCGCATTGTCATGGTGGAAAATCTCCCTCAGCTCAACCCAACTCGCAGCTGATGGGAGGAGGTTTGCGCTCTTAAAATGATAGAATGTTTACTAGCTAGTCAGCTCCATAAACGTCACTAATTACTTGCTTGTGTATCTATCTCACATGCCTCCCTGAAGGAGAAAGGAAGAGAGAGCTTTTGGCAGAAAGCATTGTATTCAAGTAGTCGGGAAGGCAGACGGGGAGACAGAAAGAAGGAGCTACAGGCAGGCATGCAGAGTCAAAGAGCCAGGCAGAGATGGTGGAGAGAGCCAACATTTTTTGCAACACTCCCTGAATGTTTCTGACTCAGAGTGAATTATTCATCACTGGTAATTGTGATGTGAGTTTTGGCCTTGGTTTTTTAGTGCCAACTGGCTGCTTTCAGTGTCTGCACTCTCTATCTCCCAAAAATCATCCCCAAATTAGACTAGGGACTTGTCAAGCCTGACTTTCGTCAACCAGACGCACTCAGTATGTGTTAATGAATAAGGAATGAACATCTCTCAGTTGCTACTGTCATATACACACACACTGTTAATCCATGTACACAAACACAGTGACTGCCACACGTGTACACCTGTGCTGTTCTCACACTTGTCAGAGCTGCTTTTCTTTAACAGAGAGAAGAAAGGGTGAGTGAGAGACACAGCAGTTTGCTGGGGTGGAGCTGGTGGAGCCTCTGTGGGTCTATAGTCAGTCTTTCAATTTCTGTTCAAAGGCAGCGGCTGTCTGACTCGCTTTTCGATGACTGGTGGGCGTGGGTACTTAGAACTGAGGGATTCTGACACCGTGTGCATATTCTTGTGTAAAAACTGTGCATTGCCATGTCCATGTGTCGCTTGTATGGGGTGTGTGATGTGGCTTAGCTGTGGACTTTCTGGGTCTTCCAGAGCTCCTCCACTCTCCTTTGTGACAGAGAGGGAGAGGCACAATCTCAAACAGCTCTCTGCTTTTATTCTGGAGTGGAGAAGAGAGCTACTAAAGCAGCAGAGCCATGAAAGAGCCTCTGATTAAAGTACCTACAATCTGAGCCCAGAAAACCAAGTAGCACCAATTTCACTGAAGCAGCTACGGATTTTTTTGAAAATGGAATTAAAGTTGAAAATCACTAAATTAAAGATTTTGATATGGCTGACAAGAATGCATCCATTTTTCATTTAGCCCAAAGCCACAGAAACAGAGAAAGGTCAAAATATCGAACCTCCATACTTTTGTACTTTTGGTACAATCTGAAATGTGTCTGTTGCACAGAGAGATTAACCGAGTAGTCAAATAATAATCTGAAACTATTTTGATTATCAAAACCTTGGATGTTTCACTCTTAGCAATTATTCAATGAATAGATTCAATAATTTGCAAACTAATTGATAATGCAAACAATTGTTGCAGCCATACTAACAAGTACCAAAGCTGGCATTGAATGTCTGGTAAGATTTGTAATCTAGTTTGAATATTTTTTTTTATATATATCAGATTGTTGCTGATTTAAATAAAACATTTGAGAATACTTCTTTTGTTAAATAAAAAAATATATTTAAAAATATGGTTTTGTGGAAAACCAACACCATTTACATACCTCTCAAACAAGCTATTGAAAAAGTTTTGGTATTGACAAATGTCAGATACTATAACCTAAATTCATCTAGGGTAAAAAAGGATCTGCGTGTGCTCCACTGGGCTGATTTGTTGACAGACTCAGTGTCTCAGTGTTTTTTGTCATCATATGTTACTGATTATTTATGACTATTATCAGACCATACCTGCTTTTATCACCTGTGAGCTCTTACTGCACTCACAGTTCACATCAATTGGAAGGGAATAATGCATATGTGTGGGGACATGACACATATGTGTGCTTTCGTAAACTCTGTGAATGATTTCAGTGTGTGGCTGTGTGGTAGCGTGACCTGTGTGTGTGTGTGTGTGTGTGTGTGTGTATAAGCCTCTTTTTCTCAGGTGTGTTGGCCCACTCCAGTATCAGTGCAGTATCGTATGACCAGGTACAGGGTTCAGTTACCCCTCTGCCTCTGATAGCAGGCTGTAATGAGGCCATTAGATCCTGGTAATAGCTTGTAGGGTCAGTCAACCAAGAGAAAAGCCGAGGGGATCAGCTTGCACCGAGCTCTCCTGGCCCTCCGTCTCGCTCCTTCCTCCCAAATTTTAACTCTATTCTTTTTTTTTACTATCGCTCACTTCAATCCCTTTACCCTACTTGCACAATTTGGTCTATGTGCTCTCTGCCTCTCTATTAATTTACCCATAGCTCTCTATTTCTCCTCCCCTCTTTCTCCTTATAGTCCAAACAGTCTCAATGGCTCTCCACTTTATTTGCTTTATTTATTTATTAAAAATTTATTTGTCTGTAAAGAATAGCACTATACATTCCCTTTTCTTTTAAATTGTCAATACTGCCGCTTTTCCCTTTATCTCTCTCATTCAATAAATGCAATGTAATAAACCCTTTCTCGCAGTTCATCCCATTTACCCTTTACCCCTCTCAGAATTTATCTTTATATATTTTCTACTTTATATCTCCTCCCGTCTGTTTTTTTTTTCTGTTTTGGGGGGAGCAAGTCATTCATTCTGAGCTGTCAATTGGTATGTAAAACACTTTCAATTATCATAATGTGTTTTTCACTTTCTACTGTCAGGTGAAAAAGAAAAATCAGACAGGAAAATGTGCACCTAAAAGAGCCACAATTTCATGCGCTACTGCAATGACAAAGAATGACTGATGATTGCAAATTGCTACCTCATATTTTGGTGATCATCACTACACGCTGCAGGTTTAGAAGCTTAAGATATACACTTTGTTCAAATAGAAGCGCCCACGTAGTCACACACTCCTACAAGTTAGTTATTCAAGTATTTCCCAGTATATTTTTTTCCCTTGGCATTTCATCTGATAGTGTACCTCTTTCATATCATGCATCTTTTTGTTGTGTTATCTCTGAGAGCAGCCCGTTCAAAGTGGTAAACGCTTGCAGATGGTTGAGGTGTCACCTAGCCAAGCAGTTCCGTCTTCACACAGCACTGGTGTGACCGGGGCAGAAACAGACCCATCTGTTTCTTAGCACTAATAAATGCTGCATAGCGGTTATCTATGCCAATAGATACACAAGAAACTGAAATACACAGGCGACAACTCAAGCATTTCCTTTAACTATAGAAATGGACAGCAAGTAACTACATCCAATGCACACTGCAAGTTTCTAGCCGAGTCAGGGAAAATAAAGATTCCTGTGAATATTAGCACAGCTCTTTCCCCAGACATCCCCATTACAGAGTCGTCTGACCCACTTTTTTATTATGACTATTTTTGATAGAAAGACTTTAGTTGGTAATTGCTGGGTAATTATTTTATGCCAGCTTCTATGAAAGGAAAATAGAAATTAATTCATGGATCATTAAATTGAATGCAACTGAGAAACTGTGAGTATTGATTGTAGTCGTAAGAATAGGCTTCATAAGTCTCCGAGGTTTACAGAATATTGACAATTTTTAGCGCAATTTATACAGGGCTGAGCCCATTATGCATGTCTGAGAATAGTAATAAAATGTTTATGTTTGGTTTTAAATACAACTAATTATTTTTCATCTTGTAACATAACACTTATTTATTCATTCAGGATATAAGCACACCACCACTGGATGATTGAGAGTCCACTTGTGTCTAATTGCTTTGCAAGTTGAACGAAGATGTCACATCCTCTTTTTTTTTTCTTTTTTGTTTGGATATTTTCTACCTCAGGGTAAATAACCAACATAACCAATTAACAATGCTACCATTGTAATTTTGAATCACAGTGTGTCAAGGCAAAAGGTTGCTTATTGCTAGTGGGTCACAAATATTGTATTATCCATGTATTATCCATCACAGAGCGTTTCACGTGTTCAGATGTTACAGATTAGGGATCGACCGATATGGATTTTTCAGGGCCGATACCGATACCGATTATTAATAACCAAGCGAAACCGATAGCCGATATGTAGAACCGATATTTATTTGCAGTAATAAATGTAAAAAATGGCCTTAACTTTTTGTAAAGTTAAGGCCATTGGTGGCTGGAACCTTGGCTCACTACATTCATTTTATAGATTTAATAGTTACTTTTCAGATTAAAATTTTACATAAAACAGCATAATGAGTAAATAAAGACACAACTTTCAGTTTTTCAATTATAGTTCCTTATGTATTATTATATTTATTTATTTAGAGAAATTAAGTCATATTCGGAATCTCAGAACATTAAATGTACACTCTTGTGCTTAGAACTGTATGTCATATTACATAAATAAGAATAAGGCACTTGGCAATTGTAAATGCAAACAATAAAGGCTACTTTACACACGTGAGTTGTAGACGCGACGGTAAATTTATTGATTGAAAAAAACTCGACGTGTGCTCGCTGCTTGACTCATTGAAATGGCCCATCATTTCCCTGGACTTTACGAGTGACTGGCAAATAGACGAATATTTAACATCTATTCTGTGTGATCATAGTGTAGTGAGAGCATGAGCGCTGAGGGAGAGGCAATTGAAAACAAACAAGGACACGTTAGCGTGCGGCGTTAAACTTATAGGCTATAACCACCTCGGGTGTTTATTGATAAAGCGGGAGCCGCCCCACGGGCTGAGACATGTTAGAGGATTAATTATTCCCACAAAGTAATGATAACCGTAAGGGTCTCCTATTATTATTGTGCGTCTGGCCCCAGCTCTAAAGCGGTCGCGGCAATTATAATGTAGCGGTGGGCCATCATTAAATAGCCTACCCCGTGTTGAAGTTGTGAAAAGTTTAATCTCAAGAGCCAAACTGCAGGTTTTCCTCCCTTATACTTGCTACAAGCAGTGGCACTGCATGTAGAAGCTTCTGTGTTGATTGATTGGCTACTTGGCACAAGTGAGACAGCCAATCAGTGAGGGCTGTGGGCGGGACATTGTTACACAGCCAAGAGAGTGGTGACTTCAGGCAGAGACGGCTGCATCAGAGCCAAAGGAGCGCGTTTTAAAATACATTAATTAATTTTATCGGTTATCGGTGAAAAAAACGGCCGATGCCGATGATCGCAAAAATGCAGAATATCGGCCGATATTATCGGCCAGGCCGATAATTGGTCGATCCCTATTACAGATCACTCTCGTCTGTGGACAAATCTAGACTTGCCGAATTCGGCATTAACAGGTCCACCGCTCAGCAGCAAGAGTCCCTTTTCAGTCAGATGTGGAGAGCAGTAACTTTATATTTCTTATTTATTCTGATCCCACACCAGTGTTGAACTACACTATGAGGCAAATGTACAAGCCTCTCAGTCACATACGCTGTCCTGTCATTCTCCATTGCTTCAGCTGCAGCCTTATTAATGTTAGCTAGTGTTTCGAACCAGTAGAACCAGACTCCAGACCATAGCGTTTTTTAAAAATGTGAACAGAGCATTCTGATGCTAAAACAGGTGTAGGTTTGCTTTTTAATGTCTGCTGTCATAGTAACAGGTCAGTCATGGCCATCGTCATCACCTCTACCTCAACAGCTTGGCTTTTACCACGCGCCACCTCCTAATGAGCCTTGCTGCTTTGCTTTATCTCTTGAGTCAGTTGTCTCAGCCCCACCTTCTCCTGTGGTTTCACAATGGCAGCATAGCCTTTAGCTATAAAAAAAAAAAAAAAAAAAAAGAGGCTTCCTCGTTCTCACTCACAGCCTGCTTTTTTAACAGCGACACATGCCCCTCCTTCCTCCCCTAGTGCCAGTCTTTGAGGCAAATGTCAGCTAATTAAGGGTTACATGGTTGACCTTTCTTACCCCCACCTGGGCCCCATGCCATACGATTCACGAAGAGCTGAGCTCCGTGCTACAGGTTGTCCTTGTCTCCAAGAGTGCGCCGCAGAAAACACACATGTGCACACACATGCACACACAAAACACAGGTCAGCGTGGCCTTTGATATGCTAAATATTGCTGGCTTCCGACAGGGCAGTAGACTCAATTAGAGGAGACACTTGCTGTCTAACACTGAGGATGCACAGTGAGCGGAGACTGCCACAAAGATGTGAATGTGTGTGTTAAAGTACTACAGTCTCCATGCTGTAGTAATTCAACAAAATACATGAATGTCTCAATGTCCTTTGGTCCCTAGTGCTACTTTTGACCAATTTGTTCCCTCAAAATCTCCATGCCATTAGTTTTTCCAGCAAGCCAAGTCTACTACAACATACTGAAAATGCTGCCTCCTCTACTTGGTCAAATGTTGTAAGTGCCATAGGAGTCACTTAATGAAATCTCCTTGCTAGCCTGGTGACAAATTGAGTCATATTAAAAACACACTAGATCTCGACTTCACCATCACCATCCGTGCTAATGTACATGCAATAGGTGCTTCTCAAACGTCCTCATACTGTAATGTTGATGTCAATTTCAGGGTGTGGCGATTCTCAAAACCAATGCTGCATCTGAACGTCAAGCACAAACGAAACATTTGAGAAGGGCGCTGAATATTGAATATCGTCTCTCCAGTTCAAAGCATTTTTAGAGCAGTGGGGATATGTTCCAGAGACGTGAGAACAGAGAGAAGCTGAGAACACACTGTACCCTTCCACTCTTTTAGTCTGCAGCTACACACACGCGTTAAGAAATGGACTGATGAAAAACACACTCACGTGTCTTAAGAGAGGACGTTAATTGTAATCAGAACTGGAGGGTCCAACACTAACTCACATGTGTGTGAGTCTATGTTTCTGTGTCTGAGGGGGCAGTGGTGCGGACAAAAAAGGTGAAATGCAAAAAAGAAAGTTAGCACATTTATGCTATTATGACTAGTCTGAGTGGCACATTGTTGGATTATGAAAGAAAGGGAAAGTTGGCAGTGTCAAGGACAGATGAAGATCAGTGAAAATGAGAAGAAAGAAGAGAATTGTGTTGCTTTGAATTAAAATAAATGGCCAAGAGGGACGGCACTGGGCACTGAACTGTTCTTTGAAGTGGATGATTGTCACCGGGGACCTTGATATTGTTACTGGTGTCTTTATGTCTCTGTATAACAAGTTAAAACCTGTCAAATCTGTCTCTTTTCTACTAATTCTCTTTCCATGGTTTCGGTACAGTATAGAGTATTTAATATAACATCACTGGTGTATTTATCACTAGTGTGTTGCACAAATGTGCGTAATCAGAACAACAAAAATACGTGAGTAGCTGTATGTTAAATGCAAATGCAAAAATACTGATATACAGTGCATCAAAACATTCTGGATTGACTAATGAATCACTTTTCTAGCTAAAACTACTACAACTACTTCCTATGTGACTACAAAGAAACAGTTTTGTTTCTATGAAAAAAGCAAAAAGACTGCCATTTCTATTAAGTTTAAGTTATTTAAAGAAGACTGTAACAATAAACGGCAAAGTCATTTCACCACCTCGTGCAGGAGCACCCAGCTGAATATGAGGAGAGGCACAAATCTGGCAAGCGGAGCTCAACAGCTATTGTGAGTTCTACACCAAAAATATTTTTCAGTATTGTGTCATACTGTCAAGAATATCATTATTGTAGAAATACCCTAAAACAATGTGATATTATTTTAGTACCATATGGCCCACCTTTAGTACCCAGTTGGGTATAAGCATAACTTTTCCTGTGTACTATATTTTATGTAATCTATTTTCCTCATAAAATCTACATCTGGTGTAAATCTTTGCACCAGTTTCAACACAACTTTTATTTTTCTGCTTCCAAGAATAGATTCAGCTTCCAGAATAATTCAGAATAACTGTGTTGCTTCTGGATGCCATTTGGATTCATGTTGTGTCAAAGAAAGATAAAAGAATAGGTGCGGAAAAACAAACACCTGCTTGAAAATGGGAGAAAAACAGAAAACAAAGGGTGAGAAACAAGCAGAAGCCAGGACTCCACGATCAAAAGCCTCAGTCTACATCTGTTCCTCCTCTCAGGTGTCTCAGTTACTCCCACAGCTTAACCTGCTGTCCATTCTAAGTATTACGTATTCATTTGTTTTAGTCACACACCTGGTACACAGTGGTACAGCAGAGTGGCATTTTAAAGAGTTCTGATCTCGGGTATTGTATGTCCATTTTCATCATTCACTCAAGTGAAATGATTCAACAGTGAGTCAGCCTACTGTATATTCAACAGAATTTCAACAGGAGTTTGTTTAGAATAAGCAGAGCAGGAACTGGGTAATGAATATGAGCAATGTAACCTCCCTGGCAGGGCGGAAAAAGAGGAGAGTGCCACCTACAGAAACGTCATCAGCAGTAAATAAAACATCAGAGTACCACCCACACTGTTTTATTTCCAGGTAAACTGTGGGAAGAGTGTCGAAATGTGAAATCCATGTGTGCTTATTATTTAAAGATATTTAGATCTTGTAGATTACTACTTTAAACTCTGGACCTCACAGGACCAAATGTGTGAGGATGAGATGAGCCTGCGGAGACTCAGGCCAGACATGTCATCTCAGTCTGACACTACATTTTGGAGCCATGTTTATCGATTCCTGACTGGTCAAATGGGGTCACTACAATTTCAAGTAAAAAGTTATATCCTTGTCTAATATGCATATAGGTTTTAGGTATGATACAGTACATGATGTTCCTGACGAACTTCAAGTTCAACTAACCAGGTTGTTTGCCCCGTGTGGAGAAGTCAGCATTTTCTACCTCTTACTTTAACTTCAGGGACTGCAAAGCCTGATCTCTAGTGTCATTGTCATTCTGTAAGCTGGTTCTTCCGCAAATGGATCAACTGATTGACAATTTTGCCAACAGCCAAACATCAAGAAAGTAGCACCAGACATAGCAGCCAGCTAATATTACTTACTAGTCCAAGAGCATAAAGTGCAGCTCACGCCTGTCGTGTGTCTCTGAGCTCAAGGTCCAGGCAGCCTGGCTAACAGACGGAGCTAACATTTGCTAACAGCAGCTATAGTTCACAGCAATTTACTTATACTGTCCATCAGGAAACTCAAAGAGAGTAAATCACAGAGAGTTGAGGAGGAGCAGGTGCAGGACATCAGAGGGAAAACCAGAAAAGATTTTCTCCATAAAAGAGTTCCACAGAGTTACATAGTGCAGAAGCAGGCATACAGGGTAAATTAGTTTGTAAAATCTGTTCTGAGTCATGACAAAATGTCTTGAAATGAAAATGTGTGCCTTTTAAGTAAAAAGTGTGAAAAGCAGCAAATTCTAAGTTACAGTGAATTGAAGAGAGCAGAATGAAGGCCAGCTGGCTATTATCCCTGTGGTACTAATCACTGGGCTTCTTGGTGTTGGATTACCAAAGGTTTTCACAAACACTATTGCTGTCTGAAGACTGTATTCCCCTAAAGCCTTATTTTTCAAATTCCACGACTGCTTGTTCTCCAAACAATACTGCAAATCAGAATTTTAAACACAGGAACTATATGCAAATATAATTGGATACTGGTTTAACTCACTACATCAAACCACTACTAATCCCACTGTACTGTCTTTGTGTTTTTCCTTCCAGAGACATCAAACCTGACAACATACTACTGGATGAACATGGTAAGATCCCTTCTCTTATTACATTTTTAATTCATTCATATGGATGAGAGGAGGTAGTATTCAAAGTCCAGAAAGTGGACTCACTCACATGGTTTGATTCAGTACCCCAAACCCAAGACTTAACTGCTTCTGAGTAAGGATTTTACCAAACCTTCAACCTCTGGGATCACATCTGCACAGATCAAAGAAGTTCAAAGGCTCAGAGGCAGGTATAATGATCGTTGCCTTGCAACATGAAGAAGGAAAAGGCCTCATACCTTATTTTAACAAGTGCAACATACAGTAGGAGTGTATTTTTATTACTTGTCCAAACTTTTAGTCTTCGTTGGGTCAAGCACTGTGACATCTATGGTGTTTTCTTTCTCTGAACTCTGTGATGAAATAAGACAGACGGATGTGATAGGCGTGTGGAGGACAGGGTGATATTCATCATGCACCCTGTCTCCAAGGGAAAATCCTGTTCTGAATGATTGATTAAGTTTCATCATGGGCTTTACCTTCCGTTTCAACAAGCTCACACATACAATGACAAAAGAGACAGAGAGAACAGTGTGTGTATATGTCAGGGAGGGACGAGAACAATTCTAAATCAAGGCCATGTAAGGAGAGACTGTACATTTCTTCACAAGTATGTTAATTAAGAGGAACATTAAAGTACTTCACATTATGATCCATCCTAGAGAATCATAGACTTCTCAAGATAGACAGGTTTTACAAGTAGGCACATGTACAAAGTACTATAACACTGTACTTTACACCTTTAAGACAGAACCATGGGCATTAATATGCTGCAGGGATTTGCTCTCAAGCAACCAGGTGATAAAGCCTGGCTCGCAGTTGGTGTTATAGTTTATCCCACAGGTGCTGGATAAGGTTGAGGTCAGGTCTCAAGTCAAGTTCTTCCACATCAGACTGGAAAAACAATGTCTTTATGGGCCTTGCTCTATACACAGGAGTATTATGGAGTTAAACATGAAATAGTCTTGAGGAAGTTGTTGCACCCGCCGGTCAAGAAAGCATGTAACCCCTCATGAAATCACAACACGTCATTCTTACACTTCCTTTGTTGCACGAGATATCACACATCAATTAGTGAGTGTTAGAGGTGCTGGTAGGTGGATTTGGTTACCTTTGGTCTGTTTCCCCCTGTTTTCAGTCTTTGTGCTAAGCTAAGCTAACCAGCTACTCATACTGATGATGAGAGTGATATTAATTCTCTTAGCTAACTCTCAAAAAGGAAGCAGATTTGGTAGAATGTCTATTGCCATCACTACATGCTTTAATAATAACAAAATGGGTCACTTCTCACGTATGATGAACCATACATAAGAGCTTAATATGCATGATAATCCATTAGGTTATATACTCAAACTGACTCAACCTATGAGCCATGTCATAAGCTCACACCTAGTTCAAGTGATGGAGCTGACAATACAGAACCCTGAATTTGTAGACCACTTATTTAAGATTGTTTGAGATTGACCTTTACAAGGTTACATTACATAGTTTGTACGCTGAACTAGAGAGAGAGAGAAAGAGGATGCTGCACACCACCTATGCTCTTGTGGCACTGGCATATAGAATGAAGGACATGCTACTTGTCCTGAGACTCAATTCTATATTTACAGGAACAGACAAGTGTTTCAGTTGTGTTGCACTTTCCTGAAAATGTTGAAACATGATCATGTTGTGTAGTACTTGTATTTATAAACTTTTAGGTATGCAATATTCTGATGTTTGTGTCAATGAATAATTAACTATACTATACTTTAGCATTAAAGGACCAGTGTGTAGGATCTACCAGTGTAGTTGCTGATTGGAACCCAGTCACCTCACCATCTCCTTCCTATTGTGAAGGGCAAACTATAGTAGCTGCGGTGTCCATTCTGGGACAGTAGAAACCTGGCAGTTCAACATTGCAGACTCTGTGGAAGAGGATCCACAGCATTTGTAGATATAAAGGGCTCATTCTCAGGTAACAAAAACATAACAATTCTTATTTTCAGCTGGCTATACACTAATAAAAACATAGTTATGAATATTATATTCAATTTCTATAATATTCTGTAAATAGAGCCCCCTAAATCTTATACACTGGACCTTTGGGATTTTTCATAAGTGGAACTAAGCAGTCCTAGACCTAGACTGTCCATATACATTTGTATAGTGTACACACATTCGCAGACGCACACACCCACAAAAGTCCTGAGATCTCAGAGGGCACTGGGCAGCTGCTTCAGGGAGCCGAACAGATATAGGGGGCGGCAGCCCTGCTGTCGCTACAAACTGGAAGCAGACAAAGAAAGACAGAGAGAGCCACAAAAACGAGACAAGAAGGAGGAAAGTGATGAGCCTACATTTCTGGAAAGAAAGGTCTGTCAAACAGGGTAGACAAAGAGACAAGGAGGTATGCACAGACCAGAGATAAAGAGGGAGGAGAAAGAGAAAGGCAGCTTTGTTACTATGATTTCCACAGGACAACTGATGCGTTCTTTCTCTCTCTATCTCTCTGTACGTGTTAAGTGTTATGTAAAGGTAAGCATGTCCCCATAGAATATATTGCATTCATTAAATTCAACAACTGATGACTTCATTGGCATAATTGGGAATGGAAGTGCTAATCATCATTATGATTTAGCAGCTCAAGTGCCTTTCGTTCATCATGATATCTAAATCAAGCTCCACATTAGTGTTCAGGCACATACTGCATGTCATTGAAAGGTAGTTAAAATGACATCTGTCTCCAGTGAGTCAGAGAATGTGGGTGAGTAAAACCTGAACAACTCATTACTTCAGTCCATGTTCCGGTTTTGATTAGTTCAACAATAATAGATCAGTTAATGGAGTTAAAAATAAACTGGTGTTGAAAACGGGAACCCACAGCTACCTGTTAGCAGTCTCTTCCTCATCAGCCTTTCAATATATTGGCTTTTTTGGCTTTTACCTTTCCTTCTTGACATTATCCTTAAATGTCACAGAGGAAGTATTTGTGTTACTCACTGTTTAGCTAGCTCGGTAAGGTTGCTAGGTAACTTTTGCTCGTGATAGCTGGTAGCGTCAAGTGTTTAACGTAAAGAACAAACTAAAAAACTAAAGTGTGTTTACATTTTAACCAACAGATGTCGTTGGTAAGCTGTTATATCTTTCTATCTCTAAACATTATATCTATTTTTACAACTGGGACACTGTAACTGTAGTTTAAAATACATCTTAAAAATAGCTTTAAAAATTCCCCCCATGCTTAGGTTCAGCAGGCGGTCAACTTTGGCCTGCTGAACCTGCAGTACACTAGTGGAAACCCTGCATTCGATTGTTCAAAGCATACCTTGACGCTGCACTGCACTCCAGTTCCACCTGAGCCACTCTAACCATAGTTTAAAAAAAACTCCTAAAAATCCATTAAAAACCCCCAATGCTTAAGATAGGTGGGGGCTCAACTTAGGCCCGCTGGACTTGCACTTACAGAAACCCTCCATTTTAATGGCCAAGGCAAGCTTTACTGGATGACGCTATATCACTGATCTGACAAAAGTTGAGTCAGGCCAAAGTTTTTATTGCTGTATGATTAATTTTGCTGGGCCCTTTGCATTGGCACTCTGGTTTCATCAATGAAGAGACATGGACAGATGCCATGGCCTAAAACATTTGGAACTAACTACAAAGAGAGGAAATGCATTGGTATGGAATAAAGGACAAACAGGAAAGTAAATAACAGGCAAGTTTCCAGAGTGCTGAACTTCAGCTGTGGCGTGATTCCTCCTACTTTGTGAAGCAGGTCAATGTAGTCTGAGTCATGTTACATAAAGCTTCTATATGAACTGTTCAAAAGTCCAAAGTGTGGATACTTAAAATTGCCCACATAAAATTCACAATGGGACAAAACTCATTTGTGTGTGTACCATACAGTATATGTTACTGAGTTGTCATCAGTTGTGGGGGTGTTTTGAGATAGCAGAGAGCAAAGAGAAATTAAAAATAGAAGTGATATGCAGCAGTGTGACATAACCCCAGGATCAAACCAGACCAACAGACAGTTGTGGCGGTAATCTCAGTAAAACATGTTAGATAACTAAGCCACCAGGAGACCTGCTGAACCATTGTTCAGCCACCACACATTTTAACACTGACAGGCAGGGAACAGTTTGACTGGAGACATACAGGGGTCAATCTCACATGAATATAGATTATTATTTTAATTTAGGGGAATACTACTATACTTTGAACTACATGTATTATTTTAACAAATTCAATTTGATGTTCATTCTCTTTATTTAGTGCTCATATCTGATCAGAATGAGTGAAGTGGCCATCTCAAAAATAGAGCAATAGTGGCTTAAAAAGGAAACAGGAACTGTAATTAAGGAATGAATATAGCATTGGAACAGTCAATTCAGTCATAATCATACCTATAAAAGACTGTTGTTTTGTTTTTTACAGTACAACATGTGTAACAATAACCAGAACATACACACTATGCCACAAACACTGATTAGCCTCCTCTCTGTAACAAGCAACAAGCAGACTCCTGCTAGTCACGTAATGGTACTTTAAAATGAAAGCACTCAGCACCCTGGGATCCACTTTTGATTCACTAACAATGGACCCCACCAGTAAGGAAACACTGCTTTAGTACATTCATTCACTGTACCCAAGTAATCCACAGACGCCAGTGTTCTGTTGCCCAAAAGCAATGTACTGTACCTTTTCATGATTTGAAAACTGCGTCATACTTCATCTTTTAATCTCCCTTTTACTAACTGTGACATCTTTGAAGCTGCTGAGGTGACCTCAGAATGACATTTTGGTTCAAACTTTCTACTAGATACTTTTGACCCAACGCTTTTAATGATGATTGTCTGTTTCTTCCCTCTGGCTACTGTGTAAAACTCCTGTCCTAAATCTGTCTTCTGCAAAGCTGAGAGAGATGAAGGCAGAAAAGAAAGAAAAGGGAGATAAGGATGTGACAGAGACAGGAGGCTTCATAAAATATGAAAACAATAAAGAAGCTCCACTCTTCCTCAAGCTCCACTTGAAGTCTAAAGTAATGTTTCAGTCCTGCTGCACCTTTGTCACGGTCTTCAGACTGCATTAACAATGTTCATTTTGTATCGGCAAAGCGCCACCCAATCTCCCCTCTGTGCTTCACTTCACAGCTACACTCATGCACCACAGCTTTGAATACAGTATGTGAGCATATTTCAAACTGTAAAAGGACACAGAGGGGTAAAGTAGTGAGAGCAGGTAGCAGAACAAACCTACTGGGTTTATGGAGGAAAAAGAAAAAGGTAGACAAGAAAATGTGTCATAATGCAGTGACAAATAGGAGGGGGGGTACTTGTACAGTACTCTCTTATCTTTGAAGCTCAGATCTTTTTGTAAACACTTAAACTGGCTAGCTCCTGCCTGCTTTATATTCACACACAGCTATCTGTTTGTGTTTATGTGTGTGATTAAAAAAAACATGCATACAGCATGGTTATGCAGGTTTTATGTGTGGTCTTACTGTATGTGTTTTCTGGGGTTACCAGGGACAACCATTCATCCAAACAATCACTCTGCGGCAAAAACTCACTAGCTCTCTGTCTTGCTCTCTCAGCCAGTATGACACACTCACTCACATATATATTCAGCTCATTAGTGTGTGCTCAGTGTGCATGGCAAAGACTATGGGCCATCTTGCAGCACAGTCAGATACAGGTCAATGGTTTGACTTTGGTTGCCACTAAAACACTCTGGACGCTCTTTCAGCTTAGTCACAATACCATCGCACACATTTTATCAATAAAGCTGCGGTTACTTTGCATCTGATGCCTTTTAATAACATCAATGTAAGAGCATTACTATCACAAAAATGCTCAAAGGAAAAGGCATTATTTTAGTGGATTATTTTGTATATTAAAATTCTTTTGATCTTCATTTTTGCATATCTAACTCTCTCATAAGCAGCATACAAAATAGGATACCTGCTATGTAGAAGATGTGGGGGAATTTAATTCCAAAAGCTTAAACTTTAAAGGGAAACACAGTGACTGTGAATACTGGTGGTGTAAACAGAGCTCTGTCACTTTTGGATTTATGCGGTTCAAACATACTCATAATCTCTCTGTTCAACAGGGCACGTCCATCTAACAGACTTCAACATCGCAGCAATTGTAAAAGATGACCTAAAAGCAACGTCCATCGCTGGGACCAAGCCATATATGGGTAAGAGAATACACGTTTTAACCGGTGCTTCACAAGGAAACTTTAACAATGGTGACATAAAACAGAAGCCAGAGGAGACAGTTTGAAACTATGATGCTTAGTTAATAGAAATCATGCAACATAACTTCTATATTGTCAACAGATCATGTTTGTTTGCTAATCCAAAGTCTGAAGGACACCAAATGGATGAGTTTGGTGATGGTTTAGAAAGCATCTCTTGTTTATTTGTGTTGATTCACCACTGAATGTGAGAAAGCAAGTGCCAACACCCAACACATACAACCAATAGATTCATCTAGGTTGGTAGGTTTTTAAAAAACTCAATAGTTGATTTATTTAGGATTGGATAATTAAATTGTTGATGAAGGAATAAATGATGAGAGATGGATTGAGGGGTACTAAGCCCAAGTTCACAGAGCTTGACTTTTGTCAATATTAGCTGCCCCATGGTCAGGAACATAATACAGCTAAGCATAATTGGGCAGTTATTGACGAATACATGGTAGGACGTCGAAAGCTTAAGAGAGTTTAATACATAAATTATGTCTAGAAGGCATTTAAACTATGAATAATTAGCTCTGACGAATATAACATGGTGACATTCCTTCAGTTTAAGCATATTTTTGAGCCTTATTTGTTTGATTTTGATACATGAGCCCAAAACTCAAGAGTACCATTTTAAAGTAAGCAATACTGCCTTTAGGAAGCAACACTTATCCTTTACAGCACCGCTGCAGTCGTTCTCCTCACGACTCATTAGCACAGTAGTGATCAGGTCAATGTGTATTCAGCTCCTGGGAGATAAGATAGTAGCTCATTTCAGTTGACAAGGCAGCACGTGTTTTTGTGTGTGTGTGTGTGCGTGTGTGTGTGCCCCTGTTTTTCTTATCCCTATAAAGTGTGTTTTCATGATGAAGAATGATGAATTGTGACCATGTGTGACTAGATATCAGGCGAATACTCTGTGGCGTAATAGATAATTCATGGGTACTCCGGGAAGAAGAAACACCCACTCTTTCAGAGGCTTCAGTAGATTAACTACACTTTTTCTTCCTCTGCATGAGAGCAGAGCAAACCTGCCATAACGGGGAGGAGGAGGGTGTTGGGGTGTGTGTGTGTGTGTGTGTGTGTGTGTGTGTGTGTGTGTGTGTGTGTGTGTGTGTGCATGTTGCTGAGTGTACGGTGTGTTTCTCTCCTATCCTGATTTTGACAGTGTAATACAGATAGAAAGAATCAGATGGGGAATGGTACACTTGGTGATGAGTGATGGAAATTCATCTTGACCATTTTAAACAAGATTACAGCTGAACAATCATTTCCCTAGAATAGATTATTGACTTCCACAGGAGAGAAGAAAACAATTTAAGGGTTTAGATAGCTCGTCCCACCCAGAAGACCCAAAAGAAGTTTAGTCAGTTATCTATTATGAAGATATTATGATGCTATATTGTCTTCAAATTAGATTCTAATAATTAATATTTGCCTCTGGCAAAAAATGGAATTTGTTTATCACATCTATCAACAAAAACTCAACAGTTAGGTGTAAAAACGTAAAGACGTTTAACTTGCTACGTGATGGCAATTTTACATGTTGGCCTCATGATGAATAAGCACCCACAGTCACAGTCTGACTGGGTAACATTTCCGTAACACTTTCAACATCCACTCTCTCATTATTATTTCAGTTTTGATTCATGGCAGCTGCATGGAAAATAAGCTGCAGAGCTTTCTATCAAAAAATTAATAAAAAATGAGAATATTTGTGAGGGTAAGTGGAAGAGAGTGTCCCATGTGCTGATGATGGCCATTAATTACAGTTTTAATGACAAAATAAGTTTTAAATGCATCACAATGCAATGACAAATATTGAGCTACTTCCTTATGCAACAGTCCTGCTACTCTATGTCTAAATATAGATATTATAGAATATTTACGTAATGAAGGCCTATGTATGAATTACAAAAAGACATGACTTTGATAGACAAAGCAAGTATGCACTGTATACACTGTCTGAAAAGTTCAAATAAACTGTCCGTGACCAAAATGTCTGTAAAAACAAGAAAAGGGATCAAAGAAGAAAAAAAGGTGCCAAAGTTTGACCTAGTAAAGACATAAGTGGTACCTCCATTTAATTTTGTTGTACAATATCTTTCTGTCTTTCAGCTCCTGAGCTCTTTCAGACCTTCGAGGGTTCTCACCCCGGCTACTCTTTCTCTGTCGACTGGTGGTCTCTGGGCATCACAGCCTATGAGCTACTAAGAGGACAGGTAACACACACATGCATACACACACACACAGCACCATCACCGTGTCCACATCTCCACTCACGTCACCATTGGCCTGGCACACTTTACTGCAGTCAATGTGACATCTAACAAGAGTGTACTAGAAAAGTCCTGTCAGAAGGAAAGCAGACATAAAGCAAGTTCTCAGCTTTCATAACACAAAGGGGGGGGGGGCAGTGAAGCTATAAATGAATTTTACATTTAAGCTGACCTTACAGGGGAAGATGTTTAGTCACGGTGTGAGACAAATCGCTGTGGGAGATTGAGAAAATATAATTTGAGTTATTTCCGGAGCCATATAATTGGAATTGATTTTTAAAATATAAATGATTTAATTATGTGTGGGTCGCATCTGGAGAAGTTTAATTCTGATGTCATGGAAATAAACCCTGGACATAATGTTTTCACATAAACATAATAGTCTTAGAGGGGACAGCAGTCTGTTCATTGTGGACTCTCACTGCAGCTGCAGAATTTCCTCTCATATTTCAGGATGATGATTGCATGAACTACAGTAACCTTTGCCTATGCTGACAAGGACCAAGAACACCTGAAACTGATCTGGAGCTGTAAAGAAGGGATCCTGAAATCAATTTCTCTTTTAGACATTTCAACACTCTGCCTCTCACCCTTCCTCATAAAACTGTTGACAGCTTTCTCACCTAATCACTTTCCATTACACTTTCTAAAATGCATTCAGCCCGCTTTCTAAGCTCAGAGTTACATCTTACTCCAACTGAAATATCCTTAGTCCTCCCCTGTGCTTTATTTTAAAACCTTCTTTACCCTTAATAAAAATAAACAGGTTTTGTCCTTCCTCTGACCTTAAAACTGCATCCTATCTGCACCCAAAATACCCAAAGTATTCTCTCTTACCTCAACGCTGTGTCCTCTGATTTTCAAGTACTTTTAACCTTAACTCATTTAGGAGAGGATTGCTGAGCACACACTTACACGCCAAGATATTACTTAAAGTTCTTCTTTCATTATCTTCCATTTTTTTGGACGTTCCAGTATAATCCACGTCATAAACCCTCTCCTAAACTTTCTTTCACCCCTCTCTCTGCAAACCAGCCTCACCTTTTCCCAGACAATTCATTTTCACTTCATCCGTCTGTCTCCTAGGGACTTTCTTCTACACCTTTCTCTGACTGCCACATTTCAACACCGCCTATAAAGCATAAATCAGTCTCGGGGCAGTAAAAACTGCCCTGTTGGATGTGCAGAATTATTTGGCTGTTGAAAATAGAGAGCTAGCTCACTATTATCAAGCTCTGGGCACCTTTTCTATCGCTTCGTAGCCTTTACTTCATCTTATCTTTTTCTTAAGCTCCAAGACCATTTACTTCATTCATGCTTTGCTCAGACCATTTAACTCCTCTCACTAACCTGCTTCCCTGCCGGCTGTGACCATTGGTTGCAGGTAAAGATCCAGGCAGCTCAGCATCTCTCTAGAACCATTAATCCATCACTGTCACTTGGTTTCTCCGCCTCCAGCCTCTGTTTACCTCTAAATTAGATGACCCCAGAGACCTCATGATAAATTTCTAAAAAAAAGTATATTGTGTTACATGAGCCAATTTCTTGCTTCTGAACATCTGACTCCAAAAGAATATATTACTGGTTATCTGACACCTTATGTGCGCCCTGTCTGGGGAACATCTGCAGAACAGAAATATCATTGATATCATGCATCTAAAAGAGCCTATAATAAAAATGAAGCATGGCGAGGCATCCACCTGGGTTGCAAGTCGCTCCCATTTCTCTTCCCATCTTTTCTGTTTCTCTTTACTCTGAACCATTAGACAAAGCATAAACTGCATTAAAAGTGTGCCCATTCATAAATGTGTTACTCTGTAAACAAACAATCTGGGAACCTGGGAGAAAGGTAATGGTCACACCTCCAACCAGCCTAATCTAGCTGTGTCTAATCACTGTTATTCTCCAACTCCAAAGGGTTAGAGAAGGACTGATGTGAAGAACTCTCAACGGGCTTTCCCTTGTTTTCTGACCCACAGAAATTCCTCTCACACTACATGGCAGAGTTTAAGCTGTGTTTTGAGAATAGTCCCTTTTCATCTGTCATTTGTCCTCATCAGAGCAGGAAATGGGTTCACAGAAGGTGAGCACAAGGAGAGGAGGAAGAGGGAGTGGAGAGGGCCAACTGCAGAGCAAACTTTAAGACACATACTCTATCAACGAAACTCCTCCAGGCAGTGCATGACTATGAATACAAGTTGTCTGTAATATATTGTCTCCTCTCCTCCTTTCAGAGACCATATGTGATGAGATCTAGTACACCAGCTAATGAGATCCTTCAGACCTTCCACAAAGTCCTTCCCACCTACCCAGCAGCCTGGTCATTGGAGATGAAGTCTCTTCTCAGAAAGGTAAAAAAGTGGGAAATGCATAATGAACAGTATGCTGTAGGATTTATTTCCCCTTTTCACACAATACTACCTCCCTCACCTCCACTCGGTTACAAAACAAACCAGCAATGGTAAAACACTGTGAGGAATATAAATGTCTTGGAAAAAGTAAGCCGTTGGAATCGACAAAGATACAACACATGAGGATGTAACTCTAGATCTCTTCATGTCTGGCCCGGATTGGACATATCTGCAATTTTTGGAGGAGGCTATCTTGCAACCTTATTTCCAAAAAAGTTCAGAACATCTGATAATTACTTTGACTAGCAACAGTTTATTGACATGCTTAAGTATAAACAGAGTATCCCAGAGAGGTTGAATCTTTGTCTAATCTGTGATGGCAAATATTCAGTGGATTCAGTGGATCAGAAGAAATCTCTGCTCATCACTGCATCCACAAATGCAAGTTGAAACTCCAAGAGGAGAGGGTCCATGCAGCTTGTTATCAGTGCTATGATGTATGGGAGTGCATAAGTGCATGATGGCTAACCTGCACATTTGTGAAGGTACCAATAACGCTGGACAATATATACAGGTTTTGGTGCAACAT
This sequence comes from Argyrosomus regius, assembly GCA_946959425.1. Taxonomy (NCBI): domain Eukaryota; kingdom Metazoa; phylum Chordata; class Actinopteri; family Sciaenidae; genus Argyrosomus; species Argyrosomus regius. The sequence goes on along the minus strand of OX336896.1, from coordinate 19,146,490 downwards.
ATTTACATACGTCTTTTTCAGGGTTGACAGACAGCATCAAACCACATTGTGCACATATTCCAACAGCATGGCTCCGTAGTAAAAGATTTCAGGTGCTAAACTGACCTGCCTGCATTCCTGACCTGTCACTTGTGGAAAGTTTTTGGTGCATTATGAAATATGACAAAGGAGACCCAGAACTGTTGAGCAGCTGAAATCCAACAATCAAGCAAGAATTGGAAAATATTCCACTTTCAAGATTACAGCAGTTGGTCTGGTCTAGTTCCCAGATGCTTACAGAGTGTTGTTAAAAGAAGAGCTGATGCAACAGAGGGGTAAACATGACCCTGTCACAACTTTTTTTGAAACGTGTTTCTGGCATCAAATTCAAAATGGGCATATCACTTTCCAAAAACAAAAACATTTCTCAGTTTCAACATTTGATAAGTTGTCTTTGTGTTATTTTGTGTTTGTTTTACAAACTATGGGGTTTCAGTGTTTTGCATATTATCACATTACATGCCAACTTTTTTGGAAACCGCTTGGTTAATACAAGAAAGTATTGCTTTGTATGGTTTGTCTTTGCTCACTGAATGTTTTTCCTAATGTGAACTCACATTGGCATCTTCAGTGTACAGTGACGTTATGTCCATTCAATCTAATACTGGCCAGTACCATTGTTCAGGACCTTAAATCTCTTTGGAATGTGGGTGGCTGAGAGTGTCATGTTGTACAGCAGGTGTTTCTTGGAATGGACTGTGGTGATTAATTTAAACCTGCCCTTGCCAACTTCTCACATCAGTGATGTCTGGTAGCCAAACTGAACTCCAATGCCACGATACTGTATCAAACTTAAATGCACTTGTTCGCTGATTTGACTAGTGTGATCTTTCATAAATACATAATGGACAAGAGAGGCAAAGATCTTTGCTACTTTGCAGGAGATAGTTTGGATTTTGCTCTTCGGTTTGAATTCTTTATTTCCCCTGGGAAGACAATTATCCAAACCTCACACCAACACTAAAATTAGGCGAACAAAGTGCATCTACAGAATCTTAACTAGAGGGTCAATTTCATTGTTGCACCCCTACTTAGCTGCTTATTTGTCCACGAAAAGCATGCAGTGTTCAGTGCAGCTTTAGAATTATAATAATCAAGTGGAATCAGTATTCAAAAAAGGAATTATTGTTGTTGGTGAAGAACAGTGTCTCACAGTGTTACACAGTGCATTGGTAAAGAAATCTAAGATATAATGTCAATACAAACTCACAAGCAATTACACAGAGCAGCACACGCCTTGGCACTGAAAAAACAAGACTTCATATCCTTAATTACAATAAATTAGATGTACATGTTTTCTCATTTAATGTAATGAGCATATTCCTAAATCTTAAGCATCTATCCATAATTAACTGTCAAACATCGATTGCTCTTGTTGCAATTAAGCCACTTGCAAAGCTAACAGATACACTGTTGCTGTAGCGTTTGGGTTTTGTCTTGGCAGCGATCCACTGCAGTCAAACTGTTGCATTGCTTCGTGCTCAGACTCCTTGTACCTCATTGGCATTCCAGTTGCATAAATGTGTGTGTACGTGGGAGTGAAAGGAAGAGTGTATGTGTGTATGTGTGTGTAGGAGCGAGAGAGAGAGCGATGTAAAGAAAGTGAGAATGTAAGTGGAGAACTGCATGCTCGATATACAGCATTTGTCCTTCATCCTTCACAACCTCTTGAATTCTCCTCACCGCACTCCAATATGCATCTCACTTTCATTTCCTCCGTCACTCATTATATCCCTTTCCCTCCATCCTCAGTACCCTCCACCCTCAACCTTTTTGTCCCTGTATCCTCATTCTCAGACACATCCTTTAGGGCAGACATGTGCTTGTGTCTCAGTGGGACTCCGCCTGTAACTTTTCAGCCGTGCCTCCCCGTGGACAATTGTTCTTACTCTAATCCTTTCGTCTCTTTCAGTTGCTGTGCATAGATGTCCAGAAGCGCATTTCCTGTCTAGCAGAGCTACAGGATCTGGACTACATGTCAGATGTCAACTGGGATGCTGTGCTCAGCAAACAGCTTCCTCCGGGCTTTATTCCCAATGTGAGTATTAGAACTGTCTCAGTATGCTACCCAACAAAATGCTCATATCTGAGTAGAATAGAGTGCTTTTCTGACAATGTCTCGCTACACTGTGTTACCGATAAGATACAATACACTTCAACAATCCCTAAACACTGGTAAAAATGCAGTGCCGTCCACTGCTTAAAAAAAAAAAATGACAGGTACTTACAAAAATGAACAACTAACATGATGAGCATGCCATCTGACAATGCCTTTATCCAAACTATGCTACATCTTTGTAAGATAGCATGATTTTGCTTTTTCTAACATTTCAGAATAAAAATATCATCCATCCCTGAAACCCCTCCTCGCTTTTACTGTTCTCCCATACCTAATTCCCATACCAGTATTTCCCCCTGAAGGCGACAACAATGCGAGGAACAAAAGATGTAGCCAGAACTACCCACTCTTCATCTGATCTATTCTAGTTGAGCTGTAGACACCTCCCCCTGCTGGGCTGAGCTGGATCTCCCACTGAGTGTCTACACCGGATAAGACAAAGTAGCAGATGTGTGTGCATCCCTCTTAGATACACACAAAGGCAGTGAAAGCCTCTGCAGGTGTACCTGCCACTCTACAGGTGGTCTCGGATCACCACGACGAGTTCTGTGAAGATAGTACTTACGTGTAATAATATCACTAAGCAGGAAGTCAAGCTGCTTAGTTGGCAAACTTATGTGCTGTGCTCTTCCAGTAGTGTCAGGTTTTAACTGTAGCTTCAGTGATTTACTATTTGAAAGCTGGTAGCTGTACAGGAGAAAAGACATTGAGGTGCTTTATCTGCATGAAAATAGTGTATTCACAGACCTTTTTTCAGCAATTATGGACACAAATATGATGATTCATTCAGCTACACAAACAGGCAAAGTTACCCTTAAGCCCAAACTTCCAGTCTCCAAAATGTCTTATTTCGTCCAACCAACAGTCCAAAGTCTAAATGACTAATAATAATTACAATGGCCTTTGTTGGTCACACCAATGCAATGATAAAGCAATACTAAAATAATCCAATATTGTTTTTAGTGAAGCAGCAAGGTGACAATAACTGTCAGCGCTTAGTGCCAGGGCTGAATACATGCAGAATAATGACTGGTGCAGATGACTAAATAACTTTATCTAATTCTAATTCTATAGCGACTGCAGATCAGCGGGTATCCCCAGCGGCCAGGCTGGCACAGCAGAGGAAAAACACTGAGGATCAATGGGGAATTGACAGTGTCTCTCTATCTAATTATAGGCCTATCCTCTGTCTTTAGTCCCTTATAGACTCAGGGAGAATTTAACCATTATGTTTTGCTTCCTAACTTCCCAGCATTCAGTCTGCTTTGCCTTTATTGGCTTGCTGCCATTTGAGTCTTGACACTGTTTGTAGAATAAAAGCATGCATTGCATCATTTGATATTGTCTCACATCATATAAGATTATATTGTAATGTAACACACACTAATTTAATCACTGCATAATATTTTATGGGAATCAGATGTCACACTGAAAGTAACACTTGCTAAATGTTGCCAAAACCAAACTATGTGAATCTCACAGATTACAACTTACTATTGGGGCGGCTCTATTTACAGGATATGGAAGAAACACAATATAATATACATAACTATCTTTTCAATAGTGTATAATCACCTGAAAATTAGAATCATTATTAGCTACCATAGGATTTATATCTACAGACGCGGCAGATTTCCTTCCATGCCGTCCACCATGTTACACCACTATGTTTCGTACAAAACCACACTGGCTCTAAACACTGACAGTATAAAGAATGGACAAAACATAAGCAATGTCTCCCAGAGGTTTCCAAAGTGGCGTTCTGAAGCTCGAAATATGCGGTGCTGGCTGAAAAATTCACACTCAGTACAGTTGTCATAAACGGGGAAATTAGCTAGGGTGAGTGGAGAGTGTTGCAATCCGCAAGAGCACTGCTAGATGCCAGGAAGTCCTGCACACTGATTCTTTAGGTAGTGTATCAGAGTTGTAAATATTAAAGATTCAGTATGTGAATCTGTTGTTTGTAAATATGTGCCTGCATGTGTGTCTTTGTAGAGGAGGAGACTAAACTGTGACCCCACATTTGAATTGGAGGAAATGATTCTGGAGTCCAAACCGCTTCACAAGAAGAAGAAAAGGCTTGCTAGAAAATCTAAGGACCAGGGATCTGATGGGTCACCACAGGTAAGGCTTTAAAGTAGACACATTACACATCACACAAGGATGAAAAGGGTTTGTTCCAAAGTGAGATACCTATCTCTTGAAAGCGGTTGCAAACAAATACAGCTCAAGAGACAATGTTTTTTTTTCCATTATCAGAATTCCTCAAATTCTTTAAATACGAATTTAAACTCAATTTTAGGTCGGTGTATCCTCTCCTCAGCGGATCACACATGCCTCTTAAAGATATCTTGCCCTCTCAGCACTCATCATTATTCATTAAAGAAAGCTGACCGCTTGTTCCATTTGGCCCAGTTACAGGTGATGAGTTGCTCCTTAGTTTGTCTTTTAAATGTGTCTGGAGAGCTATTAAGAATGTCGAGGACACATTTTAAAGCTCTGTCCTCCCTCACCTTCATCAGGACAAATGGGCCGCCTGCCTGCTGTGAGTACTAGGAAGGCAAAAGAATACAATCACCAAGCTATAGCCTTTCTGTCTTTCAGGCTATCCACATAAATCAGCTGTTTTTACACAAAACACCCAGAGGGCTTATAGACTGAAAGAGGAAAGCACTGAAAGGTTAAATTGATCACCCGGTCAAGTGAGAGAAGTTGGAGGAACACACACATATACACCCTCACCACAATACTCACATATGCAGACATAGAACTTTGATAATGAAATAATGGGCAGCAGTGGGATATGATCAGTGTGGTCATTTTCTAACTCTACTGCTAACTGTAGCTTAAAAGACTTCAAGTCTGAAGTCCAAAGGGGACCCGCAGTGTTGAAAAGCTATGATGAAACCCTAAAAACTTTTTGTGACGACAAAGGTTGGGCTGACCTATTCTTATGCAAAGGATTCTTGCATATACAGAACTAGTATTTTGAAGTCATTTTCATTTTGTTTGTTCGTTTTTGATTTTGTATCTAATTATTACTTTCAATATTAGATATGAAAACTGGTTTTCCATTTACATGGATGCTTGGTCATTGAAACATAGATCATTGACTGCTATCAGATATTCCAGTCTACTGTTTTTGACCAAACCCCCACCACTGCAACTTATATCTGAAGACATTCTATTGGGACATGCTGGGCCTCTGTCAGATAGTATACATTAAATCTGTTGCTACGTGACCACTGAGGTCAAAGAACTAGCTTGTTACTGCCTGTCCTGTGTCAACAGTCATTCTCCACTGACATATCAATGTGTAAGAGAAACATTGTACAATTACTATTCCTACATTGAAGACTGAAGCCAGCTTTTCCAGCCACAAGAGAGATTTGAGTAATGCACCTTTAAAAGAGGTAGTCCGTTTATCAGAAGAAATGTATTTACAGTACAGAGGTCAATTGATTGGTACAACAGGGAAGTGCCACCCTGAATTCTAGGCTTCTGTCCAATTGTGAATCTTTAGCTTTTTCCATTTAGAGAGTAAAAGATCCAAGAGATCCAACAGTGAACTCTAACTAGAATCCAATACATCATGATTTAATTTGTGTGCTGTTACCAGTAACAGTACAGCAATAGTGTGCATTGGGTCTGGTTGCTATCCAAAAACATTGCAGCACACCACTCAAACCTGCCATACCCACATACAGAATGCAGATAACCAATCCTATTGCACACAGGCATACAAACAATGTCTTTACCTTGTGCCTTTACAAAGTCAATAAGTTTGGACCCTCTCCCACTCTTTGGCACATTAGAACAGTTTATGGGTCTCTTTTTTTAATAGAAGTTAAGCAATTTGAAGTCTAGACTCAATAGCACAAGCCTTGCCAGCTTGCAATAAGACATCAGAGCTGGCTCAAAGTGTGCTATGTTTTATGAAAGCTGACAGCTGCTTGTGGAGACCTGCCTGTGTGTGTATATCAGTGATATCTCACCGTGCAGCCAGACAACATTCGTCATCCCTTGGCCCATTCGGACAAAGAGAATGTCTCCTATTCTAATGAAATAACGATAGTGGCACTCTAAGGGAAACATTTGTTATGTTTATGGTGTAAGATGAACCGTATATAGTCAGACTAAGGGAAACTAACATTAAGGCAATGAAATTGCTGTCCACTCTCGTGGCCTGCATTTCCTAATTAAATCACCTGATTCATTCTGGTGTCATTTAGGCAAGATTTGATAAATGCAGCTCGACTAAAACCAGGGTTAATATTATTCAGTCATATTAGCTTGACAGGTCTTTTACATAAAAAGGATGCAGATGGCAATAATTATTCTAAACAAGAAGAAAGACTAAGTAATACATAGTAATCTTAAGTGGTTAAGATTTGGTAAAGATTTCTTGAAGAGATTAGAAACAGAAGATTACAGAAATACATTTTAAGTCTGTTAAACTTCCTCTCTGGATCAGTTCCATTTTGGCACATAACATCAACAAGCAGAGTCTGGGGCTTTTGAACTACTTGCCAAAATCCTCTAGGTCACTTCCTGAAGGTGATAAAAACAATATATATATATATATATATATATATATATTTGTTCAGAAACGCCAATCTTTAAATCATCCTATTTTATTTCAAGATGCTCTATTTGGCAATTGCTTTTATCTCCTGCTGTCTGTATCTTGTTCAGTATACTGGTCAAACTGATCCTATCCTAGTATCTTCACATTAGTCCTTTCTTGCTATTAAACTGGTTTTAAGGTGCTTCCATACATATTGGTTTGTATGTTTAAATCACTGTTAACAGCATTAAATGGTACCCCGGCTAATCAGCTAAATACCACTTCCTGTACTCCTCAGCAGCCAAAGATAAATCTTTTAGTCCAGATATACTTTTAAGAGGACCCATATTTTTTTACTGTGAAATACAATGAAATGATTTGTTTAGCATTCATTTTAAGCGGTCATATTTTGCAGCGTGTGCTGGTCTGTCTGTCACATACTCGCTTTACTATCTATAAATATCAGTTTGTGTTTGTGCAATGATTTGGCATATCCATTTACAAAGGACCTGCGGGGCCACTTGTGATTGATGCATGTAAGAAAAAGAGAGTGAGTGCTTGATGTGTGCGTGTTTGTGTGCAAAAAAAGAGAAGGAGATGGTCTGAGCAGCATTTCTGATGCATAGCTAGATCAATATTGACTGAAGTAAGCTAGTTGCCGTGGTGCCTGTCCCAGCCAGCCTCTTACTCATTACCCTGAGGCTGTTCTGTATTCTTTTTGCATATTCCTCCTCTACTCTCAAACCTTATTCCTCCACACTTGTCCTCCGAGTCCTTCCACAATTGTCTCCATATTGCTCTCACATTCCTGCCTCCCCACCTCTTTTATCACTCTGCTTCTTCCTCCCTGTTGCTGCTACGCTCATAATGTAGCATAAAATTAGCTCAATTAAATCACTGATAATATACAGCAGAAAATTGGACTCGTGCTGTGAGAACAATATAAACTGACAGATTAACACACACACACACCTCTCCCCTAATCAGAGATGTCATTCAACTTTTGTTCACTGTATGTATGAGATACAATGGAACCCTGTTGTATATCATTCCTTTAGGTAATATACACCAGGGTGCATTCAAAATAGCAACGGTACAGAGGGACAAAGTGCTGCAAAATGATGCATTGTTTCATGACAGCATGTTTCCAGGTGGTTTCTTTGTCAGAGGTGGTGTTACACAGTAGCTAGAGTGGCACCAGGGTAGTGACCATCATCAGGAGGATATCAACTTAAAAAGTCATCGTACACCAATGTTGTCAAATCCTTTCTGCTCCCCACAAGTGGCCAAAAACATCCAGTTTAAGAATACTAAAAGATGCAGTAAAACTATGTGACAAAAGAATGTTGAAGGAAGATAGATGATGATGTTTCAGCACATTAGAGAGAGACACAAAAGAAAATCGATTTAAATGTTTTGGTTCCCAAACATTAAGTGAGTAAAATGAAAGAAGTTTGTAGCTTTAACAAAGTGGTAGGACAGGGTTTAAAGCATTCTTTCCAGTTATTATCTAAGAAAAAATTTAAATTTGATGAAGATTGATGTATGTATGCTTGCTGCTAAGCAAATAGAAGGTGCATAGAAGAATTGCAAAATCAATTCATTAGTATTAGAGTCAGGTAAATTAATGAGCTACGGGAAGAGACAGAGAGCTGCATGTGTATCAGGGGATACAGCTCCATGTGTGCCTCTAATTAAAAGTGCAGAGTTAGAGCTCGTCTTCAGTTTAAGTTCTGGATGCAGGAATATCATCGGGAGCAGTCAAAAGGTGCAACTTGTTCTGGATAGATGTTTTACACTGAATAACGGCAAGCTCAGCTCAAAATGTTGACATAAAATGTGCATCTGGAATGTTCAAATTATGGTTTGAGCATTTCTCCTAACCATGCATAAAAAAAATCATTATTTCATGTATTGTGAAACGTGTATTGCTCTTCCATCTATAGTGCTATAGTGTAATTTTAGTAAAATAGTCAAATTTAAAGCAATACAGCTGTGGGAAACGAGAAAACATACCTTTTATATAATACTAAAACAGTCCATGATCTCAGAATGATCAAATTTATTTGAAGCGGCCTTATAATGTAATGGCTGCTCATGCTCTCTGCAAACTCATACAGAATGCATTATTGCAGCTGACACCTTGTCTTTGTGTTCATTGTCTTTAAGGTAAGGGATCAGGGATTGTTTAAATTACAGGGATATTATTTAATGTATTACATAATTCCTTTGATCACAGGGCATATCAGCAGTCACATTATAAACAAAAGCTGTCCACAGCTTCAGATAGACAAACATAACCCCACATAAAGACGTTGAAAAATGTTCCTGTTCGGCTCTTGTCCAGCACAGCACTCCCTGTTGGGTTGTCTCGTTAAATGGAAAGTTTAATCTAGCAGTTGGAGCAATTAGCTACAGAACTGTCTTTTTAAAAGGCATCAAATAAAGAGAGGGAGAGACAGAGAGAGAAACAAGTGGTAAAGTGTCTAATGTTAAAGCATTATCACTGTTCTCTGGCAAGGCCAGAGGCCTCTTTAAGCACAGTGCATTAATGTCATTCCCAGCAAGCTTTGCTTCCTTCTTTCCTTCCCTCTTCACTTCTTTCCTCCCTTCCCTTCCTTTTTTCCATGCTTTCCTCATTTCCATCCTTTTGTCCTTCTTTCTTCCCTTACTTTATATTTCCTTGCTTGTTTCCTTTGTTCTGTCCTTCCTTCTTAATTTTTTCTTGCCTTCCTTACTTTCCTGTCTTCTTCCTTGTCTCCTTCCTTCTTTGCATTCCTATTTTCATCCTTGTTTCCTTATTGCTTTCTTTATTCCCCTATCTCTTTCCTTCCTTATTTCTCCCCTTACTTCCTCCTTTATTTCCTTCCTTATTGCCTTCCTTAGTTTCCCATTCCTTCTTTGTCTTATCCTTTCCTTATTTATTGTTTTTTCTCATTTCATTATTTCCTTCCTACCTTAATTCTCCCCTTACTTCCTCCATTAGTTTCCTATTTCCTTACTTGTTTCCTTCCATCTTCATTTCCTTCCTTACTTTCCTATTCCCTTGCTTGTCTCCCTCCTTCTTTGTTGCCTTCCTTACTTTCCTACTTCCTTGTCTTCCTTGTCTCATGCCTTCCTCATTTCCCTCCTTAGTTCTTTATTGCTTTCCTCATATCCTTCCTTCATTCCTCCTGCCTTACTCCCTCCTTTAATTCCTCCCTTGCTTACCTATTTCCTTACTTATTTCCTTACTGCTTTCCTTCCTCACATCCTAATTTCCTTCTTTCCGTCATTGTCCAAGAGAAATACTTTGTAAATGAACTAGTATCTGGAGGAAGATTATCTCAGGGTGTTTTTATTGTCAGATTCTGTCATGCCTTTAGATCTAGTGATACTGTGTCATTATGACAGCATCAGAGAGGCACTGCATCACATCTTGTGTCTCATTTGTCACATCTCTTATGCATCACATCTATCACTGATGTTTGACATATTATGCACAGTATTCCTCCTCTGTCTCTGTCTGCCTGTTTGCTTGTTTGTTGTCCTTTCGTTAGTCTGCATCACCTCCACACAAGCACACCCTGTTCTCCCAGTCTCTATTATGTTCCTGCTGTGTCCAGGTGAATTTGCAATTTTCCTTTGTGATACTGTTGTGACAGAATCCCTTTACCAGAAACCCATAGGAAAAGAAAGTCTTTTTCACTTGCAATTAACATATATGTTAATCCTGCATCTTGTTTCTCCACTCTCTCCCTCTCTCTCTCTTATGCCCGCATGCAAAATGTTTGCACAATGCGCTCTACTTCTGTTCTTATCATTGACTTTTCAAACACACATACACAGCTCCCTCTCCTATCTCTCTTTCTCTCTGTTTTCCTGCCCTAATTTAGTTGATGGCTTTTGGTCTGCCAGTGGCTGCTCCCCCACTGTGACAGCACCTGTACAAAGCCTCACTGCTTGGCTGTGTGACTGACAGCTCTGGGCAGGGAGTCAGCCTTTTCTATCCTGAAGGGGTTTCCAAGAGTCTGGGCTTAGGAGTTTTGAGGGCCAATCTGACTGGAGTGGTGTGTGGAGAAGCAGCATGTACTTGTACTTATGTGTGTGAGCTTTTATGTGTGATCCTTTTCTTGCAAATGAGGCCCTTTGATGCCCTAATCTTAAAAGGTTAAGGGAATCCTCTAAAGTGAAGACATTTTGGAGGACCCCAGTGGCCAGGTTGGAGTTAGTTTTGTTAATTTGAAGTAATATCACTTGGGAAACTAGTTGTTCATTTTCTGTCTCTCGTGTGTACTGCATCTCATAATAGTTTGTCTTTCTGTCATTTACCCACACACCGAGTACAGTGTCATAATGATGATGTATCTCTATGATCTCACTGCCTCCTTGGGAGAGTGAGAAAGCACCTGTCTACTTGTCTTGGCTCTCCTACGGTAGTTGTGAGTTGAGAGCCGGATGTTCTCACTTGATTAAGTGGGCCAAATATGTATGAGTACATGGAGCAGGTGGAGCACAAGTGTCCTCTAAAGTTAGGTCAATTTCCTCTTCTGGTATCTCATTAAAAAGAGTAGAAACTGAGATGAGGAAAGCAGCGTGTACTGCATGTTGAACATTTCTTACAAAACTGAGTGTGAGCCAGCAGGTACTACGAAACTGTAAGTTTTGTCGCTAATCATTGACACCAAAACAAATGTCTGTGCATTTAATGTAATTGATTCTGACGCTGTGAACAGTGATGACTAATTACCTTGATTTTGTTGTTGCCTTTTACAGAATTGCCAACAGTGATCATTGATATGCTGATGTCATGTTTGTCCTTCCCGCAGAATGGTCAGTTGCAGCAGCGATTGGATAATGTCCAGAGAGACTTCATTGTCTTCAACAGAGAAAAGTAAGGAACCTCCATTAACTGGACTAAATATCCTTTACATCTTGTCACAAAATAACCAACAACTATTAACTTTAAGGAAACACCACAACCTCCAGTGTTGTGAAACTTAAATCATTTGAGAAACGATGTTCTTTTAAGTAAAATATTGTAAAATAGTATATACAATATTTAATTAATGAATATGCTGTTTGCGTGACTGCATGTATGGTAAATTAAAATATTACATTTTCTGTACTTTGTAGACTGTAGCCAAGTCTAGTTTTAAAGTGAAAAGAAAAGAAAAAAAGTTTTCCTGGCTGGCTGGTGAAAGCATGTAGGATGGTGTGAAAGGACAGAAATGTGGCTATTTGTGGAAGAAGATCTGGTCCATATATGTGGGTGTGTGATTAAGGCAGGAACACAGTGACTGGCAGAGATTGACTATAGACTGATTATGAGAATTAGATGTTTATGGAAGTAAATCCAAAATGGACTAAAGACAAGTCAAGGAATAACATTCATCATTGATTTGGGCAAATGTTAAAGCAAGCGTGATATTTGCTCATGCAATGGGAAGCCAAGACACTAAAAGAACTGTGGAATAATACAACAGAAGATATTTCGTAAGATATTTCATAAGGACAGAGAATAAAAGTCAATTCTCTTGTAATCTCTCTGAATCATTCATCAAGACACACAAGAGGCATGCCAAACAGATACTGAAGCTTCTGGTAGATTAAGATCTTGAGATGAGACTTCTCTCTTGTAAAAGGCTAAGATGGTTGTACAGTCTTATGCTGGCTTTAGCTGAAAGGCCGCACTTGGTAATAGAAGAAGGATACATGCCTTAACGATCAGATTGTTAAGACATTTAGAAAAAAGAAGAAACAATGAAAACTGAAGTCAGAAGGAGATTTAGTATTTTGGTGAGTGAAGAAAAGAGATTTGGTGATCAACACAAAAAAAATGGGTCAAACTGTCTGTGAAACAACACAAAGGAAAGAAAACTGCCAAAATAAAAAAATGTAATAGTTCAAAGAAATGTTGTTTTAAGAAAGAATACTTAAAATAAAATTCAGAAAGTCTTTTTATAGGGACTATTAAGGCTATTAAGTTATTTTGCCACTATAAAGTATGGCTGGGAATATACAGGCAGGCAGGCCAAATAGCTAACATTGGCCACTATCTTTAGTCATCAATGCTAAAATGTCAGTAACATTACTTGCTAATTTAGACTGACAGAACAAACATTAAGGAATCGAATAAGAGTAACATGTCCCAATTTTTTGACTGATTATGTTTCTTACAGCGCTATCTTGTTATGCTTTCTTTAGGTTCTGGCATCTGTTCAGAATTAATAATAGATGTTCTTTACTCAACAGGTCAAGGAAAGCAGTGGTGGATTCAGAGTCCTCTGAGCTGTCCATGAGTGAGAAGAATAAGGCAATAGAGGATGGACAGAACAACAACGTTGAACCGGCTGCCTACGTATCAGGATAGGTCTCATGACCCGAGATCCCTACTTACTCCTTGTCACTTGCACCTGCCCACAGCTTGTAGATCAGCTATTTGCACCCAGACACTTATTGTTCTGTCAGCACAGGCACTCAGATCCGGTCTTCAACGCTCCTGCACCACTACATTGTCTATACAAAAACAAATGTAGTATGCATTGCTGTTCACCCACAAAAACCACATTATTAAGAGCTCCAGAACTACAGGAGTAAAATGGACTCCTGGAGCAGAGGCCATGCCACAGCCAGGCTTTTTTCGCTTTCCTGTCACAAAGAAGAATGACTCTCAGCAGGAGTGTCACTCTTATCATGATCCCTTACATCACTCTGGTGCTCTAAGGTCTGCTCAACCTCTACTCTGGGCAGCGTGCTGAAGTGAAGAGGAAGTCACTCCCCCGTCTAAAAGGAGATAATGCCACACCTGCTCAGCTGTTACAGAAAATAAAGTCTGTGGTCAACCATGGCTGAAAGCTGTATGTGCTGCTGCCATCTTGGGCTGGACACTCAGATTTAATCTCGGCGAGGCATTTACTGTTTAATTACAGTTATTTGAGTATAACAATGGATCTCCAGTGCTCCACGGAGATGGACTTAACAAGGATTGGCATTAGGAGTTGGTTTGGCATCATATATTGAAAAATAAACATTTGGGTGGATGGCTTTGTCCCATGCGATCTACATGACTTGAGATTGGAGCATGACACCAAGAGTACAAAACATTACAATGGAGAGGTTAATAAGGAAAAACGAGGCCTTTGTTTTTAAGACAGCAACCACAGATTCCTCTAAGATTGAAAATAAAGAGCTGAACTGTAGGCTTGAGCGTGAATGGCTCACTATATCATAGCAGCAGATACATGGTTGTAGTGGTCATTAAGCTTAGCTTTGCTAGTAAAGCTAACATAGATGGTAGGATTGCAACATTTGGTACAATGTCCCAGCGCCATCAGCTGCAGATGTAGGCAAAATATGCTGGAAGTTTTCTTCACTTGTATGCTTTAAGTTACTGAGGAGTCAATAGAGAAATCAATAATTTTATGGCTAAGCTTGAAGGTCCATTGTTGACCTTTGAGGTTTATATGGAGTTGCTTAGTTAAGACCACCAGATGTGGTTGAAAGCTTCAGGCGCATGTCATAAATGGACGTCCTGATCAAAGTTTTTTGTCAAACTCCTTTAAAACACTAATATTTTGACCTAACCTTTGCCTCAATCTGCAAATGATATAAAAGTTTATAGCTATGAAAATGTAGAGAAAGGTAGCTGGTAGATGTTAAATGTTCTGCACTGAACCTCGCTTTGCACAAGCTTCTTCATCAACTGTAGCATTTATGCACAGAGGCAAAAAAAAAAAAATCTAAAGCTGTGAGTGAATACTTATTCCCATGGTTTGATAGACAAAGATTAAGCTGAGTCCTAGATAAGATACATTTTTTCAGTTACTGTCTGTATTGAAATTTAGTTTTTTGTCACATACTTTTTTAATGTTCATCCTCTGTTGTGTTGGGTACAACCAATTACATACATACTGTATGTGCCACTAGATAAGTCTATAAATTTGTATTTGCAATTAATTGCTCCCATGAAGAGAATAAATTCTGTAACAGCATTCTTGTGCAGATGGTATTCAACATTAATTTGGCACCAGCTGGATAACACAGTGGGAAAGAAAATCTTAAAATTGATTTTCACGTTCATGGTTGTTAACACGAAAACAATGACGGAAACAAATAAACTGCAGGCGAGGCAATATCCCTCATTCTTACTGCAGACTGGGCTAAAACCATGTCTAAGTAACCACGCCTGCCTCTGAAGTTTGCAGAGGGATGCCTTATACCATAGATATGGCACATAGCTGGTTCCCTTAAACTATACAGTACATGTAGGTAGTAAAAACCTGAGCTTTTTTCACAACCAGTAAGTAAATGTGATTTCTACTAATGCCTACTTATTCTATTGACCTTGATCGTATCTATCTGCAATATGACTCACTCCTTTCAAGCCCATGATATGTGTAATTATATTTAAAGAATATTTCACTCTATTCAAATCATTACTATTGGCACTTTTCTATTGAAATTGATACAATGTTTTGACTTACCTATGTGTTGTTGTTGTTGTTGTGTTGTCACTGATGTAATTTTACAGAACCAAAGGTGGTTTTCCAGTATAAGTTGTAAGATAGTAGGATAGTTAAACAGATGGACTAATCCTAGTTATACCTGGAGTAAATAATATTTGTGAATGATTATCTTAACATGTTCATATATACCAGGGTACCAGATGTGTTGGGTTCATTGGGAATCATTTAATGTGGCAGATTAAAGCCTTCCAGAAAGAACATATGAAATAATCATTGACAAATAGTTTTTGACCCAGGTAATATCGTTTTTCAACAAAACTATCTATCTAAAAAAAATGATTTAGTCTGGGAACAGATTTGTTCCACACCTGTGAATTTCATTCCTATTAACGTTTTGTTGTCCTTCAGTTGTCATTGTGTGTTTATTGTATTCAAATGTGATGGAGTTGCAAACTATTAAGGTGTGCCTTAAATAATAACTTTCTTTTTCTGAACCAATCCAACTATGCCTTGTGTTTTATTTCATTTTGTCTTTCTGAATTATCAATTTTTATTGAAGCTAGAGAGAGAAGGCATCAGTAATGAAAGCTTTTTTCAGCAAAATCAAGGAAAGTGAAAGAATATTAAAAAGGCAAAAGGGTATAAATCATGTTAAAAGGTCTTTCTCGTAATCTAGCTTTGATAGAAATGTACTGTGATTGCTCTCCACTATCCTAAATAGAATGCTGCCCCCTAATGTTAGCTGACTAGCAGTACAGCTGGTTACTTAGAGAGGTGTGGAGATACTTGGTTAACATGCAAAAATATAACAGAGCCACAAGGACGAGCATTGAACTTATTTTACATACGACAGGCAGAGAAGTAGAAACAAAATGAAATCCTCATCTTCAGTGGCCGTGTTTTAACTTCTAGTCAGATCTAGTGTTAAAATCATCTCTTTACTCTCTCTCTGTTTCCCAGTTCATCTCAGAGAATTCCCTCATCATGTATCCTCAGCATCAAACATGCACCATATGCCTTTCCTATTCTCTCTCCCACCCACACACATCCACGGCTCACAGATTTGTGTCCACCACTTCCCTAGGTCATCTAGAGGATACAGTCCCTTCTCTCATCCACAGTGTGCTGAGCTGAGGCAGCACTTTTCCACGTTAATGGCTGATCTGTGGGGGATTTCCAGTTGATAAATGCTTCCACAATCTGCCTGTAATTACCAACGATAAAAGCAGGAAACCTCAGTATATCAAATAAATGTTACAAACATCTACTATCTACTACACAAACACACAAAAAAGATCTTTCAGATTTAAGAAAGGAAAATAACTGGATAATAACAACTAACATACATTATCTTTTCCTCTCATTACAGTCAGATACACTTTCCCATTTTCTAAACTACAGCACCAACATGCAGCCACTACACACACCACTTCTGTTTAGATTGAGGTTGCTGACTCATCTCTCTATCCAGAGCTGGTCTGCATTTTACAATCATCATCTCTGCCATCTTGACATGATTGCTATGATGTCATGAGACACTTACTCACTGTTAAACAATGCACATGGGACCTTGCAGCAGTTTTACTGGTGAACCTCACAGTGAGCGTGAGTGTGTGTAACCCCCACCACTGGAGTGATTATACATTACTCAGAAATGGGCCATTCTGCATAATGAGTACTACAAGTATATTTTGATAGTAATCATTTTGTCCTTTTACTAAACTATGACAAATTTACACACACCATAGCATACCAAGACAAATATGATCAGAGTGTGTGTTGCAGGAACAGTTCTAATGATTACCCGTAATTATCCACATGACTAAAAAAAGACAGATTAGAGATGTTACTTACCTTGTGAACTGCTGGAGTTTTGACATTACCCAAACAGTTACACGTCTTCTCTTACCATTCCTCCCTGAAATATTGATATGTTTATGTAAACCTGCTGTATAGCCCAAAAATCGATTGATTTTGTTGATTACCGATAGTGGCCTATCACAGACATATCTGTACTGGCGTACAGTATATCCGATGGTACATAATGCAGAAGAAAATGCTTGAGGTAAGAAGCAGCAAACACATCATGGTTTGTTCCGATGGCCATTTATTCAGAAACCTGAATAATCTGAAACATTTCCTGTTCATCCAAAAGCCTAGACATCATGAGGCTGCCTATTTGTCCCCCTCCACCACTAAATAACCTTTGACTGTGGATGATCAGTAAGACTTTTTTTTTTTTTGGTATGGGTTGATTTGCTTATTTGACACACTTTTTTTTTAGATGGAAAGAGGAAAACACACATCCATGTTCCCCTTATAACCCTTCTTCTGTTTTCCACATTGAATGAATAACCAGATGATACATGGCACAAAAAGTTACATGTGCAGTACTCAAGTGCTGTATTTAAGTACAACTTTGAGCAACTTGTACTTTATTTGAGTGTTTTTTTACTTTTTTCTAGGGATAGGAGGTGGACACAAACTAGCAGTGTCTGCATAATGAATACTTTTAATATTTGTTTTTTAAGTACATTTGGAGCCAATGCTTTTGTACGTTGATTTAAGAAAAACCTGAATGTAGGCATTTTATTTGTGACAAAGCCCTACACTTCTGCTACAACCGTCGTCTGACTACTACTTCTCTCGCACTACTGTGTGCGGCATTTTCAACCGGAGAAATCCAGACTGCAGCACATAAACCAAGAAGCAAGAAATGTACAACTGTGCAACCATTGAACAGTTATGAAAAGTGTCATTACCGGCTTGAATGTTGCTGTTACAGTCGCAGAAACAATAAATGTTGCAGTTTAAATAAAAAAATACCTTGAGATAGAATTCCTCCTAGTGGGAATTGGCTCGTGCGGTGCAGGTGTTTGTAGACATTAGTGTCGTCACGATGTCGTCATAGCTAAAATGCTATCTGGACACTTTTGACTGACAGTTTTTTCAGCACCGTGATATCCCTAAGGCCCATGGCAGGCCCATGGCAGGCCCATGTCAGGCCCATGGCAGGCCCATGGCAGGTACATGGCAGGCAAGGCTGTTCGAATAAATGTTTTAAACATGACCCAACCTTGACCAGGTGAAATTCTCTGCATCAGCGAAGAAGAACTTTCGCCGGTGGTCATGGTGTGTGCTGCTCTGTGCTTGCCCCATGTGGCCGCAAGATGAATTACACTATACTAGAACGTTTCCATGGAGCTTGAGCTGTTGTTCTAGTGGTAAGAAAGTTTATTTGCCATAAGAAATCCATATTTATCTTCGCATTAAGTCTTTTCTTTTTTACTAGGCTAACAGACATCTGATATGTTTGGTTTAATCACCCCAGTGGGGAAATTCTGTGCCAAAGGTGGCCAAGGGTCTCAAAGATGTTGGATCAAACCTCTTCCAATGTTGTTTAGATTATGCATGCTGCTCATTCAGCCTGAACCTCTCAACTCTGTCTGAATTCTTCTCCCAGTCAGTCACAGCCATGACATCACTGTCTAAATAAATGGGCTGTTCACACACTTAACACAGAGATATAGTGCTCAATAAAGTGGAAAGTATAGGCATATAAACAGCCAGAACAAGAGTTGATATGGACATATGGTGCTGGGTTTTAAGCAATTCTAGTTTATTGAGGAATGAGTAATGGTGTTCATCAAGTTCATCTGCCTGGATACATAGTGTATGCTGTTGAATTTATAGAGCTCCTATTGCAAATAAAATGCATCAGTAGCTCTGTAAATACAGTACAGTACACTTCATACTTCTTGTTGAGTAATATGAAAAAAGAGATCTATAAGTCGGTCAGTTGCAACTCATGTTTATTCAGGAAACAAATCATACCTCCACAACACACCTTATTTTTGACCTGCCATCTCTGGGTTTTGATACAACAGTAAAAAAGAAATAACATAAAAACAATAACAAAGGTTGTCAAACTAACATAAATACAACAAACCACCACTTGTGCCTGCCTCAGAGTCTGCCACACCACTGCCAAATAAAAACACCATCTCCTTCCCAACCTCCCTCCCTCCCCCACAGTGGGATAGTGACAAAGTAAAAGCTTCCCTTACTGCACCGCAACCCCCTGCCTTATCAGAAAACAGCAGAGACATAAAAAAGAGCTCTAAAGACCCCCAACACAATCACATCCAGAGTGTTTAACTGAATTGAACCCACAGTTATATTTAGGCTGATGGTGAATTAGTATTGGTCAGGATTGCGTTAGAGGGCTATGTTGGGATGACAAAGGGATGATGGTGTTCCTTTTGTCCTAAAATGAGAGCTCAGTTTGTCAGCAATGAAAAAGTAAAGCCAGAGGTGAAGTGCTGTTATCTGAAAGCAGGTTTTTTGTTATTTATTCATTCCATTACATCTGTTTTTTTTTTTTTGTTTGTTTCTTCTTTGCCCTCAATTGCAACGTTAGTTACGGTTGAGCTACAAGGGACAATTTGAGTTTATTCGTGCTTCTTGTGAACATGTTTTTATATCTTTTATTTCTCCGTTCTCCTCTTTCTCAAGATGATTTCAGAATGACAGGAGCAGGCAATAAGCTAGAAGCAAATGCAAAGGACGGTTTCATACAATGTTCTTTTTTAAAGAGCCATGATGGAGTGCTGAAAATAAAAAAATGACAAAAACCTTTTGGGGATAAAGAATAGCAAAACCCTATTCTTTTGTCTCCACAGAATCTTTTCTAGAACAGATGTGTCTCTTTTCCTTTTTTAACACTAAGAATTATGCAATCAATACATCATGGGGATGGTATTTATGAAGCTTCTCAGAGGAGGGTTGTAAAAGGATCATGGATCATGTCACCTGTGTTAATGTGGCCCATGCAGCTCCATGTCCAACTCTCCCTCTGAGATTTGATAAATACCTTTACATTGGTCCAGTAAACCCAAACAGGCTGCAACAACATCATTCACAAAGCTACATTACATTTACCGCACATACAATGCCACCTAGAGCTAATCAATGGTACTGCATGATAATACATGGCTAACGTGGGATCTAGTGTTATGTTTTGCTGACTATGGAGAAAGCAGGCTACTGAAAACGGGGTGACATTGAAAGCCAAACAGGATGAAAGAACCATAGCATCATTCTGAGAAAAGTGGTATCCAGTTTCCTTAAAGAGCATAGTTTGTTTTCTTTCTTGGTTGACTATGGTGGTATGCAGTTTTACTGGTGTATTTTCCCATTACCAAAGCACCAAATGAACATATTTTCACTGTATTTGTGGTGTATTCTATACTGAAAAGAAGTGAGGCTAACACTGCTCATGTGAAATGTGCTTTGGTGGTGACTCCAAATGACATTAATACTCCAAATCCCCAAGAAAAATGGATACAGTTCTCATCTGAGCAAGGTAGCATTGTGACAGGTAAGGCATGAGGATTCAGTGTTTTGCTCTTTTAACTTTTAACTAATCATGGTCCTATGCATCTCCTCCTCCCTCCCTCCCTCCCTCCGTCCCTCCCTTCCCCTTTCCCTCCCTCCCACCCCTCCATCCTGCACTCTGGCTGCTGTCCTTTTCTGGATGCATCCCCCTCGTCTGCTGTTTAACTGAGGGATGTGATGTTGGAACGACCACCAGGGGGCACTACGATACGCCGTCCAGCAGGCCTGATGGGGACGTCATCTGGGGTGGGGGGACCTGGATAGGGAGAAAAGAAGAGAAAGATGAAGCCAGGTACTTGGAAAAAGAGCACATGCGGCAGTAGGAAGAAACAGAGGATTGCCTCAACTGTAACAGTATGATTTAAAATTAAAATAAATGCTACAAATCAGACATTAACAAGAATCTATCTACACAGACCCGTAGGATTATACAGATACTGATGATGAGATTTACTTCTTTTGCTCCCCTCAGGAAACTAGTACTGGTATAATCCGTCAAACCTTTCAAACTTACTCTCCTCAGAATACCTTCGATGCCATCATAGCGCACAAATAATCGTTGTCATGCACACACATTATTACTTTCCAGGCACAAGAGGTTTTTCAAGACACATTATTATTGCCAATGATATAAAGTATGTGTCACTGAGATGACAGGGGAGTGCAAATTTCAGCAGACCATATGCTGCGTGAGTGCTGTTGAAACATTAACAAAAGAACTCGGTTTGACATAAAGCTTGGTGTTTCCAAAGGATGAGCCAGGGCGTCTGCTGCAACAAATTATCAGCGAGTATATAAATGGAAAGTAGAATGATGTCACACTATGATACACTGTACCATAGCAAACAATCC
Source organism: Argyrosomus regius (assembly GCA_946959425.1). Classification (NCBI taxonomy): domain Eukaryota; kingdom Metazoa; phylum Chordata; class Actinopteri; family Sciaenidae; genus Argyrosomus; species Argyrosomus regius. The sequence continues at coordinate 19,125,069 of OX336896.1, read as the reverse complement.
TTCCCATCTCCTTCCAGACAAGTAAATTAACTCTGCAGGTGGTGGTCCTGGAAAAAACTAAAATAGATAAGACACTGACTCATTCTGAGAGCGTGTACACTGTGCACACATACGAGAATATTCACACTCATGACCATTACAAAGCCTGGGAAACCAGGAGTAGCTTCACTCCCCTCCAAATTCATGTACTCAAATGTGGAAATTCTTTCCAGCGGAGGTCACTTTCTTTTTACATCGATGATGTATCGCAAATCAGCTACGCTTGTAAAGACAGGTTGCTCAACACAGCCAAAGGCTAAACACCATCCTGTGGACTTCTTTTCAAAATGACTTATCCACCATTAAAAAATACTATAAGCATCCACTAAGACAGCCAACACCGTGGTGAGTACATCTGGGTTCTGTTCAGGTTAAAAGGGGTAACTATCACTAATTTAAGGTCACACATGGACATATTAGTCTGTCAGGGAGGACAGAGTGACTAGCTCCAGTAACAGCTATGGTTTTCTCTGTTTGATTATAAAACAGTGGAAACACTGACTGATCTGGTTCATTATTTTACCACATGTACAAAGATTCACAGTTTGGTAGCCTGACAAAAACAATTTCTCACATTGGTTTTCTAAATCCAAGCTAATCCAATGCTGACTTTGCATATGGGCACCATCAGCCTGTCACTCAGCAACAGCTCTGTGTAATGGAACAGATGTTGAATGTGAATACATAGTGTTGTGATCTCTCACATTAGATAGGCTTTCTTAATAGACCATGTCCAGATGCCTAGACTGAAATCTTGCTCGCTGTACGGTTTAGGCCTTGAGCCAAAATTCATATCCAGCGTGACTTACGAGTGCAACTGTGGAAAAAAGTTCATTTCCGACTGTAGCTTGATGTTACAAAGAGGCTGCATTCACAGGTCACAGTGTCGTTAAGAGTAATCAGAAGTACTTTGTTTGAGAGGTGTGAGATACTGAAGAGAGGGATTAGGCGGGATTTGAGCTGCATTTTTTAGAGATGAGTCATTACAGAGTATGTCTGACCTAACTGAGTTAGGGAGATTAAACTAATAAGATGTAATACTTTTAATATTTGCATGCATGCTTGAAATGAAATACAAAATTCTGAATCCAAGGGCTATAAAAATACATGCAGGAATGCAGGGTAATAGAAACCATTATTTGCTTAGTACAATGTGCATAATAGAGAAATAGACAAATACTGGGCTCCAATCTTGAATATTAATTTATCTAAAACAAATGTAAAATATACCACACATCATGCGTATGGCTCAAAAGTATGATTTATATTGTTTTAATTTGGAGTAATGTTGATTTCATGTCAAACAAACTTTAACTGATTGTGTACAGAAATATAACGTACTGCTTTCTGCAGTGTGGCTCATTAAAACTCAAAGGAGCAAAGGCAGCCAACTTGCATAATAACATGCATAAACAGACAAATTGACATATTAACAGTGTATAAACCTGCTTCACGAAAGAGTGTGATATCCTGCAGACAAATGCATGCCATACTGTGTAGATCAAGTATGAAACAGGATAATGAGAGATTATTAGATTACTCTACACAGGCATGATGCTTAACGCCATGGGCTGAGCATGTATCATTCATGAAGTAACAGCATGCTGAAAATCACATGAATGTTGTCCTTCACAGCATAAAGCAGTAGCCGAGAGATAAAAGGCGGTGCATGGTGGTGGATCGACTGATGCCCATGCATGATCCTTTGATGTTTCTACATACGGTATAAATCCATACAGACCGAAAACAGATGAAACGACGGACTGGGTGATAGAAGAGTGGGGGTTGTATTAAGAAGCTGGGCTCACCGCATGGTGCAGGGTTACCTGCTAGACTAAATCCAGACTGGTGCAGGTTTCTGACGGGCTGTTTGGTGGGAGAGGTGCGTGCCGAGGCAGAGGGGGTACCACCACGGGACATGGAGAATTCAGACACAGGGCCGTCGTACATTCCCCTGGGTACTGCCCTCAGGACGGCCAGCTGCAGGGCAAACAACAAGGTGGTGGAGTGAGAGAGGTAGACATGGGATGGGTAAAAACAAAGAGATATCATGATGTTTAGTCTCACAAAATATTTGAATGTAACCACACCTGTTTAGCATTACATGCTTGTTTGCATAACTGTTGGTGTCTGAATTATGTATGCATTTTTCCTCCCGATAACAAGTTCCAAATTTACACACACAAACACAAACATAGACATACATACAAGTAAGCAAAGTCTTTTACAGACTAGAGCAGAAAAACACAACATACAGTATTTGTATTTGTTTTCAAAGCAAGCTAAAACTTTATGCTAGTATGTCTGTCTGTCTGTCTGTCTGTCTGTCTGTCTGTCTGTCTGTCTGTCTGTCTTACTGTCTGTCTTTCTGCCCGTGGCGTGACTCAGTGGAACTTTGAAAGCTCTGTGAATAGTTAAAAAGACACATCTGTGAATGAAGCAATCATAACAGTGACTGCTACCAAGATAAACAGCACACTGTTACTACAGCTCCATTTTCTCATCACGAGCCAGCTGCAAATTAGGAAATGGTTGAACAATGAGATTTTTTTGGCCCATAAGTAAGGAGACATCAAGAGAGCAGACAGCAGGGTCTGCTTTGAGTTTAAATTGTTCTAAATCAAATGGTTAAATGGGGTTAACCTTTAATACGTTAGAGGGGAGAGTAATGACATTTTTTATTCTTTTTTTCTGATGGAGTACAGCTACAGACTGTGAGCCTAACTCTCTGCGTTTGTGGGCATCACTAGTATGTACTCTTATAAGTGTTTTAATGAGGCATTGGTGGTAAACATGAATATGAGGGCAATGAATATGTACACACTCATGAATATGTGCAATATATTCTGTTTTATATCTTACTGTCAATGAATTTCTTTAGATTTGATGCCTGTTTTTCAATTAATGTAGCAGCACACTTCACTTTTACAATGTTATTTCTCTTCTCATATTATTTCTTAACAACCTTCCATCAGCTTCCATTATTTTTTTTAAGATTATATAGCTGTTGTGTCTGGCTACAATCAATTAAATCATTTAAATGGCTTTGAAGATGCAGATTTGTGTATCATTTAATGAACAACACCATTATTTCTGATTAATGTGTGACACAAGACATGTCTTTACTGATCTGTCATATGAAGAAATTATTACATTAATAATTACAGTCTAAATATTTATTGTGTCGACCTGTTGATACATAGGCTGTTAATGACACTGAGCCTGTCATGTTTCTATTACAGGAAACTCTTTCCAAACCCTCTCCCTAACTTGTGTCCTTTCCTGTTTTCCAAGCAACATCCCTAAATAGCTAACCCTAACCCTAATCCAGATCAGTCTTATGAAACGACAGTCAATTGTCAGTTTGGGACCCTTCAGTAACCCCTTTACTGTGTGTGCATGAGGTCTCTCTGGAAAGTTATCCAAATTTAAACTCACTGCATCCTTTTTAAAACCATGATGACAAAGCCTCGACCACCCTCACTGCATGGACCTTTTACACTGCAGTGTAAAAGCTCAGCCAGCGCCCTGTGGCTGAACCTCTGAAAGCTGATGTCAGACTTACTGTATCTCCCCCACATCCCACTTCACCGCCTCCACCCTCTTTTCCCTCCACTATTGCAACTTTCATTTCAGGCCAATCTTTCATACTTGCTTGCTTACAATCCAAATGACCTTGACTACAACCTCCCACCTTCCCTTATTTTCATGTGTGTGCGTGTCACTTGGTACAGCATTGACAGCTCACTTGCAATCCAACAGTGTGGTCTGTACTATGGGGGCTTTTAGCATCAACCTTCTGTTTCTCTGTGGGTTATTTTGGATTTATCTGTTCAGCAGTTCAACTTCAGGGTTTGCCTTTCCAAATGGATATACTGTTGCATACCATTTAAAGATATGACAACTGCTGTGTAAAGTGTAAATAGCAGACTGGACAGAGATATAAATCTATATTTACCTGCTTCCTGGCTTTAACGCGCTTGTAGGCATAGTCAGGGAAGGCAGAGCAGGGAATGAAGCGACCCACGCCGGAGGTGACATGCAGGTTCCCATCTTCCAGAATAATCTTCCCCTGGCAGATCACCACTAGTGGGGCTCCACGCAGCTCCATGCCCTCAAAGACATTGTACTCAGCAGCCTGAAGCACAAATATAAAATTATTAGATACCTAAGACGAAATCAGGCTGTTGCGGCAGAAAAAGTAACAGAATCTAACAACATACTCGTAGAGAAGATACATTTACAGTAATACATATGTTGTGTAATAAAGGACCATATTCATGCACGTACAAACACACAAAAGAAGGATCACGTTAAGCCCTCAATAGAGCATTCTGTCAAACAAGCCTGACATTTTGAATCCATCTCATGACTTGTATCAAAGTTTTTGAGGTGGACACACTGTTTACAATTAACAGGATGAAGAACAAATGGAAACAAAGTACAAATGATGAGCAGAATTAACAGAGTGGAGTTCTCAATTAATTTGTCATGGGGCTTTAGGATCATTTTGTTTTCAAAATCAAATAAAATTAAATTAGATCAATCAAATTTAATTCTGAGAACCCCGAACCTTCTTCCTCCCTGTGAAGGACTGATGAACGGATGCAGGAGAGGAAGAAGACAACAACAGGGGGAGCTGTAGGAGGATGGATGAAAAGAATGGACGCAGAATATTTCTTTCTCTTCAACTCTCTCTTAACCTCACGCTCTTTTTCTCCCACACCTTATCATTCGTCACCTTGTTTCATACACTTGTCTGTTTGGCATGTACAAACAGCTGCCTTCTTCCAGCTGCCATTTAATGCCTCCGTAGTACTTCTCACTCTCTCTCACTTCCTCTCACTCTCTACCTCGTTCTCTCGCTCTCCTCGCATTGCTCTCTCCAGTTGTCCGTCGTCTTCATTTATTTATCCCTCCTTCTATGCCTGTTTTTCATCCCCCGTCTTTTTCTCCCTCACCCGTTCTTGCTTGATTTATGTAATCCCTTGTATTTTTTCAACCTTGTGTACTATTCATCCTCTTCCAGTTCCCCTTGTGCCAACTTTCTTTTCTCTACATGTTTGTGATCTGTGATGGTCCCCTCCCCTCATTCCATTGTTGCTTATTTCCTCTGCACACGGCCCTGTTTTCTGCTGCCGTCCAAATTCAGGCCAGAACAGGACATAACTAAGACCTACTGAATGCCAAACATGATGTCATGACTGAGCTGAGTGTGTTTAAGTGTGTGTGTGTGTGTGTGTTGCTGCCTGTTCTTGTCTATGTGTCAGGATATCCTTATGTGCATCTATGTATTTTTATGTTGACAACAACAAGCAACCCAGACCAGATGTGGGCTTACTCATAACAAACTAAGATACGGCACAGCCTAAGTCGCATTTACTCTGCAGTGGAAGGCATTCTCCCAACAAAGTTTGCTGGTAAACGCTCCTGTTTGGCCTGCCATCAGACTGTCCATTAAGGTAGATTTATTGGAACTGGGAGCTGCCGTGCTCTGCTCTTCTGCTTTCTTCTGTTTTATTTTATCTGGAAGGACGAGCCAGCAGGAAATGAAATGGTGACATCATTATGTAAGAACCCACGGATCCTCAGTGGATGTACTCCACATTTGGAGAAGACATATTATTAGTCCAGTTTTCTCTTTCCATTCCTCCATTTGGAGACAGAGCAGTGTTCTTTCTCTCCTACTAAATTGGGCCTTTAAGCAAGGTGAATTAAAATCTACTAACTTCACTTCATTCCCAAGAGAAACCTGTATTTATTGTTAGTAAATGCATTCTCCCCTTACTTATGTATAAGCAGGATTTGTGCTAGGCTTGTAAAGCCTTAATTTCCTGTGCGGACACTTCATCTGCTGCCGAGCGGTCTGTCCAAGATCCTCTAATGTCTTTATAATGGTAGAAAACTCATTACTCACATGTGTCAGGTGTACTGTACACACAGTTTATGTAAAATGTGTGTGAGTAAGATGGAAAGTGTGTATGAGTGTGTCTTTGTGAGACCCTCAGGGGGAGGACAAAAAACATCTGCAATGGGATCATACAGATGCACATGTTTCTAATGCAGCTTCACTTCAATATTTAACTTAGAACACATGACAATTGACAAAAAAGTCTCAGAATGTCATCAAGTGTAATTTAAGAAAATTTTTGAATCTCACTACAGGCGGATAGGAAGGAAAGCAGCACTTAGCAGGCAATCGCTTGCCTGTTTTTCATGTTGTTAAATTGCAGCCAGGTCAATAGATTTTTCCAAATATGACTATATGAAAATCGGGTAGTCTTCCAGCTGCGATTCATGGTCAAAACTTTAAACGCCTGGGCCAACAGGGCGTGCCGAATTATAGTCGCAAAGGAGGCGGATTGAGTAAATGGTGGTTGATGGTTACAATACTGGTTCTGATTCAGTCTGCATATTGAGTGAGATGTTTCCCATGAAGTAAAAAGTCTTAATATGACCAAAGCTGCTTGAGATGAGTTGTTTTTCCTACAAGCAAAGTGTACAGATGTTCCAAATCTCTGGGGTTTATGAAAGTATTTGAAATATTAGCGTTTACTGTTACATAATCCTGTGAAGCCCTATGAATGACATTCTTCAAACCCACTAATGGTTGTCCAATCATGAAAACATTTTGGATGAATCAGTTCAAGTGAGCGTGATATAGAGGAAGGACATACCTCTTGATTATACAGCACATAGATTCCCTGTCGTTGGACATTTTGGAAAATGTTTGCATCACTGGCAGAATGTTTGTTGTGTCTGAATAATCCAGATTTTTCCAAATCGTTGCACCAATCATTGTTGAGGGCTTTTGGATTAACTTGAGGCTCAGCTTTACATTGAGAGCCGGCCATGTGGTGCATACGGTGTGAGTCGTATTAGTAGTGAACATCCACTGAGACTTCATTTCCGTTCAGAGGAACTGAGAGCTCTCTGGAAGCTGCTCAAAAATGTGCTCTCTCTCTCTAACCCTCTCTCTCTCTCTCTCTCTCCCTCTTTATCTTGCTGTCTCTCTCACACACACACAGATGCCGACACTTATCTCATGTCCTGCTTTACTCTTTCCCTAAAAGTCAGACCCAAGTCAGAGTATTTTTTATTCTCTCTCTCTCCCCCTTTTTTTTTCACCTTTCTGCAAAACAGAACATATGGATTGATGCCACCAGGAATTACTGTAACAATAACAGCATTACTCAAGAAAAAGTCCCTTTAGCGTTGGTGTACTTCCCACTGCATTCATCCACTTCAGCCAAGTAAGATTGAGGGTGTGAAACAATGCAGTTTCACTGGTCTGAACCTCTTTGTTTAAATTTTCAGCCCTACTGAACAGTAGAGTCAAAGGAAAGTCCCATAAGTTCTGAGCTGAATCTAACTGAAACAAATACAAGTAGGAACTTTAACCACTGCACGCCGTACATACCGAGTTGTGAGTCTTGGCAGTGATGGTGCAGATGGAGTCTGTGTCCCAGATGACCAGGTCGGCGTCAGAGCCCACAGCGATCCGACCCTTACGAGGGTACAGGTTCAGGATCTTAGCTGCATTGGTGCTGGTGACTGCAACAAACATGTTCTCGTCCATTTTACCTGTAGTCTGGTGAAAAACAAGTAAAAATAGGCAATAATAAAAGCATTGTCATTGTAATGAACAGTATGAAAATGTATTTTGCTTCTAGATGGACTAGCTATGATATAAATTCCATTCAGATGATGCGTCTTCTTTAGTTTTAATTATTTGATTTGTTGTTTTGTGATGCGTTCTTTCTTAATCACATTGATAAAAATATGAAATTATAAAACTATGTGGAAGATATAGAAATGTCTTTGGTGCCTTTCCAAGAGTTAGATGAGAACATCCATTATTATGTCTAGCACAAAATGTGTAGCACCTCAAAAAAGGCTGTAATCAGTCCAAGTTTGGATTTTAAGTAACTTCTCTAGGGGGATAGATTAATTTGAACTTTTTAAAAGCTCATCCACATTTTACAGGCAGCACAGCACTACAAAGCTGCATTAAACCAACATGCTCTGTGTCTGTTAGCAGTACAACTGATGCCGTGATAACGAGGGTATCCAAGGGTGAAGGAAAGGACAGATGTGGAGATGGAAAATGAAAGGATAAAGGCAGAGACACGGTGACAACAAGAGAGAGAGAGGGAGAGAGAGAGAGAGAGCTGATGAGAGAAATGTCAGGAAAAATAGTGGAAGCCAGGCAAAAGGGCCGAGGCAGTGAACAAGGGCGTCTTTGTAAAAATAAAAAAACAAAAATAGAAACCGCAGTATCTAAGCTGAGCATCACAGAACAGAGAGGGGAGATGACTGGTTTAAAACAAGATAAATAATTACTTTCCTGAGGGGAAAAGGTTAGGGAGCAAGTGAATCAAGATGAAAATAAAAGTCTTGAACAAATCTCTCTCATTATTTACTTGCCTTTTGTCCTCCCTCTTCTAAAGTTTAAAAATAGAGAAAACAAAGCAAAAAAAAAAAAGGAAAAACTTAAGTAACCCTCACCACAGCTTTATCCCAGATGAGGGTCATCCTCTCTTCCACACCGTTGACACCTTCTGGGATCTGGGTGAAGTCATCCTTTCCAATGGCCTTCTGGGACACGCTGAAGGTACAGTGAGCACTTCCAGTCACACTTAGGTCTCCACTGGGGGGCAAAGAAACACGGAAAGACAGAGGTAAGATGGAATCATATCAGCTCTGCACAATCTGTGTACACAAGGGAAAAAAAAATGTTTACTTTAGCAGGATATGCGCAACAAATCAGAACAAGGACTGTGAGCCATTTAAATATGCCTCATGCCAGAGTTTGTTCTTCTAGTACAAACCGTTACTAATGTTTCCTGTTTCCGTACGACACTCAGTTCAGTTGCCAGATAAAGTCTGCCAGAATTTGTCATAAGCGACTCAAAAACTTCAGTGTAATGCTTTCGTTTAACTAAATGTAGTTTTCTCATTTTTCAAATCAAGCTAATGCACTTATAGAGGCAACATGTGAATAGAAGACAAGCAGTGTATGGTTTGCATAAGAAATTAGAGAGTATAGAGTATAAGACAAGTCACAACACCATTTAAATGTACTGTATCCTGCTTTGCCTTGTGTTGCATTGTCGATGCACACTACAGTAAAATAAAATGATATAATAAAACATGAAATAGTTAGGAAAGATGTGTCCATCGTGCCCCAGCTAAATATATATAATGATAAACAGGTCAACTACCTAACCCGAGAGAGGTTCTCTGACACGTACCTGGACAGCAGCGTGTTCAGATAGTCTGGAGTGGTGGGATCAGGGCTGAGAGGAGGCGATGTTACAAAAGAAGCCGCCTTGGCCCAATTCTTGCTCCAGTAATGTGTCCCATCAGTCCCCAGGCTGGCCGTGATTGGCTCCCCAAACACAACATTTCCTGGAAAAGAAATGACAGTAAAAACCTGTTAAAGTATCCAGTGTACAGCATATCAAATTGATTTATTTGAGTGATCCTTGGCATTGTCAAAAACACGAGTTGCATCAATCAAGCCAGATTAATTTGTCAGCAGTTTAATCTAGCTAAAAGCTTTGGTAATTCATCTGAGTGTTTGTAGGAGAGGAACCACACCTAATCTCTGACAAGTCAAATATCACCCTTGGCAAATTTCACTTCGGCTCAGTTGTAGTTCATCTTGTACTTCCGTGCATGATGAGCCAGAGTTTGATTCCTGTCACTAACACTTGTCTGCTCTTGTGTCTCCGGCCTTTGTTCTTGCACTTTGCTGTTTGTGTCCTGGTTTAAATATAAAACTTTGGGAATAGATCCAAACAAAGGTGTCAAGCCCATTAAGGCTCCCAAAGGGTGTACACGACCAGAAGAAGTCAGCAAAAATGTCCAAATACACATCTTTCTTTTCTGCCCTCTCCCATTTTTCCAATTCCTTTTTCAAAGATTGTAACTTTTACAATACAAAGCACCTCTGCTCTTTCCTGAGACTGTGGAATGGTCACTGTGACAGCTAACCAAAGACCTGAATGACAAAGCTGAAAATCCCTCTGAGAATTTCATTCTGTCAAGCACAGCCAAAGTCTGTGTACATCAGCCGTCTCAGGAAAAAATGGTAAAATTATCTTATAAGGACATAGGCGCAGTAATATAAGGAAGTGCATTCCAAACGTCTCAGAGATCAGACAGGAAGATGGCAAGTAAAACACCAAAGAACAGCAAAAAGTTGGCAGAAAATTAATAACGACTATACATCGTTTCTTGTACAGAGAGTTCACAGAAGAGAAACTAAATGAGAAAAACGTTAAATGTTGTAAACAAGATTATAGAATGTCTTATTTTAGCGAGCAACATGTGGTTTGAAGAATTTTTGGTGATGATGCAAAGATAGTCTACTAAGATTCCACTCTGATACACGATGTACTAAAGCACCGCAATCGTGTTCAATGCCCAGAAATAAAACCCACATATCAGATAAATTTGAGGTAAGATATGGTAACTGAACTCAGAGCTTTTTATTTCAGAGATAAGATGTGCTCCCTTTAATCCATTTTCCAATATCTTATTGTGCAATCTGCTCTTGGTGATGCCGTTATTCACAAGGTGGGAGAGAAGTTTATTTCTTGCAATCATCATGTAAAATAAAACCTGCGACTGTGACTGGAATGTACAATATACCATCACATGTCTTGTAGATGTGCAGGCAGTATCAGACAGCCACCTTGTATTTTTTTATTGAACCTTATCCTCACTGGATAGTTTCAAATATTTGCCGTTGCTGTGTCAAGTCTAAAAACTGTACTTTACCTTTTTTCCGGGCCTGTGAGATGATGTCGGCAGCACTCTTGCTCATGACTCGGGTCACATAGAGAGGACAGTTGGTTTGGCTGGCGATGGTGATGGCACGAAACACCGCCTCTGCCTCCAGCTACAAAAAGGAACAGGACATTGTGGTTGACTTGGAAATGTTTTTCCCATTAGGATTTTCTCAAATAAACTTCAAGTATCTTAACCACAGCAAAATTTGTATTTTGGGAGCTGTATTATTTAAATAATTCATTTTTAACCAAAAGGGCAAGTGGAAGCTTATAATTTTAAAATCATAATCTGGTGAAGTTTATTCAGACACACTGAGTTACAGGAGTTAAGAAAATAACTTTATGAGATCAGCAAACAAATGCAAGACTTTAGGAGGCCATCTCGGAGATCACCTGGAATTGTATTGTAATTATTAAATTCTTAAAATGTGAATTTCTATATTTCCCTGTTTGTGAATGTACGTGAACAAAAACAAACAACTTTTTGTACAAAATGGGAAAGCCACGAAAGCCAGTAGAAAGCCACGCATGCATTCAGATGGGACGCCGGTCTCCTGCATGTGTTTTTCAGTTTGTAAAGTGACGCAAACACTTCAGCTGATTATTGTCTTCTAATCCACAAGAAAAAACCTGGCTCCAATAACAAATAAATTAAAACCAAACAGGGCAGCAGACACTGATAAAACACTAATCCAGCTCGGTCTCTGCTCCATTAAATGTTACCAAGCTTTTGATTCTTAAGACTCCACTTAACTGCATGACACTACCAGACTGGTGGGACAGCTTCGCTCCGCTGCACCACAGAGTGGAAAATCCCAGTCAAGCTAAAGGCAGATAAGTTGCTGAGTTGAGAGCAAGGCTTTCATTTTGCTGTTTGTTGAAAAAACATTAGCGGCAACAATTGGGGGAACCGGAGAATTTTCACCCGACGCCTCTAATGTGTCTGAAACCACATGTGTGTAACAAGAACAATGTGTGTGTGACGACCAGTCCAAGGACATCATTGTAGACAATGAGAGTGTGTGTGTATCTGTCTGCACTCCTGTTTGAACTTCAGGATGGTATCTTGAGATTAAAATCTAATTTTTGAGAAAGTTCTCCCCAATGTCTGAATAAAAACTAAGACTATGTACGAAAACACTAAAACAAATATACTTGTACCTCTTCAGGCCTGCTCAGCACATGTCCCTCTGGTCCAGTGATACCCATCTGCAGCATGCGGGCCTGCTCCTGTTGAACATACACACAAAAAGTAGGCTGTTAGCTGCTTAGCTCATAGACATATGCAGGAGAGTGATTTTGAGTGATTGGGCTGATGTAACGTTTTGATAATAATATTCTGTTTCTGCTTCTTTGTGCCGGTGTGAGCAACAGTTTTGTCATCTGGGTCAGGCCACACACGGAGGACTGTGGGAATCCACAGGCTGTTGATGGTCTTTGTATACATGTAGATCTACAGTCTGCAGTATTTTTCAGCCTGGGTTTTATTCTCATGATCTGACCGTTTGGACTTTGCGTCATGTTAACCTTGTCATCATAGAGATACAAGAAAAGTGGAAAACTGTACATCAGGCCAATTGGAGCAAGCCTGCTAAAGCTTTCCAAATAAATTGTAAATTTCTCGGAGTCTGACCAAAAGTAGCACATAAATTAGTCTCTGAATTAGCTACCGTAACTAATTTTATAGAGATCTACAGTACTTCTGAGGCAACTTGCTGGCTCAAACTGCTGCCTATTCATGCGCACATGCTGGTTTGTTTACATGTGTAAAACTGTGGCTTTTCCGATGATTTAGTGTGTACATAGTACATAGAGAACAAGAAAAAGAGGGGAGAAAATTTAGCAAAACTAAGAGCAATGGCTGGCTATCTAGTAGACTGTTAAGAGGTCGAACATGAGTCATCTCATCCTGATGACTGACCATATTTATACCAGTCAGAGCACACAGAAGAGAAGCTAAATCAAGTGGAAGATGAAGAATGGAGGCAGCAAGAGAACCATCAAACAACTGGTAACTCAAGAATTTGGTGGTCATCGCTCTCCCAACGCTGTCTGTGGAGGAAAATTTTGCTCCTAGGAGTGGGACCTGTTGATGACGGACTTGGAAAATCTAGACGTGTCCACATATGAGAGTGATCCCAGCTGTGTTACTACAACAAGCTAATTTGCGGCTCGGATCAACATTGCTGTGATGGAGACAGTTTCACCTCCGCAAAAATCAACTAGAGGAGGCCCGGCTGAACCAAAAAGTTGTACAATAAATAAAACAGCTGGTTGTTATTGAAGATTAATAGGCATCTAGTTGGTTGATTTCTGTTTACTTTGAAGTGAGACTCAGAGAGTGTTTATTTGGAAAGCTTTAGGAGGCTCGTGCTGCTTGCCCCGTTTCCTGACTTTGTGTTCCATCTCTACAGAGGAGGTAGTCAGTAAAAAGTCGTGACACACAAATTCACCAATGAGACATTAACTCTAAGGAAATTGAAGTTAAAGTCTGTTTTCCTCAACGGGCATCTAGTGGTCACAAGAGGAACTGCAGGTTCAGAGACTGGCAGGGGTTCCAGCATTGTGGTTGTCACTTGGTTACAGCACTAACAACATTCATCACACACAAGCCTAAACAAGACCTCTCTATCTCAGGAGATCTTAAGTAAAGTCAGGTAATGACATAATCTGGGGGTTTAGACATTTTTGGTCTTAAAGATCGGTGGAAATCAGACTCCCTCAAAGTCTTAGTTTAAGACTGCATAGGAGAGCTGGGATTTGCGATGAATCAGATCCAACACACACACACACACACACACACACACACACACACACACACACAGAATGACAGAATCCAGGCATGGTCTGGAGCTCTAATACCAAGCCTCTCAATCCACCAACTATTAGAGTTCATTCATTTTCATTTGTCCACAATTCAGCACTGCCCTATGTATACTACACCCACACATTACTGTCTTATGGGAAACACATTCTCCCTCTCATCAGTGACAGTGTGTTTAGTCTGTAGGTAGTGGAGATGCACTGCGATAAGCTCGAAAAGAAAGAGCTGAGCGAACTACACTGAAATAAATCACACTAAACTAAAACAGATCACAGAGTTGGACACGAGACAAGTAATTAAGAGCAAGAGGGTAGTACAGAATAAGAGGCAGGGGTTGAAATGTTGTACCTGTCACTTTATTTATCATTAATCTTACCTCAGCGATGATCTCGCCATTCTCAGCATGGACCTGAGCGATGCCTCCCCTCTCTGCCAAGAAGGTAAAGACCTCATAGAGCTGGAGGAGGAAGACACAGAAAGGGTGAAATTACAGTGGCAGTACTTTTATATTTAAAATCCTGCCCGGCTGTTTACATAAGTATCAGACACTCCTTTTTATCCTAGGGGTCACCCTCAAGCCACAATATAAAAGAAGCCCACAATTTACATGATGTCTACCGCGACACACTGCAATTATTGTGTGTGGTCTCCAGAAATGGTTAAACTCATGTGGGATGAGCTGCAGTTGTTATGTTGCTGCGCTGCAGTTCCTTAGTGAGCTGCATGACATCAGTTTTTCAAGCTGCACTATTTCAGTTGCCTCGTGCTCCTCTGACTGACCGCATTATCTACAGCTGCATGAGAAACACCAAGAGTCCTGTCTCACACCATCTGGGCTTACACTTACACATCACAGGACAGTATATTTCGGGAGAGGAAAGAACTTTCTAAAACTTTACATTAAGTTGTAAATCTTGTGTATTATAGCCAATTAAAGGTCATAATAACACTCACTTTTTAGGACATTGTATCTTAGTGCCAAGCCTCTGACACGCTTTCATGCTTCTTTACTATTCTCAACAAGTCAGCAGCCAGCAATGCGTTGATAAAATCATGATGTTTAAATTACACCCTGACGGAAACCAAGACGATACCACCCCACACTTACATGTACTGCATGTACACTTTGCAGTGTTCACATTTTTCTGTTCATACTGGCCGTGAAGAAGAGAAGGGCACAAAAGCCACAGTGTTATTGTTCTGTAAAAAGCTAACATTAGGTATTCAGTCATTTGACATAGCCAAAGTACAGTCCTTTTTGTATAAAAATGTGAACTTAGGACCTCCATTGACAGTTTCCTTGCTGAGCTGCAGCGGAAGGATAGTAACATGTCTTTTTATACATTTTGTACTAAGAATGCTACTAGCATGTGCAATTATTCACAAACAGAGAACTCTGGATTTTGATCCCCATCTCTACTGCCAGCATGGAAAGAAATAATGCACTCACTTCATACTAGCACGTACTATTAACATCAGTATTAACACTGACTTGGAAAAATGTGACTCTATTCTTTAAATTGTTTCCCTCCGTTACAGTTTTTGTACCTCACTGTTGCTCATCTGGTAGTAATCCTTGTAAGCCATGTAGACCTGGAAAGAGTTCACACCTGTAACAAAGGAATAAAACATTAAGAAGTAAAACAAGAGTCCCATAAAAAAGATCAAAGGTGGATACAAAAATGAACTAATAACCAGGATGTTTTCAGTCATTTTAAGGTGTGATTTAAGTCTTTTATTCATCAGTTAGACTGTTTGTATTCTCTCCAAACATATCATTTAGTTAGATTTTTAGTACAGTTAAACTATTTTCAAGTTTTTATTTTTTACACCATCACAGCCTACCTTTCTCCTTGATGAGGTTATCCACCTCCTGCTTTATGCTGTCATTCCAGTGGGTGATATCCACATGGAGGGAGTAGTCACAGCAGGCCTTCTCATCAGCCCACTGCCTCCACTGGTCGTAGGCCTCAATCAGGCTGCTACCGGGCTCTGGGATCACATGGTCAACTGAAGGAGATAGATGAGGGGTGACGCGACAGAGGGATGAAGGGATGAGAGGAGGATGTAAGGAGGGGAAAAGAGAAGAGAAGTTTGGGGTGGGGTGTCCGGGAGATGAAGACAGGCGATGTCAGGATTTGTCTGCTGGTGTTTCTACTTTCTGTCTGTATTGTTTATCTTGCATAATCAGCTGTCTGTCTGAGTTCCTGCAGTGCTCAGCCAGTGGGGACCAACCTTGTCAGATGTCACATTACATTTTGAACATCTTTGTCTGGGTCCTGGTGTCCTTGATTTAGGGGCTACTTCAACTTTTGTTTTTGGTTATGTAACCCCGATCCATTTTTTTAGGTTAGAGTTTGGAACACAAGTTTTGTTTATTACATTTATTTGTCAGGGAGCACATGTACAGAAAATATTTATCTCACACAAGGACAAATGATGTGCAGATGTAGCAACTAGCTGTGGAACACAAGGGCAGTGGTGCTTTCCCAATGGGACCAGCCATTCTAAAAATGGATTCAGTGGTGCAGTGAGGTGCTTTTGGTGACTGTAATAACTGCAATGCATTGAAGTGTATCTTATATACTCACTAAAGTGTATACACATAATATTGTCTGTAAGACTGAGCCAAAATTACAGTTAGAATAGTATAGTAAAGCAAAACAGATTTCAAAATGTAATTCATACATACAGAAGAATCAATTTGCAAAAACAGATGCAGAACATCATTCCCTAACCTAACCAATTCCTTGAGTATGAAAACATAAAACACGATTTAGGAGAAATCCTTAGCTCAAGTATATAAAATAACAAACAAATAATAAAAATAATAATATACATGGATGGTTTCTGTGTTTTTGCATGTCTGTAAGACAGATAGTCACTTCATGAATATATGTTGCGTCTGTTTTCACTGAAATTATTCACGGACAGTAAATCCTCATCGTACACAACAGTATCACTGTACACAAAATATCCCACTCCATCTTACTCAGCTGTAAAACAATAAGGCCTCCTGCTGGCTCACCACCTGACTGGCGCCTTTATCTCATTAAGGATGACCTAATCTGCTTATCTGGTCTTTGCATGTTAATAGGATAAAGCTGGAAACGACAGTCACTAAAAAAAAAAAACTAAAAAAAAAACACTGTTGTTTACTATGTCAACCATGTGAATTACTTGTTTGTTCACCGCCGCACAAACACAACTGTTAGTAAAGTTGGACATATACAGTATACAATACACACAGACACAAACCGCCGTCTATTTCACACATCCCCACAAGAATATAATCTCCTTATGAATGGGGCCCATGAATAGAGCTCACTACAGTAGCATGTCTGTTAGTGAATGTTTAAACAGAACTACACTGGCAGACATGCAGCAAAGTAGCAGCCAGCTCAAAGGAAGTTAATGGTATTAATGAGACCGT
Organism: Argyrosomus regius; assembly: GCA_946959425.1. Taxonomy (NCBI): domain Eukaryota; kingdom Metazoa; phylum Chordata; class Actinopteri; family Sciaenidae; genus Argyrosomus; species Argyrosomus regius. Next base: position 19,107,974 of record OX336896.1, on the reverse strand, counting down.
GGTGCCTACCAGCTGTTTGCTGCGATAGTGTGTCTCAGCTACATGAAGCCCACATATAAACCCACGCTGTATACAGACGAGCATGCAGACAGACACTGGTGTTATATTTCTGTGGGAGTAGTGTTTGTCTCTAACCCCCCTTGTCGGTCCCCTCAGACTCAGTCTTTTGTATGCTACTTTTTTTGGAGAGCTGCCCAAAAACAGACTAAAACCGCTTCCCATTCCCCTGTTGGGGTCTCAGCCCTCCTTCCCCTCCTTCCCCTCCTTCCCTTTCTCCAACCCCCCTCTCTTTTTAGCTTTACTCTCTGTCTGAAACTCAACTTCAGTGTAGGAAAGGAAAGGTCAGCCGCCCTTTCCTAGAGTCCTTACCAATCATGGTGGTACCCCCAGCAAGAGCAGCTTTTGATCCCTGGGCAAAGTCATCCACGGTTGTGGTTCCACGGTACGGCATCTGGAAGTGGGTGTGGATGTCAATGCCACCTGGGATAACCATCTTCCCGTTTGCCTCGATGGTCTTCACTCCACCGGGCACGATCAGGTTGTCGCCGATCTGCCTGTCGAGGGAAGATGAGGTTGTTAGAACTGTCTGATGTGATCTTGCATCCATAAACGATGTCTTCACAGCTGAAAATAAAAATCTAAAGAACATCTACTTCTGCAATGCAGTGGCAATTAATTGAATCCAAGGCTTGGATGTCACTAGATTCAAATTCAGCTGTATATTTTTTAAGTGAAACAAGTGACAAGCAATTCCTGGTCACCGATGTGTAGGAGGTGGATGATAAACAGGTAAGATTGTCAAAATATCTTTCTAATACCTTTGAATTATAACTGACCCTAAGTCAGCCATGCTTGAAGCAGCACATTGTCACCATGTCAACAAATCAACATTCGCCCCTGTAAAAAAAAATCCTGTCCAGGCCAGACAGACAGGCAGAAGCCAGTGCCTCTGTGACTTTGCCAGAAGCCCCATGGTCCAACAGGCATCTGGGTGTTTATTATGCAACACCAGGCTTTCAGTGGGTGCCTCTCTCTGTGCTGCCTCACTAAGGGGTAAGCAGGGGGGGACAAAGGGCCTATAACTGGAAAATCAAGTGGAAACTGGACAGGGAGGAAAAAGAGTGATGGAGAGGACAGACTGATTCAGGGAGACAGAGAGAGGAATTCTGGTGGCTCATACTAAAATTAGGGCACTAGACTTGCCGTTACTACCCTAATTCGCCTTTGAAACCAAAACTACTAAGGTGGTTAGAAACAAGGTGATACAGTGAGCCTGATCATCAGCTCACTCTAGAGGAAGCGTTAATTAAATTGCTATATTTAGTTTGGGTTCATTTAGACAATAACAGCAATGTTTGTATTGAACTTTAAGTCTGTATCACTGAGAGTGACCTGTCACCTCCCCTTCATCTATTATAATGAATCTATTGTTAAAGGGAACATTTCAGATCGTTAAGATTTATCAACCTACGTTAGGTGTTATTCTCATATTTTTGTCCATTGTGCCAAACCAGCTCAGTTTTATTGAGAAACATGGATTTCCAGGGGACTACTTTCTGTGTTTACAAGTCAAACAGATTGAAATGATCTCTGTTACACTGAAGTTTTTGGAAGGATCTTGGCTTGTGCTTCTTGCCTGTTGTCATTTTTGCAGTCATCTCTACAACGAAAAAAATATGGCAATACTGAACTGGAATTTCCCCTCTACACAAATTCACCTGGCCAACTCATCTGACGTAAAGATCAAGAAGACGACTTGCACTCTTGTAAGGAATGCGCAGTTAAATATGAGGATGAACCGCTGAGATACAGACAACTTGACTGATTGAGTAGTACTGGAGAGATGAAAGCAAGCGGGAGTGAACAAAAGCAGAACTGAAAGGAGGACAGTGGAGGACTTACTTAATGACGCCATCTTCCATGTAGATATCGGCATGGAAGGACTGGTCATCATTCACGATCCTCCCGCCTTTGATCAGAAGCCTGTCGCTCTGTAAAGAGATGGGAAGAATGGGAGGAACAAGAAGAGGTGAACACAGAAATGTTATGATTCAATGCTATTTTCATCCAACAAAGACTCAGTATGGCTTGAAATTGTCAAGACAAGCTTAAAGAGGAGGACGATTCACTATGCCAGATCATGTCTGTTCTATATTTAGAGTCTGACAATGTTTTTCTATTTCTCTGTAGTTAGATTATGTTCTTCTTTTTCCACCCAGAGGGGGTGAACAATGTTTTATTCATTCATTTTTTGGCTAGGAAGAGATGTTTGTCAGTCATGTCCCATGCAAACGCACCACATACAGTTGAGTTGTGGGTCTGACTGCCCAGCTCTCCCTGTGGTCTTGTGCAAAAAAGTGGTTTGATTCTGGCTGCAAGCAACCCATGTATTCATTGACATTTTCCTGATATGCCTGTTAAACGAGTCATCAAATAATATCGAGCTTGCAGAACCAATCTAGCTCTGTCCCACAATGGAAGATGTGCAGTGACTAGTAGCTTTTTAAATGTACACAATCACAGAAACGGTTAACTCGCATGTATTTATCATACACATGTCACCATTTTGATTTCCTAATAGGTGCATTATGTATAAAATATCATGTTTCTTATAGTCCATACACCAAATGTTAGGTTACTGTTTTCGTGTAGCCCTCAGCAAGAGACACAAGTGCTTCTTGCATCAAGGCTGCAAGGGTGTGACCGCTTTTCTCTATTGCTTGTCTGCTCTGTGGTCAGTGTGCCCATTTAAATCTGCCTTCCAGCTTTCAAATATAATATTTACTGGTACAAATACTGACTGGCTAAATGTGGCAGTGCCAGTTTGATCACATGTATGTTTCACAAAAGTCAGCAGCTGGAAGGTATTCATAAAGACAGAAAGAGCAGCTTTTACCTCTTTTTAACCCTCAGGAAAATGACTTGGACCATTCGTGGTGACATTTGGGAGGATGACAGTTTGCTGTTGGAAGCACAACTGAAGCTGCTTTTAAGGACTGATCATGGATTAATGTCTTAACCACGTTTATCCAGATTTTGTTATGCAACAGTCCTAACTGTGGATGTTATTTTCTCTTTATAATCCATTTATCCAACAGACCAAACACAATCGGCAGTATTGATTATTGATCATTTCATGACGCTAGATATTTTCAATCTGCATGAAAAATAAAAATCCTCACACACATCCCACTTTGTTGCGCTAAAATCAAACTACAAATCACATCTGAGGAACCGTCCAACCTCACGTCTCGTAATATGGTCTGATCTGGGCGTTGCCATGACGCCACACAGTCAGACACCAAATCTGCTGCTGCCGCTGCACAGCGGACTGACTCTAGCAGGCCGTCGTCATGGCAACGGGTTGACTGCAGGGAGACAGACTAGAGAGTAAGGGAGGCTGGGCGTCTGGTTTTGCTGACTTGTTGTGATGGTTAGTTCAGTGGACAACTGGCTGTCGAACTGGGCAGGGGGCGACATGGTGAGAGGGGGGTTGCTAGTACAGTTGGTTGGGTGATCTGTGGGCAAACTGTTCGTTTAGGCTAGTGGTTAATCGACTGGCCACATGAAGACAGGCTGAAACACGGAGTCAATAGAGCAAAGCGTGAACACAAGCACTATTTTTATATATTAAATAATAATCAATTAATCAGTGGTGAAAATAATTATCAGTTACAGCCCGTCAAAAACAGTATTTTGTGTGTGGGTAAAGAAAACAGTTCTTTCGAAGCAAAGCAAAGCATGCACCACTCTGGAGCAACAAATCTGTCTCCACCTTAATGACATAACTGGTATTTTTGAAAAACAGCACAAACAAGTGTAGCCTCAGTATCTTTAATACATTCACACTCTATAAAATGGCCCCTCGCCCTGCTAAGAGGGACAGACTTCCATATTTTCCCATCAACCCATGTGTGGAATGATTTACACCCCTGGCTGTGGCCCCAGTGTTTCATCATTCTAATGAACTGCAACCACTCCTTCACACATTGGAAAAAAAAGGAAAAAGCATAATACGGTTTTGTATGAGGCTCAAATGATACAAGCTCAATATCTGCTGAGCTCATGAACACACGTAATGTGTGTATTCTTGTGTGTCTTTGTGTTCGTGTGTATGTAATGGTGATGGTGATGGAGTAGTGTGAAACAGAGCCCAGAGCTTTCCCAATAAACCACACCCTGAAGTAACACATTACAACACGCAGCCATCAGTGTTTGGAGCAAAGCAGCAGCATAGATCATACTGAAAAGCACGCTGCCCTGAAACTGTCACTCATTAGCTCAGAGACAATTCCTAATCTAATTTTGAACTTGAATATGAAGCATACTCATAACCTTACCTCTTTCATGGAGGTACTGCAACATGATTCTAAATCTGACGTGGATGAACCTTAAAATACATAAACTACAGGCATCTCGGCTGCAATTAACAATTATTTCAATCAATTATTATGCCAATTATTTTCTCAATCAATCAATAATCTTTTAGTCCAAATGGAGCAGCAAATCAGAGAGGCTGAACCCAGGAAAATGCTTGCTGTTTTTGCTTGAAAAATGAATGGTATGACAAATCGATTATCAAAATAGTTGCCAGTTCATTTTCTGTTGATCGACTAATCGTTTAACCAACTAACTGTTGAAGCTCTAAAACAATCAAAACAGATGTAATAAACTTCCAGCATTCCGTTTGTTTAAAAGCAGCTAGAAAATACAAATTTACAAATTTCTCACTCAAAATAACAATACTCGAATTGAATGGTAAAGTGTCTGTGCAGGAAATGAACAAATGAACATTTTGATAATTGATTAATCATTTCAGTTGTTTAATTTGTATAAAATGTCTCAAATGTCCTCGAATGTGAGGATTTCTTGTTTTTATCTTTGAAAACTAAATGCTTTGGGTTTTTATAGCTTTTTGTTCTATTTTCTGTCATTTTATAAACTCAATGATTCATTGAGTAATGAAAAATATCAATCAGTAATGAAAACAACCACTAGCTGCAGCCTTAATAAAGTAAGAATTGAGTACAACTCAGCAGTACAGACCTGCTCTCATCAACTGGATCAGACGAGTAAAGATTTTTTTTATCTGATTTATAATACTGCAGTGAAGGGTGTGCCCGCATGCATGGGTGCCTTACTGAATGGATGCCTCTTTCACTCTCTCTCTCTCACACACACACAAACACACATACAAACACTCATATTCCCCTTCGTCAGTTTCTGCCCACTTTCCCCACTGGCTTATAACAGCATGCAAGAGACCACAATCATTTGTCAATCAATAGCTTTCCATTTTCTATTACAGCCCAGCAACTGTCAGTCTGCTGATTTCAGTATTCCTCAGTGAGTACATCCGCCACTGAAATACATAATGAACTAAGAAGTAAACTTGAGTTATTTCCAGTCAGTGGAAAACTAGATGTTACAAATGCTGAGAGTCAACAACTTAAATCAGTATTCATAAAATATAATAATACGGCTCTTTTGAATGGCAACAAACATGGTCAAACTGTCAAAAAATGTCAAAAACACATAACTTAAATCTAAGTGGCGAGACAATATGGGTGACCAAACTGTCAAGCTGTGTCAAAAACACATAATCTAAGACAGGAGTTTTTTCATTAAGGCTTGTTAATCTCACTTCATAAATCTAAATGCAGACCAAGCATTTATTGCAGCTTTTCCGTGGAAAATAATGACAAACAAGACTGCCACGTTTGCCAGTGTTCATGTCATTCCACCACAAACACCAATATGTTACACTTACAACATTTCATAGAAAATAGAGCGAGTGACAGCACGCTGTTTCCAAGTGTTGCCACTGTTACGTAATCAATGTGTGCCAAAAAACTGTTTATTGTTTCAGAAATGTATCCATGATTCTGTCATGTTTTACCAAAAATGACTTTTGTGCAATTATGCAGCTTTTCTAGATAATTCCGGCTATTTATTAACCAAAAAGGGAAATGACACGTGACGGAATGTGTTTTTCCTCTAAGCAGGTTTATTGTGGGTATGCATCATAGCCACCATCAGCACCAGGAGCTCCTCCCATCAGCTTAATTCATTGATTTCACATTTTAACAATTTTCTTTCCTGTGTAACCGAACTCAAGTTCTTGTGACATTGTTGGAGTTAAACCATCTGTGCTATTATGCGGTTATGGGAATAAAACCTAACCATTTGTTACAACATTAACAAGACAGCCCTATCCACATAATGAATGGATACCGCAGTCATAATGCTCTTTGAATTTTTGTTGCCTGCCCTGACTTTGGCAAGGACGGTTTAATGGCTTTCACTGGCTGTTGTGGTATTCACATGACAGAGTCCTGAGTGAGATGGGACTGGATGCCCACTACTGTTTCAAGATGGTGGATTCAGACAGAATCATAGTGTACATATAAGCACTGTGAAATTTGTGACTTTAATGAGTAACAAGAGTGACAGCTACACAATAAAGGAAAGTCTTACAGAGCTGTTACGATACATGATCAACTCTCAAATGTAGTGAAAACCAACTGTCGGGGCAAATGTATGATGTGATCATAGGCACTGATGACTTGCTGCTTTCTCTGCTCTCCACCATAATGGATACTGATATTCAGCTAATTCTTGACCATACTTCCTGCTGAATCCTTGTTAGGTATTGATTCCAATCAGGTCATATTCCCTACCTTCTTATTGTCTCACTTTAAAAAATCAGGAAAATGTATATAATTGGTCATAGCTGTCCTGTTACAGACGGTATTTCAGATACCACTGATCAGAATTTCATCAAGTATCCCGCTAATGCCACTGGTTGGATATTCATGGATTTCTGTTCTTGTATTTTGACATAATCTATCATGTGAAAAGAACATGGTTTCTTGCGCTAAGACTTAGAAAGAAAAATCATTCAGGTTCGGACTGGAAGAGGCAGCCCTCTAACTGGGACAAACCCATTGACCAGACACTGACCAAAAATAGAGATTTTCCGGAATAAGCAGCTTCAGTGGTGAGGAATAACCACAGAGCATGTAGAGGTACAACCAGACTGAAGAGCCTACGTCTACCTCATGGTGTTGCATTCTTCAATTTTAGGCATCCTGCATATACTGTATGTACAACAAAAGGAGGCAGTTTCTATGGTTTGTTTCCTTCAAAGCTCATACTCTGTGTGAATCACACATTTTTGATATCTTATCTCATATCTAACAAAGTTTCCTCAGAAACTTGGAAAATCGTTTTTCAAAAAACCCATTGGACCACAAAGATTAATGTAACATTGAAATGTTAGATTCTTGGTTGAGGGCAGGATTTGATCTTGGTTTAGAATATTAACATGAGACATCAATGACGATGTTGATCCTGATGTGTTCCGACCTTCCAGGGTCACTGACCATGTCCTCATTTGTCAATCATGTTGCTATTACAGCGTCCACTTTTTGGAAAAGAAAAATGATCTTGCTGGATGCGCTCTACATAGTAGTCACTGGAAATAATGAACGGACGGAAAGCAGAGCACGAATTTGACTGCTGAACTGTTTGTGCAGTCTATTAATCTGCCAAACTGTTACTAACCTATAAAAAGCTAAACGAACTAGGCAGTCCAAACTAAGGCGCCAAAGCAACACATCGTACACTGCTGTACGAGTCAAATTAATGACTTTGTGACCTGAAACAGATTACAAAGCCAGTTGGTCTAAATCCCGAATTAGGGAAACATGGAAAGAAATGCAGCCTGAGAGTCAGCCTGAAGGTTCTGTGAGTTTTTGTGTTGTCTTATGGATAATAAATACTAATCTGACAAACGTGCGTGCATTTGCGGAAAACAATGTAAACAAATAATTGTTAGCAGGGACTTTTATGGCTGTGTATTTGCTTATGTGTGTGTGTGTGAGCTACTCTCAACACTTTGGCTCTGGGTAAACAGTAGAGGATTTGGTGTTTTACTGCCTGAGAGTCCACTAATTTGGACAGTTGTAGAAGTTTTTATCACAAACATCACAACTGAGATCAACGACAAATGTTCCAAATTCATAAATATGTAAACTAAATTCTGTCATTAATATAAACCAATCAAATGAATATTATACATCTGCATAGTTTAGGAAACTATGTGCTTCCAGCTTTACACTTCTGATGCATTTCAAATTTATCAGTCATTGGAAAAAGTCATTAAGCTCTTTGGGCCTTCCTTTCCTCTAGTGCTGACATGCTCATCTATTAAATTTCTGGCAAGTTAAGTTCAGGTGGAAAAAATATGTTATGTCATTCAACTCTAAAAAAACAAAGAACCAAAAATAAAGCACCTCCCGCTGCACAGGAAACTGTCATTTTCTGTTCCACGAGCCAACAGTAATCAAAAATAGACGGCAGGATGTTGTTCTTGTTCTTACTACGTTGATATGCACTGACAACTTTTTTCCACTTCCACCAGACTGGAGGGAGAGAAGAGCTCATAAACTGGGATGCAAATTACTAATAGCCACTCCTCTGTGCTTAATAAGTGGGAATTGTCCTGGAAAACTCCCTGGCTACAAAGGAGCTGGGAGGACATAAGAGGAGACCTCCATTAGCTGTGACTGAGACCCTTGTGTGGGTGGGGAGAGCAGCGGGGAGGCAGGCAGGGAACCAGTGGAAGAGGGAAGTCATCCTGAATGTGCACCAGGGCCTCTGCTTCAGCCCTGTTGCCTAGCGAACATAAATATTTACTCTTTACCCAAATCTGCACAGGATTTTTTTTTCACATTCTGGAAAAGCAAAAACAATGAGACTTATCAATCTAAATTAATTGTGGCGGTTCCTGCCAGCCACGCTCAAAGAGAAATCCTGCTTGTCTGGAATGCTGATCTTGTGATAGGCGGGAGTAGTGTAGCTGTGTAACCAAGGCGACAGAAAAAAAAAGGGAAAGAAAAGTAAAACCCAGTATGGATCTGATTGAGCCAGACAGGTTCAATTATAAACTCTCTCAGTCAAGAAGTCTGAGATGTGTCTGTTTGCGACTGAATAAAAGTGCGTGTCAAATCACATCCCCACACGACAAACCAAACAGCCGTTGTATTTTCCTGCCATCACAACTGTATGTTGGTCGCCATGGCGAGTTGCACAGCAACGTCTGGGTGGCCGCGGCGTATTTTGTTTGCACTCAAGCCCACTTGTGCCCACTGTTTTGTGGTGCGTCAACAGGGGGAACGGGTCTGATTTCCCGGGCAGAGACGCCGTCTGTTGGCCTTGCTTCATGCCCACAGTTGCCCGTTCCAGCTGGAGGGGATTACTGATGACATGTACCAGCCTGGAACAACACTGAGGCTGCTGTGAGTGGGTACTATGAGGGAAGGGAAGAACCACACCTAGAAATCTGACAGAGCCACTCTGGCAGTGAGCAGACGTAAGGAAACAGCTGGAACAGAAAGGGCAGGCATGGAAATACAGAAGGAAAGTCTGGGAGGGAAGGAGGGTTATAAGCAGGTTGTGTGGCAGTGTGTACTTCATACTAATTATTTTATGACATCAGTGCTTACTGGAGACTTGTTTGTCCATTCAGAGCTGATATGAAGTTTAAGAAATACTACAGCTGCTGTCTTCAGTGACGGAGCAAGCTGCAACTTTTCAGAACTGCCTTGGGTTGACCATTTTATGTTCCAAAGACTGCTTGAGTATTAGTTAGGCTTGTCACCAACCTTATACCTCAGGGATTACAATGTAGTTATGTGTCATCCTATGAGAGACTCAGCCTGTTTGTTGTCAGGTGATTTATGATCAGCCTTGTTTCCTTTTCCCTGGTAGTGTCAATTCAGAAATCCACTGGAGGCATTCATAGTGGTGTCCAAGCCATCGCAGATGATGGTGTTTAATTTCTGAGATTACCCTTCAACAGACAGTCTTTATTAAGAGATCCCAATTAGTCTTATTGAGACACAGTATACAGCAGATTCTTCACAGGCAGTCAGTCAGTCATGGAGGAATGAGCTGACTTGACGCATTTGGTTATTCTCCAGCACTCAGCCCCATTTAGTAGAATTGGATTGATCAAGCTGGTATACAGACCAATCTTGTAGGTTTGGACTTCCAGATGTTATGAAGTCTTGCGTAGGCACTTGGAGCTTTCACAAGTCTGTGCTTTTTTGGGGCACCACAAAACCATGGTTTGATTAGGTTAAGGCACAAAAACAACAAAGATCGTGTTTTTTTGTTACAATCACCACCTCACCAAAGTTACAGGATCTTGCAGTGGTTTATATAGGTATCATTTTGAACAGAATACTGCATCCTGTACTATCTAAAAGCATTTCCACCAGTGTCCACAGGTGTCACCAAATCAACAAGGAATGAAAACAAGACTGGATGATCATGATAATAAGAGTCAATCTTGGAACCATTTGGCTATCGTCTGATTATGATTAAGCCTCTGGGGGCAATGGCCCAAATAACCAGATATCCAGGCAATGGATAACGGATATCTGCAGTCCAATTAGCAACTTGATACATGAGAAAGACAAGAAATACACATCTCTACAAATAGATATCTGCATGTGAATGCAGATACATTTTTCAAAAAGGTAATAAAATGTCATCAGACGATAGCTGATAGCTTCCGAGATTGCATTTCACCCAATGCGTTCTCCGCCATGCTCTTCACATGGACTGCATGCAAGCAAAGCCTGCTCAAACATGATTGGTTAATACCACTCAGACTACTAACATAAACCACAACGTCCCGATGCTTAAATCCCGGTCCATTGTCCAGGTTATGCATTTAGATGTAGATATTTGTTTACAGATATAAGCTGAGCAGTTTGAAGCAGTGTGGAAACCTCATTACGTCATGTTTGAAAGCCAATGAATTAGTCCAATGTGAACTGATGTGAAACCACCTTATCTATACTCTTAGTCAAGGACATCAATGAGATACTTTGTACTGTGGTAGCAGCTGAATGTCAGTCCAGTAAACATGTTGGTTACAACTGGGAAGAGCTTGTCTTTGAGGATTACAACAGTTTCCCAAGTGAAAAATTGAACTTTTGTGCCCAGATAGCGTGTATCTTGAGGCTATCAAACTGCACACAACTCATGTTACAACAATCCAGTGTGTGATTTTTTGCCTCAGAATCAAAGTAGGAGGGGAGACAGATCTTATCTTAGTCTCTGTTGCAGTATCATTTACTGCTTTTTCTGTGGATATGATTGTTTTGACATAAATATCATATATTTCAAAGTTAAACACTGCAAGATTCTACCATAAAAGAAGAAATAAAAACATCTTTCTGTAGGGAGTTGGTAAAATTTAAATTTCCATCTTTATAATGACTGTGTAAAACATGCCATGGAAAATTCTGGCCCACTTTAGCATATTATAGAGATGTGCCCTACTTTAACAGTAATGACATGAGACAGCGCTCAAAATACAGACCTCTACAGACCAAAGCCACCCCAGTCTTCCCCCAAAAACACCCCTTTGGTGTAATATCAGCTGAGGAGACCAGACAAAGGCTGTGTCTCCCACAGCCGAGCAACACACCCCTGACTGCAGCCTGAGCTGCAACAATGAAAACTGGAAGGCAGGCATTTCAGACCCCCACACACACACATAGAGAGAGACAGAGAGACAGAGAGAGAGAGAGAGAGAGAGAGAGAGAGAGAGAGAGAGAGAGAGAGGGAGAGGGAGTGGGAGAGGTTTCTCTGCAGTTGTAACACACCAGCACCAGCTGGCTGTGGCTGTAGAACACCAACCTGCCCTGAATTCAACCTCCCCCCAAGATGCTCTAACAGGAGTCTGAATCTTTCTCCTTCTTGTGATGCAGGACTATACGGCCAGCTTATCACAGCTCATCACAAATGGGTGTGTATGCCCCCCCCCCTCTCTTTTTCCTCCCCTGCCTCTCACTCTCCTCTGCACCAGCCTGCAACATGAACAGTAGCCCATGTCTGTAGTCTGCGAGTCTCAGTCTTAACATTAAAAATAAAGAAGGCCCTTTGTGGAAATTAAATTATTTTATGATGCTCACTTTTGCTTGATTGCTTATCACTTGGAAGCATGCCACTAAAAACACTGTGCATTAAAATGCCAAGACAGAAACATCACTGTTGAACAGCTGCCCATAGGATCGATTAGGCCTGAAATATTCTCCATTAGAGAGAAAGGGCAAAATGGCCAAAACGTGACTTTAATCGACTCAAGTGCATTGAAATGATAATTGATTTTTATTATTTGCAAAACGTGGAGAAAATCAATATCCTATAAAGCACATTAATGTAATATGCTGATCACATGCTTCCACATTACATTAAAAAAATATATATATATATATGTATATATAAGCACGGTCAGGTCACTATAAATCACAGCCCTCCTCTGCAGACCGCACAAGTCCCTGCAGGAACAGTACAGTGATTTTTCAGGGCGAGCCGGCTCGCCAAACGCATGGATCCCCTCAACAAAGAAGATGCAGGACACCTTTAAGAAAACGCCTCATCTCCCTGCCTGACTGTCACTGAGCGAGCCACTCATGTCATTTCATGGTGCGTATTTTCTCCTGCGGTCAAGCCTGACAATCGAAAAGAAAAAAAAGCGTGTGTCCGCATATGTTTGTGTTTATGATCCATCGGCAGAAAACGGCAGCGAAACACCTAATGCAGTGATTTACAACAGCAGGCATTAAAGTTCCCACAGCCAATGAGGCATAAATAACTCCTTCCTTTTACTTACTGTGATCTTTGGGATGTTCTTTTTTCCTTGATAAGACATGTTTCGTCCTTTAAAAACGGAGCTTTGATAAACGGTATTCCCTCTTTACGGATGCTGCAGCGGCCCTCGCCTGGATGGGAGCTTCAGGGAATGGTCGCCGCTCTATCAGTGCGATGTAAAGTGCCTCGCAGAGTGCTATAGGAGCGTCTGTGGTTCTGTCACCCGGCCCCTCCCTCAATAGGCTCAGTCGGGAAAGAAAAGCGGTGTCACAATCTTTCCACACGAGGGCGCAGTGGAGCAGCTGGTAAACAGCATCCAGTTGTCTGCATTACTGAGCTGTCACACATTTTTCTTACACATATACAGCATATAAACATACATTAGTCATGAGTGACAGATCAGATATTTGTCCTGCTGCAATAACAAAGTAATCTGCACTAGCTGGTTTATTATTTACTAGTCTGTGTGTATCACTGCTGTGGGGGTTAACTGATCAGAGCAGATAACCAGTAATGATTGATTGATTAGAAGAGAGTGTGTGGCACTATAAGGCTAATAGGAAGAGGCAAATGCTCCACTAGATCCACACGTTTTCCTCATTATCAACAGCATATATTCTAATTAGTTGGCTATTTTAAAATCTTATAACAGCATTGCAATACAGACAATAGACTTTTAAAACGCTGATTTATAAAATAAATTCACTGGGCTGGTGATACAAGGAAGTATATGACCAAATGTATGTTTTAGAAGAATTAAATGATTATATTTTCTGTTAAAATACAAATAATATCTAAAAATATTAGATTTAGTAAGTAGGTTAAAAGTCTGCATATGTATCAATTATTACCAGTAATTTAGTATTTTGTTTTCATGAAAACAGAGGAGGGGTCAAAATGGTGTAGCAGCTGTCACAGAGCCTGCCCAACACATTACACACCCCACATGTCTTCACCACAACACACACACACACACACATATAGAGAGAGACTCTCTCTCCCTCTCTGCGTGTCCCCACCCAGCCATGTGTCTCTTTTGTTTAGACCCAAAGTGGACCCCCCCCCCCTTCACTCCACCAGTCGTTTCCTCCACCGCTCCCCTCCTCAGGACTAATGCACCCATAATGACGAGGCACGTGACTGAGGGTGTGCCTGTCTATGTGTGAATGTGTGTGGGAGTATATATATACAGTACATATATCTGTTACAACCATCAGCTGGAAAATATAGATATAGATAGATAGAGATTTATCACATAGAAGATTCGGTGTAATATTTAAAGTTTTATTGCAAAAACACAGCACCTCATCTCCTTTTATGGAGTTTTAGTTTATTTATGTGTAAGCTATTTTGAAAAATCATTTACCTTGTGATTAACATCATATCCCAAATGTCTCTTCTTTTTAGGCATATAGAAAGTCTTAATTGTAAAGATTTTAAATGACTTATTTTGTAAATTTTGGAGGAAAAACCTTCCCTGTATTCAGATGATCTTGAATTTTTCCCTACAATCACAAATTGTATATATTCAGAGAAAACATTCTTTAAAAATAGATATATCGTTCAGTAGCCACTGATTATTTTCCTCCTGCCTTTGGCTACAAGAGGACACAGCGTCTGCATGCTGAGATGTCCTTTCATGGCAGTGAGTCAGTAAGGCATTACCTCAGCATTCGCAGGCCTTGGAGAATGCACCAACAACACGCTTCAAGTTTGCAAGACTTGCTACCTCTGCAGGACCACATTAACCAGCTGACACTGATAGACAGACAGGACTCAGACAGATCAAGGATGCAGAAAAGACTCAGTCAGACTCTGTCAGGTCATCAAGGCTGTGCCAGCAGAATTAGCATCTTGGTGGCCCCAAATGGAAAAGATATCTGCTAAATGTTCATATTAACCCCGCAATCACATGAAATTACATCATTAACATATACACATTAGCATGAGCTGGTTACTCTGATTAAATTTTTGTCTTTCTCTGGGAGAAAAACAGCAACACACACCACAAAAATTGCATTTTGGGGTAATAGGACGGATCTGCAAGGCATTACAGCTGTACTCCTGAATTCAGTAATGGATTTCCAAAAAGGTTGGAAGACAGATTTAAAAAAGATGGTCAACATCGAAGCAGCAGAGATTGAGATATCCTCAACCCCTCTTATGAATCAAGCTCCAAAAGCACTGGCTCCTACATTTCCCATAATGCAATTCGACATTGTCTCTTCATTGTACCACCAGAGCCACAGAAAAAATAATACAAACACCCCCTTCGATTACTGACTCTTCCTCTTCAAGTTTATTGTATGTGTGTATGAAAGTGTATTAAGTGCTTCTCCCTGTCTGATCACCATCCTGCAGGATAACAAAGAGGGGAGGTCCTTCCCAAACCAGCTCCCCTGGACATCTGGCTAACCATTCCTCATTCTTCACTCCATTACAGCAGCTGATTGCACTCATTAGCTCACCAGACAGGAGGAGACCAGTCAAATCCATGATTATGATCATAATTGTTTACTATTACTACAACATTAACAAGCTAAGCTTATTGAATATCTAAATTAGTGTTACCATAATATGTCTATTACAACTGTCTTTAGTCATCATTAGTTGCATGAAAGCATCCATGTTCAGCCTCCCTAGCATCCAGACTGTACCAGATAATGTTAGAAGAGAAAGCATGCCCTGACTCTGTTGTCAGTCTGATGTCCTCAGACAGCTCCCAAACAAAGCAGAAAAAGCACACAGCCTGAGTCTCTCTGTTGATTTCTGCTGAATCATCTGCCCCCTCAGGAGGTGCAATATTGCAGTTCATTACTAGGCCACATGGGGGGAAATTGGCTGTCTGCCATCCTGAAGATGTGTACAGTACATAAATGCTTAGAGGAAAGACCATGGTGGCAGTAAAGTCTGTTAAAGGCTGGATGCAGGTTGCATTTAGAATACAGGAGAGAGAAACATAATTTTATATTATTAGGATGATGTGAGGACTCAAATAGGTTAGCTAGGGTACATACACCAACCTAATGCCAAACTGGCCGCTGTCAGGCTGTGAATCAATAACAGCACAAGAGCCATTGACGTGTAAATGATGGGGACAAACATAAGCAGAGCCGTGTGGCTTTAGAATTAGTCTCACAACAGGTCTGTGACTCTCAATGATGGGACACAAGATCTGCCACCACAGGAGAAACAGCAGCAGCAACATTTCAATCTTGGAAACAATAAGACGGACTCATAATAGGACAATACGATACATGCCAGCCAAAATCCATTGAATAGACTTTAATTGACAAAATCATAAAAGCTCATATCACCAGTGCCGATTAGGCTTCTCAATAGAAATATGAAAACAGGAAGTATTGCGTTCCAAAGACATTAAAAGAACCCGATGCTGCAGCACTGAATATGCTGTCTCCTAATTGAAGAAGTAAATAGTGGAAAAACAGAATTCCACTGATTACTTTTACCATTAAATATGACACTGCATTGTCATTGGTATCCTCTAAACCAATACACACCATGTAGCGTGTCATTCAAACATGATCACCGCAAACACAATCTCTGCTGCTGCTGATTCCCGACCAGAGGCTGACGTCAGGCTGATGATACGTTTCTGCGTTTGAGCAGGCAATTAAATTTTATTAGATTCTGTTTGACTGTAATCTATGACATATTGTATTACATCAGATCATTCCATAACGTTTAACTCTTTCCTGCTCCGTATTAAAATCAATCTGCTCCATTCATTCTTTATGTGTGTGCCAACATGTGGCCAGCACTGCAGTGACTAACTAGTAATCATCCTCACTTTGTTTAATGGCGTCTTTCCTCTCTGAGCCATAATTGTGTGTGTGTGGGGTGAGTATGAGTGTGGGCCAAAGCCAGAAAAAGAGAGAGACAGAGAAACATGAATCATCATTTTTGGTGCCTAGAGAGAGTGATCTCAGCCTCACATTAGAAGAATCAACTTTCTGCTCAAAACAAGTGTCATTTATGGTGGATGTAGTAAATATTTAGTGTGTCTGCTTGGTAACACATAAAGATACTGTCAGGATATTCTTCTTCCAGACACCTTTTTTGCCCACACTAACTCTAAACAGGTGGCATGATGAGAAGTGGTGTGGGATGAAATTTGGCAGCTGTGTCATGTTTGAAACTATAAACTTAATTAAAATGCTTCCACATTTTGAACATTCCTGCCCGTTACAGCTGCAAATAAATCAGTTTTTTTTCTCCTCATATGTCTTTTTGGAGACATAACAACAACAACAACAACTAAACAACAATTGCAACTGCATTTGTTTTTTGGAGGTTGACAGCTAACAGTTTTCCTTTTTGCAATACAACATTTCTCCTCTTTAAGATATTTTCTTTCTGTTCATGCACTGTTTCATTCCATAGTGCTGAAATAATAAACCCAGCCTCTGTCTCGCTCATACACATATGACATCAGTAAAACATGTAGCTCAGTGAGGACATCTATAACTTCTAGCAACAGCTATCTCATTTTGACGTATCACAGTGGGACAAGCAGAGTAAATAATAAAATGACTGATGGCTGAATTCCATTTAGCTTATTTGGTCTCAAGGTCCTGCTATTGTTCTTGTTGGCTCACTGAGACAATTTACTAGGACTGAATCCAACAGAGCCATTGTTAGTGTTATCAGTAACACCTGTGTTTTTTTTGTTCTTTTTTACTATGGCAAGTCAAAAAAGGCCTATCCATTAAAAATACTTTGGTTTTATGCAATATATCACACAAAAGCCTCAAACTACAGTCTCTAGAGTGACTATGAAGTTGAATTAAGTTGAAAACCTTAATAACGTTGTATTACTTTTATAGCTCTGTGATGTAATTAGCTGTATCTAATAGTGATTATGGTTGCAGATTGGATTGGATATCTTTTGAAGTAAAGCATTACTCTACCGCCACCTGAGGGCTGTACTATTGTTGCTTCATCACTATGGTTTCCAGTGTTCAGGCTTCTGTCATTACATCAGTCAGTACAACATTCCTGCAGCTTAATTGTTGTTAATCTGTATCTAGTGTGCTAAACCGCCATGTTGTGTGTCTGCACAAGTTTGATTGGATTTCTACAGCAGACAGTTATACTAAGTGATTGTAAACTGTGCTGACTGAGATGCACATGACATGGAAGTTGTTTTGATTCCTGTACGTGTAGCGCCAGTTTTAAAGAGAGAAAAATGTGCATAATTCTCAGTTGCAGTGTATTATATTACTAACCTGTGTGAAATATCACTTCCTCTATGCATGCACATACTGTAACAACAAAATATAAGATATAGTTCTCATAATATTATGCTATACTTCTTTCTTTTTTTTTTAGCTTGTTGCTTCATTGGACCTACATTTGTCACACAAGAACAGCAGACCAATATGTCACTAAATGTGTGGACAACACTTGTTGCATTTGTTTTCAGTTTAATATTTAGCATCATGGTCTCCCGCTCTCTGGTTTCACTAATACAGAAGTAATGTCTGCAGTGCCCCTGTGGCGATGACAGAACTTTTCATTTGTTCAGCAGCCTTGAGGCTTTACAGCCTTGCTCTGTGGCCTTGGTTGCTTCACTTGTCTTTTTTTTTTTTACCATTTTATTGTCTTGATACATTGACAGATTTTTTTCTGCAGTATTCTACAAGAGATTAAGAGGTTTACTAGCCGAATAATTGTTGATGAATGGTGGCTGTGGATGTTAAGTCTGTGCTTTATTTATATCATGCTCTTTGGGGTTGAATGACATGCTTTATAGACTGGTTACTTATTAAGGTAATCTATTACTATTATTATTATTATTCATTTTTTAAATATATATTATAGGGTTTTCTACACAGCTTCTTTAGGATGGCTTATGTCATGTAGTGGCAGAGTGACACATCCAACCAGCAATTTAGGGTCTCCTCCATAATAAAATTCCAAAATGCAATGGGCATAAATCCAGCTTCTCTTAGGTAATAGGTTAATTGCAGGCTGTGAATACTGCAGGTGGACAACTTGGACAGATTTCGATTTTTATTTAGGTGCGGCCAACATCTCGGCGTCTAATGGAATATATTACATCATCTAACATCACTTTAAAACAACAATGGCAAGGTAAAGAGATGAGAAATAGTCAAACTAACAGGCACATCAGTGACACACACTGTGGCACTCCTGTCATGAACACATGCTGCATCAGTCTGCTGTCAGTCAAGTAAAAGTTTGCCTTCTTACCTTTTCATCTCCCAGGTTCTGCAACACTTCTTTGCCGCCGCTGGTCCTGATCTCCACCTGAGGTGAGTCTTCCCCCCCTTGCCTGTTTGCTGCGGGACTTTCATGGGAGCTCTTGTTGTCACTCGCCGGGCTCCTTGCCTCATGACCGGCATCTCGTTTGGCAGTCCTCGGGGTGCGTGAGCCCCTCTGGCCGACACTCAGGGCATCAAAGTCTATGGTTTTACTCTCAAACGCGCCCTCGACGTTGCAAAACAAGCCGCCGTATTTCTGCCGGGGTACCTGGTCGGCTGTGCCGGGTCTGGCGAGATAAACCGGCAAGTCGTCTTCTGCTTTGTCCCAGTTTCCCCTGCGCTCTGCCATGGTGGAGCCCTGCACAAGTGACCGAGAAAGACGAATAAACTAGTGCTGAAGTGGTGTGGTGTGTGCCTGTTTGTGCGCGTGTGTGTGCGTGTGTGTGTGTGTGTGTGTGTGTGTGTCGCGCTGTGAGGAAGCCTGACAGTCAGGCAGGAGTTGAGTTAAAGCCAGAGGTAGTACTGTAATGATGCATAGGTAGCATATGGGTTCTCATAGGTTTTAAAAGACGTTTTTTATATATATACCTATGATTGTGGACTGGTGTTTGATTGAGTTTGTGTTTTCAATTAACAGCTAGTGAAACCACAAACACTCGCAGCAAAGGGCCAGTAGAGTCACCTAGGGTCGCTTTTGTTGTTTGGTTTAAGATAATGTATATTTTTATTAAAAAAAAAAAAAAAAACAACTTTTATTTTGTAGTTTCATTGCGAATGCCGAGACAAATACCCACCTTTCCTTACTGATGCAGATTTTCTAACTGAAGTAATAGTCTGCCACCTAATATGAATGGACACAGGTGTGCACTCAGCAGGTAATACAAGTTTCCACAGAGCTGCCCACTATGTCGCTGTCCTTTCAGCACCACTTAAGACGTTTGGCACCTGCGCGCAAACTTCTCGGCCAGGCGGAAACACTTGACTGAAAGCTGATGTGTCTTCAAGTGATAGTCCGGGCCTTCACAGCACAGGTGGCCCCCCCGAGGTGATTAGTTACGTCAGCACAAATGAGACAGGATCGTGTCAGCAGCGCGAGAGAGACGAGCAGCTTTCAGGCAGCAGGTTTCAAATCAAAGGACTGCTGAGTCAAGAGGGCAACAAAGGGAGACAGGAGTCAACACCGTCACTCAAAATGCATTTATGTAAGGGCCATGTATCAGCATGTTTCACAAATTTGAGTGCAGGGTCAAGGACAAATGTTGCATTGCAATTTGAGAATGACATATATTTATGTGCCTCATATAGGTCTCATATCTGTCACTGTGATTGTACCTGACAATACATTTTTCACAGCAGCCATTTTGACATGAAATAGTAAACAGGGTAAGCACAGGTGTTACCAATGATGTCAAAATGGCTGCTGTGAAGAAAGTCTAATAAACCTAAGTTGAACTTAATTTTAACTAGCCCAGTGTCTTGTCCTGTACTTATCATCTAAATCACTGATTAGCCTTCATGAACAGAATCACATTAATTTATAATTCATTATCCCTTTAAAGGTTTGAAATGTAACTTTAAGAAAACCCCTGTTAATATTGGCACGTTTGGCCTTTAAGTGAACTGCCCAGCAAACAGGTAACCTTCAGGGAAGTTCTCTAAAAGTTTAAAGTACAATAAAAAAGAAAGAAAGAAAGAAAGAAACCCCTAGAGAACATGCTAGAATGTTCTTTAAAGGTTGCAAAAATATAACTTTGCTCGCAATGTTAAACAATGCGAACCGACAAAGTCCATCCATTTTAAGGATTTGCTACGTTAGCTAGCTCGCAGTTTGTCTGCAACTGCAAACAAGCTAATGTTAGCCAACTAAGACACAATATCACAATATATTTCACATCAGTAATGTTAGCTTCGAATTTAGACTAGAATTGTTATAGACTACCAAGAAAGTTGTGAAAGGGTTAGTTATGTTACAATCATATGATTGAAAAGTTGAAAGCAAAATTGTAGTCCAGTCCTTCAACAATTTGTCTGGTACAATAAAAGGACAGCTTTGGTTTCACAGTGAGGTTGAGGCTTGGTGGAAATGTTTATCAGTTGGATTAGAGCTAGCAACTGCCCTCCAGATCCCACTGACATGCTAAGTGTGTGTATATGTGAGAGAGAGTAACAAAGAGTCCATAGAGATGAGAAACAGTCTCAAGGTCAGTCACAGTGTAGGCTACAGTAGAATGAAACAGAGATCATCCTCAGGTCTCATCTAACAAGTTGTCATCAGTGAAATGAAGACTTGGCTGCAGAGGGCCACATCATAATGGACGGCAGTCGAGCTAGCATCCAGTATTTCCCTGTTATGCTCCTGCAGAGGAAAAACAAGAATGATCAGGCACTATATTCTAAAAAGGTGGCTTGGTAGAGATTTTTTTTTTCAGGGGACTGAAGCTGTTTAAAATATGATAAGTAGCTATATTTCCACACATTCCTTGCTGAATACCACTGTTGCAGTTCCTGTGGCTCTGTTGGCATCTTGCACAGCAACTTGTCAGACCAGCAAAAATTTCCCCTCACATGAATGTGATTAAAGCATCAAGGTTAGCAGAGATGCCAAGAGCCTACTAAAATGTCCTGCCTCTGTAATTCTATGGTGGCTCACTGCGTCTCTGTCTTTTTAGGTTGTCTGTCCTGTCCTCCTCCCCTCCAGTACTGTATGTTGTGTTCAGATGTTAAATAATGCAGAGAGGAGGAGGACAAAACAAAAGAAAGCTGACAGCATTCTTTCATTCATTTTCACCCATGCACACTAACACCAACAAGTTCAAATGTCTTTACAAGAATGCAGTACAATGTTAGAGAATAAGGACAGTGCTCAAAGGCTAGTGCTGATGTTAGTCTTAAACTGTAGCTTGTTTAACTGTGGTCTGCACAGAGCAGACTGACTGGGAGGCAGTGGAGCCATCAGCTCACACTGTCTGGCTTTCAATGTCGGTGATGTCATGATAGCTGCAAACCATAAAAACGACACATTCAGTCAGTTGTTTATTTCGTTTAGGTACATTTTTCAGCGGTTCACTGTCAAAAGTAAACCCGTCTGATCATAAAGGAAAAAAATCGTCAGTAGATGATAGGTTGTCTGGTATTTTCCACCAAATAATGACCAGTACTTGGCATTGCACCTTTTAAATGATACTGTGACAAATAGTGTTTGGCAGTTGGTCAAGAAGCTCACTAACAGGATATTGCCCTGACTTAATGAGGCTTTTAAAGCAATGACAGCAGCAATGCAGGAATAAAGCAGGAAACTATCCCCCCCATCTTCATATTAAAAATGGATGTAAGGTAGGCCAGCTAGTAAAATTGAATGTCCCCCATAAGACAATAGCACTCATGTTGCCACTGGCTTAAGTGCATGTTCATCCAGGCATGATGGAATAGAACAGATAGGACAGAGTTTGGCAAATTCATGCCGAGTGCTCTTCATGGATTTGGCACAAAAAGCCTTACGGCGAGTGAGACCTTTGAAGAAGTGGGTAAGTGGGCCACAGTTCCACGGGCAAGTCAATAAGAGTTCATTCAAATGGTAATGCATGAGATCTGACAAGTTCCAAGCAGGTTATTTAGTAAATCAAACGAGTGATGAATTAAAACTGCAAAATAATTATTGTATTGAAGAGAATTTGTGTTTTTCTGCCACAAAATTGTAGTTCTTACGACTGTGTAACATGTGCACAGTAAGATGTTTGTTTAGTCTCACAGCACACCTGTACTTAAGTCTATGTACCAACTCAGCCAGTCTGTCAGATAAATTATAGGATACAACTACATGCCCTCACCTATATTTGGTGGCTCTGACAGGCTCATTTTCATTTCAACCTGGCCTTTTTCCCTGGACTCTGTGTGACACTAATTTATTATTGTATATTTTTAGAAACAAGCTACAAGACTACAAGCTTTTCTCTTCATTTATCACAGCAGCATGGCGCAGTAGTAGAACATCCAGCATCAGTGAACATTAAGCAGCATGCACAGCATGATCAGGAAAGACAAAGGCTTACATTCAAGACCTTTTTTTTTTAATGCTTGGATGAGCCAGATAAAAAAGGGAAGCTACAGGAGAAAATGCAACTCAGCTGCTTTGTGCTGTACCTCATAATGCTAATGCAATTCCCTACAGATTTAGATGGTCATAAATCACTTATTTTTGCTCCTTTGATGGACTTTAACACTTTGACAATCCAGATAATTCCTTAAATCCTTTGCTGACCAGTTGAGGAATTAATCTTCACTCTCACTATAGTTAAAAAGATGAAAAAGCTAACAAGTGACTTGCCGGTCTCACATGTTTAATAGGAGTATAAGCAATGAAGTCAGTGTTGCTAAGCAGCTGAACAGAGCAGACTGGGCAGCTGCATCCGCCCGGGATGGTTTGGCTGGTGACCAGCTGCTGCTGAAATAAGGTTAAAGAGCCTCCAAGGATGTACTGTCAGACATTTCAATCGTGTATCCTTTATAGCAAGGCGAACTATCTAACATTATAATGGCACAGGGGTTTTCATGTCATCCAGAGTGACTCATTGTTGAAAATTGAGTTTTAAACTGTCCACCCTATTTTGAGTGGTGTGACATGAGTTTTAGGTGAAGGCCTGTGCTAGAAAAGCATCCCCAGGAGATTTCTAGCAGAGGAAGCTGTTTCCATTTACATAATTCAATGTAAACTGCTGAAAAAGGCATACAGTTTTCATGGAATGTTTTTTCTTTTCCTTTTAAAACTTTATTTTTCCTTTCAAATCAGTTTCAGGTGGCAGTTATTCAATCAGTGCACATTATAATCTCTGAGAGTGACCTCTGTGTGGGTGGTGAGAGGAGGACAGATAGTAGTGCTTTCATAACAGACATCCTTTGGCAGGGATAGACTACAACTCAAAACCTGGCTTGACCCCTGTTCTCTTCTGGCTTGGCAAGGACAGTCATGACTACGTTAAAGTGAAAAGACAGACTGTTATCCTGGACTGACTCTGCTTTGAAAAAAAAAAATGGAAAAGCCCGCTGTTTAACAAGCTCGTGAGACAGCTGAAGCCTTCATGCTTCGGGGCAGTAAGGTTTCATGGTTCTCATAATATACCACAAGTCTTTAAACCCTTTTATAACAGTGAGCACTATGAATGAAGCAATAAAAAACTTTTTGCATTGAAGAATAATACTGTAGCTGCTATATCTGTTCATTGAGTGGAACATGTGCAGCGGATGGAAGAGTAACCAATATCAGCCACAGCTCAAAGCCTATTTCCCCCTTCCTGACCTGAACAGAGCAGAGCTCCATTAGCCGGGAAAGCTGATGACAGATGTTAACAGGTACTGACAGGCGTCTGAAATAAAGTGCAACACAAATAATATGGTGCGTATTATAAAATGAAATCCAAGTAGCAAAGATACCACAGAAAAAATGAGGGAAAAAAAGATTAAATGATGAGATTGAAAGTTCATTCTTGAGCCCGGATGACAAAACACATTTTTCAGACCACTTTAAATCGATAGAAAGTTTGAGAACAGCTATTTCCAGGTTGTTTTCAAGATCAAGAATTAACTTTCAGTGTTAATTATTTAGATCATAGATGAGAGACATGGATGTAAAGTATTTGAACATCTACCGTGACAACTGGGCAACTCCATCTGCTGAGGAAGAGCATGTGATAAAATTATCGTTCATTCACTCACTAAAAATTGAATATGCAGTATATGCAGATTGATAACAAATAGGACGCAGATAAAATCATTTTAAACAGAAAAAAAGTGTTTTTTCACTTGTTCTCCAAAATTTATAAAAAACATTTTGAAGTAAAAAAAAATTAAAGAAAAACTTTTATATAAGACAAATAAAGAGATAAAAATGCTCACCATCAGCTCACCATCACTAAAACTTTACCAAGCATAACTGTAATAAAGATGTGAAAAGAAGACAGTTTATCCTTTGTGGTCAAAGGCCATGTTTTTTTTAATTTTTTACAGCATCGCTCATTTTTTTCAGTTTATTTAATAATCTAGACGTAGAAGTAGGAGGAGGGGTTAAATTCTCGCTGGAAGACAGACGGGGTAAAGATAAAAAAAATCCTCTGTGAAATAAAAACAAAAAAATATACATTACATTACATGGTAATATCAACCGCCTGAAAAAATAATTGTGGAAAAAAAGGGGGAAAGTGCATTTAAGGCAACTGCTAGTTAGCTGAGTTTGCACAAAAATAGTCTCAGTCATTCCCCTCGGTAAAGTGAATGGAGTTGGTCATAGCTACTGTCTGCTATGTAATGAGATGCCTAGATACTCTAGACCTGTGAATGGAGCCAGAGGGGTGGTAGGATGGCAGATACACTAGCTAGGGAACAAGCACGGTCATCTAGTAAATATTGCAGGGACTGGGCAGAGTTAGGCTGACAGGAGAGAAGTGGGGCAGGTGTAGTGTTGCATTCACTTTCTCCTGTTTCATTTTGAGGAAGTGGCAAGTCGCGTTTAGTAAAAGAAGGTTGTTAGTATCAAAGACGTTTTGGTTAGTAAAAAAAGAAGGGTAGAGAGAGAACCTGCAGTATTCTTGGGACAGAGAAATGGGTGAAGTTATAATGTTTTTTTAAACTGAAATGAAATGAAATTCAACTGATGAATTGACCTTTTGTCAATTTCTTGACATAACTGTCAGATTTGAATTTAAACCAACCAATCATCCAACCAGAGTTGAGGATATTTTGCAAGGTAGTCTGAAAATATTTACAAGTCTGTTAAAAGATCAGGTAACTTTAAAGGGCGAGGTGAAAGTCGCTCAGCTGAAACCGGCACCCCCTGCTGGCCAACCGGAGCGACACATTTGAGACAGTAGAATAATAAATACACTATACTGTGTGTGTATGTGATAGAGGGCAGGAAAAAAGGACAGGGGAGGCAAATATTCCATTATTCCACATTCATATTCCAACGATTTTTCAGTTATAATTTTCAAGGAAATAAAGTTCATCTTTGCAGCCGTCACCACAATAATACAAAGCAATTTATACCCTTTTGAGTCATTTATAAACTGCCAAGTACATCAACTGTTCAAGCTGCTTCAGAGAGTAAAATTAAAGTGCAACTATTCACAGAAATAAAAGGGGAGACTACATGAAATAATTCAGACACATGTACATATCAACAAATGTATATATTACAGTACAGGATAGTTTTTTCTCAGTGGAAATCTTGGGACACAGTATCTGAGTGGTAGGAGCTGTAAAAAAGAAAGGAGAAAAAAAAGATAACCAGAGAGTAAAGCTCTTACAGTCTGCTGGTTTTTAACACAATTTAAGAAGCAGTTTGACAATCCATAGGTTTTTCTGTGGAGATCCAGGTCGAGTGGAGCCGGAGCAGAGAGTGTCATTTCCCCCCCCGTTATCTTTTCTTTCTCTTTTTTTAATCACTCAAGTTTGTAATGTGTGTCCGGTGAAGACATGTCAACCTGAGTGTCCTGTATCCCTCTTTTAGTGTCTGTACACACCAGTCTCTGCTGTGTAGTTCTGTCCTTTTCCAGGTGTAACTGTCTCTGGAGAATCCAGGCAGTCTTGTGTAAGCACCATTCTGTGAACAGCAAGGGCAAGCCAGCCGGTGACACACCATGTCCCAGGTGTTCCGTAGTATAATCTGACCTGAAACGGCCTCTGCACTCATGGGCCCTGAGTTGGCTCGCTCCTATTCACCAAGAGGTTGCATTCGTGAAGAACGTCCTTTCAGGTTTGAAAAGGAAAGAAGAGGAAAAAGAAGAGAAGTCGTGGTCTGGCGGTTTATTTGACTCGTTGTCTATGAGTTTTTCTGTCTGTTTATATTCCCACTGTGGCTAAAATGGTGGTGAATGACATATTATTACCCTGCATGGCAGAGAGAACATTTCCCAGGCTTTGGTTTGGATTTGTCAAAGCATGTGTGTGTGTGTTTGCATTTGCATGCACGCGTGTCCATAAACTGTATGTATGCATGTGTGTGTGTGTGTGCGTGTCTGCATCTACTTTAAGTGTCTCTCAAATTTGTGTCGTTCTTGCAGCCTGTTACAGTCCTCCCAGCTGTTTAGAGGGATATTTAATGTCCAACACACTGAAAAAACATTATCCTGGGCAGCATCCTGAATACCCACCCCACCCGGTTTAAAAAAAAACCAAAGAATAAAATCTGAAGTGTGAACGTCCATGGCCAACACACGACACATCCATGTATACTGACAGCAGCCACTGCTACGAAACATTGTTCCACACTTGTCCAGAAAATAAATAACACTGCAGTCACAAACAAGATCTCCAAGCTGACACACCACCTGAGAGACAGAGAGAAGTCACAAAGAATTAGAAGAGAATTAGTGTTTAGCTGTGTTTTAGCAAATCATTTTTTACTGTCAGAACAGTTAAGCAAGTAATCCTTACTGCTTCAGATTTACAGCCTGCAACTTCACTGCTTTGATTCACTCTCAGTGCTGATATGAGCATTGTTTCACATATAAGCATTTGAAGCAGGCAGCTGTTCTATCTAGCCACTGCACAGCAGGCACTGCAAGTTAGCGGCTGCCTGGTGAACGTAATAATAAAAAACAATATATTTTCCTCAGGAGTTGGACTTGGATTGCTCAGGTCACCAGAAACATGACTCCAAATGAATGCTAATGTTGCTCCATAGCTGCTGGAACTGTAAACATGCAACTGTTTGCTAACACGTTAGCAGTAACAACTTGAATATGTAAGTGTTGCAGCTTGTTGTTCTGCCCCTTAGGGGAAAAACTATAAATGCAGTTTTAAAAGTAATTGTTGAGATATTATCCAGGTTGTAAAAAAATAACAGAAATAAATAACTGAAACTCTCTCACCAGACTCTGGAGACTGGTGGCATAATTTTTTAAAACACATGTAGAAACAGAGGCGACAACATATAAATACACAAGAAAGAGAAAGACAGTGATGTTGACGGAACTGTTGGCTTTTGAGATGTCTGCAACCTGAGATGTCTAACCATGATATGCTCGTGTAATATGAAAAAACACATGAATGTTAACAGAAATGCATGTGGAAAGATGCAAAGATGGAATGACAGCTTCAGTTTTGTGAAGTGAAGGCAAGGCGAAGGAAGTAAATGTGTAGGAGGGAGAGCGAGCAGACCATGGTCAAATAGGTTTGGCTTCTGGGAAGCATTCAGCCACTCTGTGGTCACATTGTGGGAAAGAAAACAACGTATTGTCTCGAAATGTCACCATTTTATAGTTTGTAGTTCCTGTTTGAAATGGATAGTGTCAGGATTAAGTATAGGCCAAGAAAAGCTCAAGCCCCCCCCCCGCTTTTATTCTGAAGGTCATAAGCCCATAGCAGGAAGTCTTTATAATGTTACACAAATGCATTTTGACTGAAAGCTTGTCAATGCCAATTTAGGCTCTGTAGCCGGACTGTTACCAGTTTTGACTTTGGTGACTGCACAAAACCAAAACACTTGCTGTGCGGGTTTGGCTTTAATAGAAAACTATTTGACTGAGGTCCAGAAGAGAGAGAGATGGCAGTGATTTGAACTTTCTATTCAAAGCCCTGAGGACTCACCTCTGCTACAGGACACGCCAAAGACTTCAAGGCCAAAGGATGAAGGCAAGAGAAAAGAACAAGAACAGAAACAAAAACTGGAAAAAAGAAAGAAAAGAAAGAGACGAGGAAGGGACAAAGAAAGTGAGAGAATTAGACAAACACTTGAGATATGTTAGTAACAGCAGAGACAGAAACAGAGGTTCACTGTATAGGTAAACTAGAACAGTATCCATGAAAACATACTTCTGAATAGAACCTATGTGAGTGTTGAATGTGGCATTTTTATTTTGAGTTTTTATAAGAGTGGCTTCCTATACGTAATGCGACAAAAAATAGTGTCAACCATTTTTCTATGCACCCAAATTCAGGCTGAAACTGCCGCTAGGCAAAGATTAAACTAACAAACTGGGCAGCTAATGTTAATGTACTTAAATACATCAAACATGGCCTACCTTTTCCTCCAGGTCTTTAATCTGCCTCCTCTGGATTTCTGTCTTGTCTTCAAGGTCACGAATTCTCTGCAAATATTCAAAGAGAAAGCAGTCAGGAATGTCTTTCTTCTCAGAGATGCAGATTTAGGCAAACGCTATTCACAGTACCTTTGATAATGAGGGGGCGGTTCACTCATACAAACATATTATCGCACACATTCAAAACATCTATCACCGGTACAGACATAGACGGACCTGGTGCGCCTGGTGCAGCAGTTCCATCCTTTCCTGGAGGATCTGGCAGTCGTACTCTCGACTCTTCCTCAGCATCTGCCTCCTCAGCTTCTCCACCGCCGTCCGCAGCTCATCCTTCTGAAGCTCATCCAGAGGTTCGCCATACTTTATCACCTGAAGGAAGAAGACAGGCATCAGGCACAGTGGATACCTGTCTCGTAAACACTTTGTCCAGTAATATTTTAAAGTTTTTATATTTTTATATTGTTAGTTCCAGTTTTAACTTACAATAAATGTTTTATTATTTTATGCTGTTATTTCTGTAGAGCTTGCTTTATGAATAAAGTTTACTTAGCATGATGGATTTTAAAGTAACACTTTTCTTTGGCCTTACTGTTCTTACATGTACGGAAGCATATTGGTGCCACGCCAGACAAAACTTTTTTTGATCAGTTTTCACTGAACTTCTCACGTTATAATGTGAAAAAAATTGTCTGGCGCGACACCAATACATTTCCGTGTACATGAAGCAAGAGACTTCTAGGAATCTTATGTTTCCATGAAGTCTCTACATTCTTAATCTGTTCATAATTGCAAATTCTCCAACCTTCATTTGCAATAAACTGTGTAAATCGGTCATGTAGAACTTGTGTAGATAACGCATATGTTCCCTCTTGGATTTGCTTGATCACAAGGATGCATGTCAAAAGCAAATTAATAATATTGTGTGGCGCATTTCTTGACATTTTGTAAATTGATGTCTTAATTTGATAAACCTCACCCCTCTAGTACACAAATGTGTGCTGATGTTTCACAAGAATACAATGCATTTATTTCTGAAATGTTCAATAGTCTTCATAAAAATAAGGTTGTAATATATCGTGATATGAAGCACCTTGTCCTGCTGCAGGGCGTTGTATAATGTTGCTTCCAACTCCTGAATTTGCTGTTGGGAGGAGAAAAAAGGGCTGTTATTACTGTTGATGCCATGTCCCTGCAAGCTTAACCATAACTGCTACATGCATAACCCCAACCCTTATTGTAACCTTGTCATCATTCTAACCACAACCGTAAAAACCAAGTCTTAACCTGAAAAAATAAATAAACTTATGGGGACCAGAATATTTGTCCTCAGATGGGAGTCCCAACAGTCCGCCTTTACACTACACTTACCATGTAGGCCTGGTCCAGGGCCTGTTTTCTGTAGTCCAGCTCCTCTTCTAGATATCCTTTCTGTTTACAGAACATCTCCTGTACAGAATAAGCAGGTCAGATATAGTGGTTAGAGGAAAATAAAGCAAAAATCGTTTTTTCTATGCAACTTTATAAAAAGATGCAAACTGCCTTAAATTACTAAAAACCTTTTATGTCCTTTGACTAGATTATTGCTGTAAACAGATAAAAGAAACATAACAGGCCTACTTAATAAAAACATTACTAAGAGCAGCTTCCAGCATATTACACTGAATTAGAGCTGTTGTGAACCATTAAAATTAAGAGAACATGCAAACTGAAGCAGGAGGTGACTGAGGTAAACACAAACATTATTATTATTATTATTAAGTATTTTCCCATACAGGATTGTTGTGACTCACCATCTCTATCTCCAGGTCCATCATTTTCTGGTGCAGCGCTGCCTCCGTCCCCTCAATTTGTTGAATCCACTAGAGGGCAACAAACAGCAAAACATGAGTCAGCACAGCACAGACTATTGGATATACTGTATATCCAACTACTGTTGGATATTTTCCTGTTAGCATGCTTGAAACCATGATATAGTTTCCAAACCTACCTTTTCCGCTAGTGACAAAACAGTGCTAGCCTGAATGATGGCCACTTGCTCCTCATTTCTTAAGTTCTATACAAAAGGAAAAAAATAGCTTGAATTAATATTGTGCATGTTTTGATCATCACAATTTTGATATGTTAAATTAAAAAATGAATTACCCCGTTGTCTCCCAGGATGTCTAGAAGTTTGATGAGATCTGGAATGCACACATCCTGTAAAGAATAAACATAATAAAACATCAGGATGATACAAATATAGTGTCATTTACCTTTCATTTTTTACTGTAATTCAAAAGTTTTTCCACCATAAAATGTTCACAGTATATTAATATTAAACAAAAGACACGGCAGCCTCTTACATTATATTAATTACTATGATAAAGCAGAACAGTTCTCCTCCTACATACCTTCACACCCTCCTTCATACAGTAGATCTGCAGTGCACTGACTCCCTCAGAGAAGGGATGCATTCTCAGGTGGTTGAATGGAGGGGACCTCCTCTCGCGCTCCTATGAAGAGTACACATTTCATCATACAAAGAATGTACTGCTGACCCTTTATCAGACCTTATTGACTCGTTTCAGACTGTCTCTCTTCAGACAGGCTTAAAATCAATGATGACATTCAGAGCCAAATAAGGTTGCGAGACATTTTTATAGGTTACAAAAATAACTTAGCTCCTGATGTGCTGACCCTGTTGTTCTGTGTCATCAGCCATTTGTGCTTCCGATAATCTTACTGCCACTGAACTAGAGGCCACTGAATCTCATTGAAGTGGTAGGTAACCTTGAGGATTACTTTGCATCAATTCTATGATGCTTTTTGCTCTTTTTTTGCCAAAACACATCCTTCTCAATCCTAATTTCCATCAAACTGACTTTTTTATTTTTTCAGTGCTGATGTTTAAGTTGCGGTAGGTGGTGCTCTTTGCTTTGTCCAGCCATGAAAATGCTTACTACCCATATTTACTGGACTCCATCTACACCCGAGTGATCAGTTCCCCTCTCTGTCCACTAGGTGGCCCACTCAAGCTGTCAGTACCTGCACTGCAGCACAGCCAGAACACAAAGACCTCTGTTTGTTTGTTTACAGAGGGTTATGCAGGGGTCAGCCACAGCTTTTCAGCTCTTCAAAATATAATTCTTCTGTCCTTTATTTGAAATAGGGGTTAAATTGTAAAACTGTAAAAAGTGCTGTAGTTTATAGCATTTTAGACCTCAATGTACTTTATATACCAATAAACAACTGCATAATAAACAAGTGTTAATATGAGATTTCTCTCTCTTTAAAACAGAATCCTGTGACTCACCTCTAGCTCAAATACCCTAAACTCTAACAGTTCATTCTGGTCTTTGGAGTCTTGTAGCTCATGCTGCAGCCGACTGCACTCAGACTCCAACTTTTCCACCTGGACACCACAGACAAGCATTAATGTGGAGACAGGAAGAGGCAGATGTCGACACATTTAGATTGTAGCTACAACATGTCATTCTATATGATGTAGATAAAGTGTAAGTCATAACTGCAGGAAACTGCCTCAAGGTTGTAGAGCTTTAAATAATGCAAATTACCATCAAACTGATAAAAACATAGGTTTTTTAGGCAATTTTAAAGATTTTTTAAATATTACCAACACAAACAGACTATTTACACGACCTAAATACACTTTTGACATGATGATGCTTACTGCAGCTGTTTGATTATCGGAAAACAAACAAAAAGTTGAGCTCAACCTTCTCTAATAGCTCCTGATTCCTTCGTAAGAAGAGCTGCTTCTCCTCCACCCACTTGGAGTCCTGAGGACAGAGACATTTCAAACAACTTATTAGGTTGACGAGAGCCCTCTACAACGCAAGGTCATTTTTGAGGATATGCTGCTTATCTTTATAGTATGATGAATACATTGCATATTGTCATGTGTTCCTATTGTTTTGTCTACCATCCTATGCCTATATTCTTTCATGTGTTCTTGTGTGTCCTACCTGTCCCTTCAGGGTCAGTTCTTTTTCCAAGTCCTCTATTTTGGCTTTATACCTGAGAACGTCTCCTTGGAGCTGCTCTTGAGCCTGAAACATGAACAAAATAAACATTCATTGGCCACTAGAGTACTGTTTCTTAAGTGGGGGACTATAGCCCTGGAGGTATGTGCTGGTATTGCAGGGGTCAGAGGATTTTTTTTAATTTTTTATTTGAAATCATTAAAACCAAACATATACGGATGCAATTTAGAAAATGTGTCATTATTAAATAAAAAACATGCTGAATGTGCGTCTTTTGAGTTCTCAGGCTGACAACGGTTAAGACAATCTGCTGCCACTGAGCCTTCACCTTGTACACTGGTGATGTTAAAGCAGTATCAGCTTCATTCCTTCTGTTGTCTGTTCAGAGTACTCTAGTTTTGACAGCACTCACAGCTCAATACACAATGCTATTATGCACAGAGGTGGTAAGAAAAAACACTTGAAGCCTAAAAGGATGATTTGCAAAGCACCTGCCATTATCCGACCATTGTAGACAGATGTATTGATTAACGTTCAAGCACATCTGAGGCACGTTGAAATGCTTTCATGAGATGTCTCTCATGGTATTTTGCTAAGTTTTGTTTGGGCTGCATATCTCTTCTTCACACGCTTAACGTAGCTTGTCAAAGAACAGAGTTTGCACCTCTATTCAGGAAAATTGAGGAACCACAATTGGCTTGACTTGAATGTAGCTTTGTTTATGTGCTTTTCAAGTAATGATGGAGTCACAAATGGGGGGGGGTTCAGTATTCATATATGAATTTATACCTCCAACCATGTCTGTCCAGACTCCTTTAATATAGTAGGACTAGAGAGACTCAGAACTTGAAGCTCCATATCAGCAAACAGATGAGTATGTGGTGGACTACAATGTTTCAAAGATGGATGTTGCAGAAAAGACGCTACAAATTCCAAAAGATTAGTGTCACCGATTCAGTATCAGACCAAATGTGAAATGTGGTCACAATCTCTGCTTTTGTTCCTGAGTTATGAGGTTGAATAACGTCTAGAAAAATGTTTCTGTAAAACATTATGATGTCACAGTGAAGTGCTTTGTGTGGTCACAGTGACCTGATCAGTTCATCGTTCAGTCCTAGTGGACATTTTTGACCAAATTTGAAGAAATTCCAGGTGTTCCTGACATACTGGATTCACGAGAATGGGACAGACGGACCAACGGACAGCCCTAGAACATAATGCTCCCAGCCACAGCTGTTACCAGCACAGGACAATATGCACTACAGAACAACCTACTGTACTGACGCCTCGTAAGGTTTTTATATATAAATCAACTCTGATGTCCTCTGTGTTATACTGAGCAGTAAAGGTGAAATATCACTCTGTAAAAATGTTACAAACTACATGATAAGAACCAACACGGTTCTGAAAAGACCGGCATTATAACAGAAAGTTGCTTTCAAAATCATGTGTTGGGATAAATGTTTCAGTCAAGAAATTTCTGTGTAACACATTTCCCACAGCCTTATGGAAGCCTTATGATGCATCCATGAATGTAACATGACCAACATACCTCCAACACAATAAATGATTGTTGAAAAGACTTTTTATACATTTTCTTTCACTGGATTGCTAAACTGAGTGATGATGATCGGAATACCTCAAGGCTATTTTAAATGTGTTTGTGATGGCAACTGTACAGTTTAAAAGGCTTTAGCAACTTCATTAAGTAAAAGTAGTGCTAAATATGGTGTTATAAAGGAACTGCTTTAGCTTTAATACAAAACACGAGGTGAGAATATTTGGGTGCGCAAAGAGATTCAATTAAAAAACTCTGTATCTACCTTTGCCTCCATCTCAGCGTCCAGAATGCCTCCTTTCTGTTCCTGCAGCAAGGCGTAGGCCCGCTGTAAGGCCTGATACTCCCTGGTCAGCTGTCGGAAGCGGAGCTCCGACTCCTCAGTGGATAGACCCTTGTTTGGCACAAACATACACAGGTTAGAGGTCAAAGTCTATGGCTGAATTGGGCTTACAGTATATACTTAATCAGATGCATACTGAATGCATTTGATAGAGATGCTGGACGTCTAAACAAAACTTTCTTGGCGACTTTGCAAATACTGTACGAGGCAACTTCTCACCTCTTCCAGGTCTTCATCAGGAGTAGCAGGAGTTCTGTCCATCCGGAATGAAGCCACCGAGGACGTCTCTGAGTCCATAGACTCTTCATCATACCCAAAGAAAGTGTCTACTACGATGTGCCGCTGCAGAGAGGAAAGTTGAAGGATTTACAAACCTCAAAGTCTCTGAAGATAAATCTCCTGAGCAATGTGTTAAACTGTTTCTGAGCTTTGTTGTCTGTATTATATGAGCTTCTAAAGGTTTTGCTTCCATAAGCCTTCAAATTGAGAATACCTGATAATAATTAAGAATGAAAATATTTCAAAAGTGATGAAAGACTTATGATACATTGTCACAAAATAGTAACCAAACTAGGTACACTTATATAAATAGCTAGAAAATATTTCTACCTTTATTGGCCTTGAACTTCTTTTATGCCTTTTCTTCCTTAGTAGTTTTTCTCGATCCTGGAAATGGAAAGAAAGAAGAAACACACCACCATAAGATAAAGATATGATTTTCCTTTCTAATTAAATAAAATAAAATAAAAAGCATCTATGAAAACACAACAGACTCTTACACCGACACAGTATACTGAGGATGTTAGGAATCATTAGATGTGGATGGAGTTAAGTCATGTTTTTCCAACAGTACTCAGGCTGATGAGGTTAAGCATGGGATAGCATCTTGAACAGATCATATGATTCTGCATTACTAACATATTACTGAAAAGAATTAAAGGAAGGAATATAAATTTTCACACTCAGTATACAGAAAAAAACACACTCACTCTTGTGAGTTCATCAATCATGCTTTGTTGCTCCAGGACTTGAAGCTTGAGAAAGGCTATTTCCTGGTCATCATGGGCTTGGTCCAGGTCATTCAGAGACTTCAGCTTCTTTAGTGGGGGATGGGAGCTGATCTTCTCCTTCTGCAGAAACGCATTACAGAGAGACAAAAGTCCTCTCAAGATCACCCACCTGACAATCAGCCTGTACAAAGTACAAAATACATATATGATGCTGAAATATGACTTTGTGCTGACCATCTCATGGTTCTCCTTGACCAGGCTCTTGAGTTTCTCCTCCAGTTTCTGGATGGTCTGAGTCAAATCATCGTTCCTCTTGCTCAGCAGCTTGTTCTTGTCTAGCAGGGGCTTGCACTGCTTCTCCGACTCTCGAACTCGCTTCAGCTGGTGGGCAGAAAGGGACACAAGAATATATTAAATTGCCACTGACATGAGGAAGGAGCTAGAAGCTGCGAGATCTGAAGGAAAGGCACAAAGATGAAGATTG